>CM065593.1:196842724-197257724 GCA_033119425.1 Bufotes viridis | reverse complement strand
AGGTATCCATAGCTTTTACTTATACCCCCTCTTTGGTCACAACTGAGATTCCCTTTTTGGATCAGCGCTGATGCTGCTGTAATCACTTTCCTACTACAGACACACAACTGCCTTGCAATTCCCTTTGTGAGTAGCATCCAGCTTACTTTTGCTCTATCTTGCCTATTTTGCCATCAGTCTATTTGCTCCGTACTGAAATAAGTGTGTAGCCTGCAAGGAAGACAACCAGGCAACATATACCTCTCAACCCTCAAATGTATTATCTGAGGTCCATTCTAAAGGTTTACATGTTGTGGTTTTTGTTGTGGTGAAAAAAAAAAAAAACACAACAAAAACCGCATTGTTAAAACTGCTTTTGTTATTAGGATATGGCCATGTGATCGGGTTTCCTGATTCCTTTTTGGAAGTCAAAATCGGGAGTGGATCACAAAAGGGGAGAAAGTATAAAGGGCATATACGACTCTTTTTCAAATTTTTTTTTTTTTTTTTTACTTCCAAACTCCATCAAGAAATCTAACCATGTGGCCATACCCTATCGGCACATGAGTGCAGGTGATTGCACATAAAATCCACACAAATTTTCGTGCAGATTTATGTGTGTTTCTGCAGCAAATCTGCTCCAAAATGTGATTTCTAATTGCGGATTTTGATGTGGATTATATGCAGTTTTCTTTCAGCTGATCTCATCCTTCCATTGAAAATGGTGAAATCCGCAGATAAAACCGCAAACATAATTGATATGCTGCCTATTTGGAAATCCATACGGCAGGTCAATTTCTGCAAATTGTACATAATATTTGTGTAACCTCATACACTTTGTTGGTACTGTACTATGCTGCAGTTTTTTCGCAGCAGAATCCCTGTGGAAAAACTGCACATATTCTGAAACATGTGCAGGCATCCTAAGGCTGCTGCCATGCGCCGCGGCTGAGCTTCATTTTGGGTGCAGCAAAATAAAAAATAAAAAAAACACATACGGTTTTTACAACTCCGAAAGGTCCATCAGATGAATAATACATACTATACTTTCATGATTCTCTCAGAGAAGAACCAAAAACGCAGAACTGCCACAATGTGTGCCGGCTCCCATCTCATGCACACAACTATATGTATTTTGCACTCTGCAAAAAAAAAATTCACAAAAAATAAGGATGAAATCCTTGTGCATTCCGTATTTTGCAGAATGGAACAGCTGTACCCTAATAGAACAGTACTATCCTTGTCCGTAATGCGGTCAATAATAGGACGTTTTATTTTTTTTTGCGGAATGGACAAATGGAATGCACACGGAGTAACTTCAGTTGTTTGTTTTGTTTTTTTGCCGACACATCGAAATGAATGGTTCTGTATACCATCCGCAAAAAACGGAACGGCCATGGAAAGAAAATACGTTCGTGTGCATGAGCCCTTTGGGAAAGTTTCCACAATTTTATGCGTGTCAACGTTTTATTT
Organism: Bufotes viridis; assembly: GCA_033119425.1. Lineage (NCBI taxonomy): Eukaryota > Metazoa > Chordata > Amphibia > Anura > Bufonidae > Bufotes > Bufotes viridis. The sequence goes on along the minus strand of CM065593.1, from coordinate 197,256,272 downwards.
TCCATTGCTGATTCATATTTTATACTTTTGACTATAATTGTTTATTTTTCTTCTCTCACACTGTTAGGCAGAAGAGGCTCTCAGAGATGATAAACCGGGTAAGTACAAATTGTTCTTTTCAGTACTATATAAATGAATAATCCCATAATACCATGGAAGTAACTGTGTGGTTTGTTATGGCAAGGCTTAAAGGGTTATTCCCATTTGCGTCTTTCACACTTACCTGCTCCCGGCGCGCCGTCCACTTCCTGGTTTCGGCAGGGGGCGGGATCCTTCTTGATTGAAGTCTTCTCCCTGCCGGGCCAAGCGCTGGACTGAACGCGCACGCCGCCACGAATGCGCCCTAGTGACTTCTTCCTGGCAAGTATACTATACTGGCCAGGAAGAAGTCATCATAGCGCATTCGCGGTGCCGGCGTGTGCTTTCGGGAGTACGCACGCAGCCCGGCCAGGAGAAAATAAGTCGTCTGCGCAAGCACGGCCACCACGATTCCGGAGAAGAGCGGTGGCTGTAACCAGGGGAGACGGAAGACAACAATCAGGTAAGTATATGTTAATTATCTTCTAAGGGGTGGAAATTAGTTAATTAATTATACTTAGAAAAATGATCACTGTTAAATCATTAACATATTTAACAGTGATCATTAAAATGGGAATATCCCTTTAAGAATTGCAGTAGCTAGAGATGTACTTCTAACAGTCGTTTGTAGCCTTCCAATGGACATCCACCTTTGTCTGCTACTAGGATTGTTTTGATACCATAAAGAAATACGATAATACCACTTGGGGAAAAAAAAGCCACATGCATTCCGCATTTTATGGTATGTCGGGCCCTTCCTATCCTATTTTTTGGGGAACAAGGTGAAAAAAAAAATGGTGAATAGCGCAGTTTTTCTTTTCTTTTTTTCTTTTACTAAGAGAGATTTTTTAGTATTTTAATAGTTTGAACTTTTTGGACGAAACGTGCGGCACCTGAGGGGTTAATTGCTGCGGATCGCAGTGCCCTGTCACAGGCAGGGTGCCGGCAATGTGTTTCTCCCGCCGGCTGTATTTGTATATTAAACATTGATGGCAGCGGCACACGGGGAGGGAGAGACTGCTTCCTTCTCCCTGTGCTGCTGAGGGAACATGTCCGCGCTGACAGCAGCGCGATCCATGTTCTCTGATACTGGGCTGTGCAGTTTAATATCGATTTAAAAGACAAATCCTGGTATCGAGCTCGATACCAGACAAAGTATTGATTGGGTATTGAAAGTTCGATACCCGAAACAACCCTAGCTGCTACAGAATTTATCTCTACCTGTGGCTCACATATTGGGTATCGCCACGTCTGAAAATATCCTAACTATTTCAATTATTTAAAAAAAATTCCTGTCAGGTAAACATCGTAACAGAAAAAAAAATTTAAAACATACAATTTGCCATTTTTTTTTATTGAATAACTGTGATCAGAAAGACATATGTAGTGCAAAAATGGTACCAATAAAAACTACAGTTCATTACGCCAAAAACAAGCCCTCGTACAGCTCTGTAAACCAAAATATAAAAAGTTATGGCTGTCAGAAAATAATGATGCAAAGAAAAGTGATTTTTAGCGTACCGTGAACACTGTGAAGTCAAAACCCGAAAAACCTTGGTGGAATTGTGTTTTTTTTTTTTCTTCTATTTAACCCCACAAAGATTTTTTTTCCTGTTTTCCAATAACAGAAATGTTAAATTAAATGGTGCCGTTAAAAAATGCATCTTGTCACGCAAAAAATATTGTGCTCTAGTATCCAGATAGATCTGCACTGCTTCCAATCCCACTTCATGAGGGATTATAGATGTGGAAGACCTGTACACTAGCAAGTAGCATATGGGGTTCTAAAAATATGTGGTATCTCTCGTGTAAGAGGGAAGGGATATGACAAAGGGTCTCAAGATCTCATCAATATAGATTCCTAGGTTCTGGGTTAAACTATCAATTCCCGATACTATGGGCCTACACTTCAGAGGCTGTATTCCTTTTGTGTATCTTTGGCAAACCAGAAAAGGTTGCTGTTTGTTAAGAGCGTGGTAGCAGAAATGTAATTTTATTTTTAGAAATTAGGGTAGGGTCTAAAGCAGATCTCAGAATGCTCCCCAATTCACCACAATAAGCATTAGTGAGATCCTCTTTGAGAGTAGCATAATTAGTCTCATCTCTAAAGACCTGTAAACACATGGTCCTGTATTTGCATCCATTACCACCACATTTTCACCTTTTTATCAGCTAGTTTAACAACATTAACATTCCTCCATTTCCCCTTTAGTATAATTGTGTCCTCCAGTTACTCTGTTATGTCAATGTCAATGTTGTTGTCCTCTCCTTTCGGCGGGAGTCTTCTGCTTTTCTTTTTAAGATTAGTAAAGGGTCCCATATTAGGCTCCCTTGCAATTTCCTCCTTTAGGTCTATCAGGTCCTTCAGACAGTCCTCTGGGTCTAGACCTAACTCGCATGCAAATATAGGTCCTTAACCCATTCAAAACAATATTTGCCCATATTTAGCAGTGCGCACCATCTTAGATGTAGGCACAAATTATGAGCTAGGCCGCACCTGGTCAGACTGGGGGTTGCCACTGGTGGTGACAGGTGACAGATATTTTTAGCCTGTGTCTTTAAGGTAGCCCTACTAGATTTACTATTTTTGTATTGGTGACATATATGGTAGCACCTAGATTGATATCTTGTAGCCCCTGATGAACCCCGGATTTGATTATTTTCGGGGGAAAACGCGTCAGGTTCTGCTTTCTGTATACCTTCCCATGATTGCTGTCTGATCAGTACTAGTTCTAGGCAGCAGATATTTTGGAGGTATATCTTTAGTATATAGTTAGTTCACATTGTAACGTAATACCGGCAGTGTGCCTAAGGTGCTTGGTGTATAGCTGGGGTACCAAATTAATTCCACTTGGTCACAGGTTAAGGGCGCCCCTTACTTTTTAGCCCCCACTGTTAGGTTAGGGCTTTTTTGGAGCGAGATCCGAAGACAGTGGGATCGCTCTTATCAGGGCAAGTGTTCGGCTTTAAGGACAGAATAGGGCTAGATTCCCTGTCATAAAGACTGAGTGGATTGGTGAAGCACTACACCACCACAGGTTCCCAGTAATAATTTACATTTAATTTATTTCATATTTTGTTTTGGGATTTGATTTAATAAAGGTTATATTTTTAGGGGAGGTTATTATTTTTGCTGTGATCCTTTTGAGACTGTATCTCAAGCACTTGTGACCTTAGGCATTGTTCTCAATTCTCTTTTTTTTTAATTTTTTATAATAGACAAGGAGGAGCCTATTGACATAAAGCCCAAAGCAACATTACAAGAGCAACTTGATACATGCAAAAATTCTGAACCTGCTTTAGGTAAGTGAATTTATAACATCATAAATTAATATAATGTCGCAAGTTAATTTCACAGGAGCAGCATTGAGGCTGGTGAATATCACTCATACTTTCTGAAACTAGCCTAAAATGCACCTGCATATCAGACGCACCCCAGGGTTAGATAACAGAAAATAAGAAAGAGTGTAAAATCTTCCCTGGTGGTTTAATGAAATGGAGGGGTCAAGGTCACTAACTTTGGGGTTGAGCGTAGAGGGGATAATAGTTTTGGTCAGCTCCTGTTAACCTCAGTGTGTTATCTCCTGAACATTGAAACAGCAATGTCTCATGTGGTCACCCTTTTAAAGAGGTTGTCCAGGATGAGATAGACATTGCTGCTTTCTTCCAAAAAGCACCACCCCTGTTTTACAGGTGGTGCTGTTTTTTTAAATAAAGCAGCAATGTTTTTCTAATCCTGAACAACTCCATTAAATGCACTTTTCTAGTAAAGTAGTAAAGTAAATGTCTCTTGTCATTGCTCTGTAGTGATTGTTCTGCTAGATTATTTTCGATTATTTTGAAAAAACAAAACAAAAAAAACATAGACAAGATATTATGTTTTCCATTCCATGTTACGATATAAACTTACTATTTTCAATTCCCCATAATCACCTATTTTCCACCCCTCCCTACCCTTGCGATGCATCTCTAGGTCCTCTATGATCCTACTCAAATAGGCAGAAATGAAATCATAAATTTGGGGGCAAAAAAGAGGATCCAAGCTTCCCATATCTTAGTCCACTTCTCCTGACTATTTATTTGCCTATATTGGACCTTCTCATAGTTTTTAACCCTATTAACCAGATTCTTTCAAGTATTCAAATTTGGAACATGTCGTGAGAACCAAACTCGAGTTATCAGAAGTCTCGCCAAAAACAATATTCTATTCAAAAGAATCTTCCTATACTTATGGCAATTTACCTTAGAGTGATCACTCAATATACAACATTCAACCCAAAATGGAATCGGGAGTCTGTTTCTGATTACTAAAGTTACCAATGGCAGACCAGTATTCTTGTAATTCTGAACAAGACCAGAGCATGTGCAAATGATCACCCCCCCCCCAAAAAAAAACAAAACAAAAAAAAAAACACACACACACACACCGTGGACATTTATCTCTTAACCCACATTTATTGAGCCACAAAGGTGTGACATACAATTTAATATTCTACATAGATTATATCACTACATGATTAATCACCTCTGCTCCCCTAGCTTAACCTCTTTAGGACGCAGGGTGTACATGTACGCCCTTGTGTCCTGGTACTTAAGGACCCAGGGCGTACATGTACAGCCTGCGAATATCCGATCACCACTGCGCACGTGACGGTGATCAGAACAAGATGCCTGCTGAAATCAATCAGCAAGCACCTTGGCACAATGCCCAGGGGAGTCCTGTGACCCCCCCATGTCAGCGATCGCAGCAAACCGCAGGTCAATTCAGACCTGCGGTTTCCTGCGCTTTCTGCAGTCTCTGATCCCTGCGGTCTGTGACCGCGGGGATCAGAGACTAAAAAATGCCCCAAACTTATAAATTTTAACCCCCCCCCCGCACCCCGCCATATTAGTGTCCCCCCGGGCGGTGTGGGGGGGGGGGAGATTGCTGGCGGTGCTGCGGGTGTCTAGTGGGTATAGCAGGGGGTCTGATATCTGTGCTGCAGATGTCAGCAGTTTAACCCCTTCTATACCTTCTACCTTTGCAGCCCCCCGACAGGATAGGGTAGCAGAGGGAGGGAGCTCCCCTCTCCTCCCATCACCCGCTGCTCTGTTATGGCAGCGGGTGATGGTTACCATGGCTGCAGGATGCTTTCAGAAGCGTCCTGCTCTCCATGGCACTGAAACTCTGAATGGGCTTTTGCTAAAGGCAAAAGCCTATTCACACTTTGTAAAGTAAAAAATACAGTAAGTACACTATATAGTGTACTTACTGTATTATATAGACACCAGATCCACTGGATCTACAAGAACCAAGTGTGTCTGGGTCCAAAAAAAAGTGAAAAAAAAGTAAAAATAAGAAAAATACATATCACTGAATAAAAATTAAAAAAATCAAATACACTACACATATTAGGTATCGCCGCGTCTGTAAAAATCTCCTCTCTAAAAATATCACATGACCTAACCCCTCACGCAAATACCGTAACCCCCCAAAAAAAAATGGTGTAAAAAAGCCATTTTTTGTCACCTTGCATCATAAAAAGTGTAATACCAAGTGATCAAAAAGGCGTATGCCTCCCAAAATAGTACCAATAAAACCACCATCTCATCCCGCCAAAAATATAGTCCTTACATAGAACAATCGCCCCAAAAAATTTTTTTTTTCAAAAATGCTGTATTATGTAAAACTGAAACAAAACCCCCCAAAAAGTAGCCATATTTTGTATTGCCGCGTCCGTAGCAACCTGCTCTATAGAAATAGCACACAATCTAACCTGTCAGTTTAACGATGTAAATAACAAAAAATAAAAAAGGGTCCGAAAATAGCTATTTTTTTTGCAAATTTTCCATTTTAATCAATTTTTTCAGTAACAAAGCAAGGGTTAACAGCCAAACAAAACTCAATATTTATTGCCCTGATTCTCTAGTTTGCAGAAACACCCCATATGTGGTCGTAAACTGCTGTATGGCCAAACGGCAGGGCGTAGAAGGGAGGGAACGCCATATGGTTTTTGGAAGGCAGATTTTGCTGGACTGGTTTTTTGACACCATGTCCCATTTAAAGCTCCCCTGATGCACCCCTACAGTGGAAACTCCAAAAAAGTGACCCCATTTTGGAAAGTACAGGATAAGGTGGCAGTTTTGTTTGTATTATTTTAGGGTAAATATGATTTTTGGTTGCTCTATATTACACTTTTCTTGAGGCAAGGTAACAAAAAATAGAAATTCTGAAATTTTATCTCCATTTGCCAATAACTCTTGTGGAACACCTAAAGGGTTAACAAAGTTTGTAAAATCGGTTTTGAATACCTTCAGGGGTGTAGTTTCTTAGATGGAGTCACTTTTTTGGAGTTTCTACTCTAGGGGTGCATCGGGGGGCTTCGAATGGGACATGGTGTCAAAAATCCAGTCCAGCAAAATCCACCTTCCAAAAACCACACGGCGCTCCCTTCCTTCTACGCCCTGCCATTTGTCCATACAGCAGTTTACGCCCACATATGGGGTGTTTCTGCAAACTACAGAATCGGGGCCATAAAAATTGAGTTTTGTTTGGCTGTAAACCCTTGCTTTGTTACTGGAAAAAATGGATTCAAACGGAAAATTTTCAAAAAAATCGAAATTCTGAATTTTATCTCCATTTGCCATTAACTCTTGTGGGAAACCTAAAGGGTTAATGACGTTTGTAAAATTTAGTTTTTAATACATTGAGGGGTGTTTCTAGAATGGGGTCATTTTTGGGTGGTTTCTATTATGTAAGCCTCACAAAGTGACTTCAGACCTGAACTGGTCCCTAAAATGTGGGTTTTTGAAAATTTCTGAAAAATTTCAAGATTTGCTTCTAAACTTCTAAGCCTTGTAACGTCCCCAAAAAATTAAATGGCATTCCCAAAATGATCGATACATGAAGTAGACATAATGGGAATGTAAATCAATAACTTTTTTGGGCGGTATTACTATGTATTATAGAAGTAGAGAAATAGAAACTTGGAAAATTGCAAAATAAAAATGAAATTTTTCGACTTCATTTTACCAGTGTCATGAAGTACATCATGTGACGAAAAAACAATCTCAGAATGGCCTGGATAAGAAAAAGCGTTTTAAAGTTATCACCACATAAAGTGACACTGGTCAGATTTGCAAAAATTGGCCGAGTCCTTAAGGTGAAATAGGGCTGAGTCCTTAAGTGGCCAACAAAAAGTGGCCACTTTTTACAATTCTGCACTACACTACTTTCACCATTTATTGCTCGGCCATACAACTTACCACCCAAATGAATTTTACCTCCTTTTCTTCTCACTAATAGAGCTTTCATTTGGTGCTATTTCATTCCTGCTGACATTTTAACTTTTTTTGATATTTTACTTTTTTTGACGAAATTTTTGCAAAAAAAATAACATTTTTCACTTTCTGTTGGAAAATTTGTCAAATAAAACTACATTTCTCTTTAAATTTTTCTCTAACTTTATTGTTCTACATGTCTTTGATAAAAAAAAAAAGGCAATAAGTTTATATTTATTGGTTTGGGTAAAAGTTATAGCGTTTACAAACTATGGTGCAAAAAAGTGAATTTCCGCACTTTGACTTTCTGTGCATCTGTCCTGTTTCCTGACGTACTACAATGCCCAGACAGTAGAAAAACCCCACAAATGACCCCATTTCGGAAAGTAGACACCCTAAGGTATTCGCTGATGGGCATAGTGAGTTCATGGAAGTTTTTAATTTTTGTCACAAGTTAGCGGAAATGGAAATTTTTTTTTTTTCTTACAAAGTCTCATATTCCACTAACTTGTGACAAAAAATAAAATTTTACTTGAACTCACCATACCCCTCATGGAATACCTTGGGGTGTCTACTTTCTAAAATGGGGTCACTTGTGTGGTATTTTTACTGCCCTGGCAATTTAGGGGCCCCTAAACGTAAGAAGTGGTTTGGAATCCAAATGCGTAAAAATGTCCTGTGAAATCCTAAAGGTACTCATTGGATTTAGGGCCCCTTTGCGCATCTTGGCTGCAAAAAAGTGTCACACATGTGGTATCGCCGTACTCAGGAGAAGTAGGGCAATGTGTTTTGGGGTTTATTTTTACATATACCCATACTGTGTGTGAAAAATATCTCTGTAAATGACAACTTTTTCCATTTTTTTTATACAAAGTTGTCAATTTACAGAGATATTTCTCTCACCCAGAATGGGTATATGTAAAAATACACCACAAAACACATTGCACTACTTCTCCTGAGTACGGCGATACCACATGTGTGCCACTTTTTTGCAGCCAAGATGCGCAAAGGGGCCCTAATTCCAATGAGTACCTTTTAGGATGGCATTTTTACGCATTTTTCTTCTCACGCTTTAGGGCCCCTAAAATGCCAGGGCAGTAAAAATACCCCAAATGTCACCCCATTTTAGAAAGAAGACACCCCAAGGTATTCTGTGAGGGGCATGGCGAGTTCATAGAAGATTTTTTTTTTTTTTTGGCACAAGTTAGCGGAATTTATTTTTTTTTCTCACAAAGTCTCCCTTTCCGCTAACTTGTGACAAAAAGTTCAATCTTTCATGGACTCAATATGCCCCTCAGCGAATACCTTGGGGTGTCTTCTTTCCAAAATGGGGTCACATGTGAGGTTTTTGTACTGCTCTGGCAATCATTACATGTATGGCCAGCATTAGGAGTTTCTGCTATTCTCCTTTTATGGAGCATACAGGTAATGAGATTTTTTTTCCGTTCAGCCTCTGGGCTGAAAGAAAAAATGAATGGCACAGATTTCCTCATTCGCATCGATCGATGTTGATGAAAAAATCTCTGCCAAATAATATGCAAGAAAAAAAAGAGGGGCCTGGCGATTGCCAGGACATAGGGACTCCACCCAAACATCCATACCCACTTCAGCTCCTATGTCCTGGCAAACGTGATTTCTCCATTCACATCGATCAATCGATCATTGTGGAGGAATACATCTTTGCCAGATTTTTGATACAAAGTGTTTGCCAAAGCATATGAACTCCAACACCTCTCCTCAGCTCATATGCCTTGGCAAACGTACCTGTACTGCAGAGGAGAAATCTCGTCTTGCAGCGCTGCATACACCGACTTCACGTGTCTTCTGACGGCAGCGCAATGCTTCTCTCAGAATTCACATCAGTGCTGCAGCGTTTTCCCCGGTTGGTCCGTTGGTCTACCTGGAAAATAAAGGGTGGTTAGTTTAAAAAAAAAAAAAAAAAGGAAAAACAGGCAGCAGGCTCATAAACTTGAACGTTACGAACTTTATAAACTTGAACATCATAAAACTTTTAAACCCTAAACTAACTCAAGATTTCTTTTTCTTGCTACCTGTTTAATAATTTTTTTTTTTTACTTTTCACTCTTTACTTACCTAGCAGAAACCTCTCCTCTCCCAAAGGACAATGTGTAAAGTGTAAATCACACAGAGATGGTGCGAAGTACATTATGCACTTTATCCCAAGTGAAAGGAGACGTTTCTACCGTTTCACATTTCTGCATGCTGTAGCACACCAGCACCCCTATGTGTTAGGGTCTCTCAAAACCTAGTATCCTGAGAGTCCCTAGAGCCTGATTGTAAAAACTACCTGTGTTGTGCTGTCCCTACGTCCCTAAGTGTACCTGAGTGTGGTACTTCCGGAAACACTCCCCTAGGCATAGGGCAGGGTGGTCAGGACAGTCAGAACAGAAATAACGGGTGTCACGCCTTACTCCACTCCTGCTACAGACACAACATCTTTTTCGGGGTGGCGGTTGGGTTGAGGTACCAGCAACGACATTGGGGAAATGTCGCTCGTGTAGACGGCTCACTACACTGGTGGTTGGGGCCACTGATCCTCCTGGATACAGGAGGTTCTCGATGATCTCTTCCTGAAATTTGAGGAAGGATCCTGTTCTCCCAGCCTTAGGCCCCTTTCACACGGGCGGTTTTTCCTCGCGGGTGCAATGCTTGAGGACGACGCATTGTACCCGCACTGAATCCGGACCCATTCATTTCTATGGGGCTGTGCACATGAGCGGTGATTTTCACGCATCACTTCTGCGTTTCGTGAAAATCGCTGCATGCTCTATATTGTGCGTTTTTCACGCAACGCAGGCCCCATAGAAGTGAATGGGGCTGCGGGAAAATCGCAAGCATCCGCAAGCAAGTGCGGATGCAGTGCGATTTTCCCGCATGGTTGCTTAGCAACGGGACCCGATCTTTATTATTTTCCCTTATAACCTGGTTATAAGGGGAAAAAATAGCATTGTTAATAAAGAATGCTTAGTAAAATGAAGTGGAAGGGGTTAAAAATAATAAAAGTTAACTTGCCTTAGCCACTTGATCGCGTAGTTGCAAAGAGATTCCCAGCATCAGCTAAGATCTAAATGACCTGTGATGACGTCACATCACATGGTCCAATCACATGGTCCATCTTACCATGGTGATGGACCATGTGATTGGACCATGTAATGTGACGTCATCACAGGTCCTTTAGTTCTTAGATGATGCAGGGAAAGAGAGGACAGATCGCAACTATGCGATCAAGTGGCTAAGGTAAGTTGACTTTTATTATTTTTAACCCTTTCCTCTTCATTTTACAATGCATTCTTTATTAACAATGCTATTATTTCCCCTTATAACCATGTTATAAGAGAAAATAATCAATTCTCCAGAAGACCCGAAACCGGACTTCAGTGATTAAGTCCGGTTTCAGGTTGGGTACCAAACATGGCGATTTTTCTCACGTGCGTGCAAAACGCATTACAAACGTTTGCACCCGCGCGGGAAAATCGTGCATATTCCCGCAACGCACCCGCCTCTTATCCGGGCGTCAAACATGACGGCCGTGTGAAAGAGGCCTTACTGTAGAGAACAAAACTATTGTACATAGCCAATTGAAATAAATATACAGACACCTTCTTATACCAGCATCTGGTGTGGCGGGAAATCAAATACGGGGCCAACATCTAGTCATTGAAGTCCACCCCTCCCATGTGGAGGTTATAGTCGTGGACTGAGAGGGGCTTTTCAACGACACTGGTTGCCCGTTCAATTTGTATTGTCGTGTCTGCGTGAATGGAGGAGAGCATGTAAACGTCACGCTTGTCTCTCCATTTCACCGCGAGCAGTTCTTGGTTACACAAGGCAGCCCTCTCCCCCCTTTTAAGACGCGTGGTAACGAGCCATTGGGGAAAGCCCCGGCGACTAGGTCGCACAGTGCCACAGTAGCCAATCTGTTCTAGGAACAAATGCCTGAAGAGGGCCACACTTGTGTAGAAATTGTCCACATAAAGATGGTACCCCTTGCCGAATAAGGGTGACACCAAGTCCCAGACTATCTTCCCACTGCTCCCCAGGTAGTCAGGGCAACCGACCGGCTCCAGGGTCGGATCTTTTCTCTCATAGATCCGAAATTTGTGTGTATAGCCTGTGGCCCTTTCACAGAGCTTATACAATTTGACCCCATACCGGGCGCGCTTGCTTGGGATGTACTGTTTGAAGCCAAGGCGCCCGGGAAAATGTATCAGGGACTCGTCTATGCAGATGTTTTGTGCGGGGGTATACAAATCTGCAAATTTCAGGTTGAAGTGGTCTATGAGGGGCCGAATTTTGTGGAGCCGGTCAAAAGCTGGGTGGCCTCTGGGACGGGAGTTGGTGTTGTCGCTAAAGTGCAGGAAACGCAGGATGGTCTCAAATCGTGTCCTGGACATGGCAGCAGAGTACATGGGCATGTGATAATTTGGGTTCGTGGACCAATATGACCGCATTTCATGTTTTTTTGTCAGGCACATGTTGAGGAGAAGGCCCAGAAAAGTTTTACATTCGGAAACTTGGAGTGGTTTCCACCGGAAAGGCTAGGTATAGAAGCTTTCCGGGTTGGCGGTAATAAATTGAGTGGCATACCGATTTGTTTCTGCCACGACTAAGTCATAGAGCTCCGCAGTGAAGAACAGCTCAAAAAACCCCAGTGCCGATCCGATCTGAGCTGTCTCCACCCGAACTCCTGTCTGGGCGGTGAAAGGGGGAACTAATGGTGCGTCTGAAGATGGGAGCTGCCAATCAGGGTTTGCCTACACCTCAGGGATTCTAGGGGCTCTACGGGCCTGTCTGCGCGGTGGCTGCGACGCGGGAATTACTGCACGTGCCACCGTACCAGCTTCAACTGCCCTTCTGGTGCTCGCCACTTCACTATGTTGTACGGCAGTGCTGGTAGTAGGTCCAGGATGGGCTGCGCTGCTGGTGTATGCCTCACCACGTAATCCGGCAGCGCCAGCCCCACTCTGCTGCCCTTCAAATGGATCCAGCGCTACCTGCGGTCTAGCGACACGGGGCCGGGTACCCCTGGTGGTATCAGGGACCTCAACCTCCTCGTCCGAACTTTGGGTCAGACTGCCACTGCTTTCTACAGGTTCATATTTTGACCCGCTAGATTCGTCAGATGCGGGTTCCCATTCCTCATCCGACTGGGTCAGAATCCTGTAGGCCTCTTCAGGAGAATACCCCTTATTTGACATTTGGACGACTACATTTAGGGGGTATTCCCTGAGACACATAACTAACAGAAAAAGATGCACCACATGGATAAGCAACTGACAACACTGGCTAATCCCTCACTCGGATGTTAAAAGCTGAGAGATTCGCCAATATTTCCAATCAGGAACATATCGGAGCCCCTTTAAGCACCACTTCACGGTATCTCAGCATGACATGGGGTCCTACCACTAGACTACCTATGGTGTGTGAACAAGGTCTGAAAAGGTATTAAGCAGCCTACAGCCCCCTCCCACTCACCTGCATTGCAGGACCAACAATGCAATGGGGAACAATTGAGGCCGCAAGCTACACCTACAACAGACCATGTGACACCGGCTTCCAGGTGCAACAGAATGTTTACCAGCCATATGCAATGGCACATTCAATACATATAAAACAAGAATCACAAAAATAAACGTGGCCTAAATGGGTGGAACTGCTCCAAACCCCAAACACTGTGGTGTGTTTCTAACTGGGGGGGCAGTTCCTCCGCATGTGGTTCGCAGCGAACGGCTATCCCCAGCAAAAATTGCATACAATGGAGGATACCTGCGCGAACCACAAGCACCACACAAACATCCTACACAAAATGAAACATGTGCGGATGAAAATATATAAACACATAACTAACAGAAAAAGATGCACCACATGGATAAGCAACTGACAACAGTGGCTAATCCCTCACTCGGATGTTAAAAGCTGAGAGATTCGCCAATATTTCCAATCAGGAACATATCGGAGCCCCTTTAAGCACCACTTCACGGTATCTCGGCATGACATGGGGTCCTACCACTAGACTACCTATGGTGTGTGAACAAGGTCTGAAAAGGTATTAAGCAGCCTACAGCCCCCTCCCACTCACCTGCATTGCAGGACCAACAATGCAATGGGAAACAATTGAGGCCGCAAGCTACACCTACAACAGACCATGTGACACCGGCTTCCAGGTGCAACAGAATGTTTACCAGCCATATGCAATGGCACATTCAATACATATAAAACAAGAATCACAAAAATGAACATGGCCTAAATGGGTGGAACTGCTCCAAACCCCAAACACTGTGGCGTGTTTCTAACTGGGGGGGCAGTTCCTCCGCATGTAGTTCGCAGCGAACGGCTATCCCCAGCAAAAATTGCATACAATGGAGGATACCGGCGCGAACCACAAGCACCACACAAACATCCTACACAAAATGAAACATGTGCGGATGAAAATATATAAACACATAACTAACAGAAAAAGATGCACCACATGGATAAGCAACTGACAACACTGGCTAATCCCTCACTCGGATGTTAAAAGCTGAGAGATATTCCCTGAGACTACCCAAGAAAAAGAGTAAGCCTGTCTTACAAATGGGAGGGTAGCGAAGTACAGAAGCCGCTGCGATTGATAAAAAAGATCAAATTTGATTTATTTTTTTATCGCCGCTGCGCTTGTGAAGTAATTGTGCAGTGATAACAAAAAAAAATATTTTTTTGTCACTGCGGCGGGCGTGGCTGAACGCACGTGTGGGCGATCGATCAGGCCTGATCGGGCAAACACTGCGTTTTGGGTGGGGAGCGGACTAAGGTGACACTAATACTATTATAGATCTGACCGTGATCAGTTCTGATCACTTACAGATACTATAAAAGTACAAATGCTGATTAGCGCTACACTAATCAGCGAATCAGTGATTGGGCTGGGCGCTAACTACCTACCAAAGGGGGCCTAAACTAATCTAAACCTAAAAGTCAATCCTGGTGAAAAAAAAAAAGTGACAGTTTACACTGATCACTTTTTTCCCTTTCACTAGATGATTGACAGGTGACTGAGAGGGGTGATCAATGGGTTAATTGGGGTGATGGAGGGTGATCAGGGCCTGAAGTGTGGTGCTTGGTGTACTCACTGTAGAGATGTGCTCTCTCCTGGGTCCAACCGACGAAAAGGACACAGGAGAGGGCACAGAAGCCATTTAATGCATTATATTTATAAATATAATGCATTACATGGCTCTTGATTCGTTTTTTTAAAAATCACCAGCCTGCCAGCGACTATCATTGGCTGGCAGGCCGGTGATTAACTTCGAATCAAGAATCACAGGGGCCAAAACAGTGGTAGAGGCTCCACAAATTGCTCAAGAAGTCAAGAAAATTCCAAAAAATTGGAGCAATGAGATAGAATAAATCTTCACTTTTATTGAGTCCAGCTAAAAAAACATGCATCAAGGCCCCAACTACAAACCTGGACACACCTAATGCGTGACACCGGTCCTATAGTAACAGGCCAAAGTAACTCCTAGTGTTGCCCTACTTGGCCTAACATACCCTAGGAAATGCTACCACTGGGTCCAAAAATCCCCGCAAGGGGTGGACACATGCCAGAACCTCTCCCTGCACAACCTTGCCCTAGTTAAAAAAAGTTACTTGGGGGGTCTAGAGTGGTAGCAAAACCTAAGGGATCTGTGTCACACACTACGTATAGTGATCTAGAAAAACACACGGACTACCCCAGTCCAGGGGGCCTATGTGAAACAGTAAGTTAGATATTTCTTAGGTGCATATAAACATATATATATATAGGCGTTCCGACGCGTTTCATCAGTTAGCACCTATACGGACGTACCTTGAATCATCAGGGGACGCAGGTCCGTCCGGAAAAATAAATCAAATAGAGATAACATACCAATGGAGAACACAGCATTCATATGGAGAAGTGGATACACAGAGGCAGCATATGGCAGCATATATAGAAAGGCAATCATATAGAGGCGGCGTATAGCAACAGCTCTATCTGGACCAGCAACCTATAAACAGATGATTCAATGATATCCCAGTCAGAAATCACATTTCCACACAGTGCCACCTTCCTAAAAGAGTAAATAAGTAGATCGCACTATGCATGAGATAAGTCACTTACTGCTGCCTTGGATGTATGATCCAAGTGAGTGCTTGAGTAGGTTGCCGTGTATGGCGGAGGTCCCGGTATCCTCAGTGTGTCCCACAGGTTGCAGGGAAAAGAGATTAAATAGGGGCCGGAAGTCATGTGACATGTGATCACGCTTCAAAGCATCACAATGTCACATGACCGGACATATAAATGCAAAAAAGCGCAAATAAATCACGCATGCGCATAAAAAATAGCATAATGCGCATGGAAAAGTCGCAAAATCGCGTTTCCTGCACTTTAGCGACAAAACCACCTCCCGTCCCAGAGGCCACTCAGCTTTTGACCGGCTCCACAAAATTTGGCCCCTCATAGACCATTTCAACCTGAAATTTGCAGATTTGTATACCCCCACACAAAACATCTGCGTAGACGAGTCCCTGATACATTTTACCGGGCGCCTTGGCTTCAAACAGTACATCCCAAGCAAGCGCGCCCGGTATGGGGTCAAATTGTATAAGCTCTGTGAAAGGGCCACAGGCTATACACACAAATTTCGGATCTATGAGGGAAAAGATCAGACCCTGGAGCCGGTCGGTTGCCCTGACTACCTGGGTGTCACCCTTATTCGGCATAGGGTACCATCTTTATGTGGACAATTTCTACACAAGTGTGGCCCTCTTCAGGCATTTGTTCCTAGAACAGATTGGCTGCTGTGGCACCGTGCGACCTAGGCTTCCCCCAACGGCTCGTTACCACCCGTCTTGCAAGGGGGGAGAGGGCTGCCTTGTGTAACCAAGAACTGCTTGCGGTGAAATGGAGAGACAAGCGTGACGTTTACATGCTCTCCTCCATTCACGCAGACACGACAATACAAATTGAACGGGCAACCAGTGTCGTTGAAAAGCCCCTCTCAGTCCACGACTATAACCTCCACATGGGAGGGGTGGACTTCAATGACCAGATGTTGGCCCCGTATTTGATTTCCCGACGCACCAGACGCTGGTATAAGAAGGTGTCTGTATATTTATTTCAATTGGCTATGTATAATAGTTTTGTTCTCTACAGTAAGGCTGGGAGAACAGGATCCTTCCTCAAATTTCAGGAAGAGATCATCGAGAACCTCCTGTATCCAGGAGGTTCCGTGGCCCCAACCACCAATGTAGTGAGCCGTCTACACGAGCGACATTTCCCCTACTTTCTGAAATGGGGTCACTTGTGTGGTATTTATACTGCCCTGGCATTTTAGGGGCCCCTAAAGTGTGAGAAAGAGTTTGGAATCCAAATGCGTAAAAATGCCCTGTGAAATCCTAAAAGTACTCATTGGATTTAGGGCCCCTTTGCGCATCTTGGCTGCAAAAAAGTGTCACTCATGTGGTATCGCTGTACTCAGGAGAAGTAGGGAAATGTGTTTTGGGGTGTATTTTTACATATACCCATGCTGGGTGAGAGAAATATCTCTGTAAATGACAACTTTTTCAATTTTTTATACAAAGTTGTCAATTTACAGAGATATTTCTCTCACCCAGCATGGGTATATGTAAAAATACACCCAAAACACATTGCCCTACTTCTCCTGAGTACGGCGATACCACATGTGTGCCAATTTTTTGCAGCCAAGATGCGCAAAGGGGCCCTAAATCCAATGAGTACCTTTAGGATTTCACAGGACATTTTTATGCATTTGAATTCCAAATCACTTTTCACGTTTAGGGTTCCCCTAAAATGCCAGGGCAGTAAAAATACCACACAAGTGACTCGGGAGAAGTAGGGCAATGTGTTTTGGGGCGTATTTTTACCTATACCCCTACTGGGTGTGAAAAATATCTCTGTAAATGACAACTTTGTATAATTTTTTTTTAAAAAGTTGTCATTTACAGAGATATTTCACACCCAGTATGGTATATGTAAAAGTACACCCCAAAACACATTGCCCTACTTCTCCTGAGTACAGCGATACCACATGTGTGCCACTTTTTGCAGCCAAGTTGCGCAAATCGGCCCTAAATCAATGAGTACCTTTTAGGACCGGTATTTTACGCATTTTTCTTCTCACGCTTCAGGGCCCCTAAAATGCCAGGGTAGTATAAATGCTCCACATGTGACCCCATTTTAGAAAGAAGACACCCCAAGGTATTCTGTGAGGGGCATGGCGAGTTCATAGAAGATTTTTTTTGCACAAGTTAGCGGAATTTGATTTTTTTTTTGTTTTTTTCCACAAAGTCTCCCTTTCCGCTAACTTGTGACAAAAAGTTCAATCTTTCATGGACTCAATATGCCCCTCAACGAATACCTTGGGGTGTCTTCTTTCCGAAATGGGGTCACATGTGAGGTTTTTGTACTGCCCTGGCATTTGAGGGTCTCCGCAATCATTACCTGTATGGCCAGCATTAGGAGTTTCTGCTATTCTCCTTATATGGAGCATACAGGTAATGAGATTTTTTTTTCTGTTCAGCCTCTGGGCTGAAAGAAAAAACGAACGGCACAGATTTCCTCATTCGCATCGATCGATGTGGATGAAAAAATCTCTGCCAAAAAATATGCAAGAAAAAAAACAGGGCTGTGGAGTCGGTAGATAAATTGTCCGACTCCGACTCCGACTCCTCAGATTTTGAAACTTCCGACTCCGACTCCTCGACTCCGACTCCTCTGTATTTAATATGCAAATACGAAGCTGTTCCACCAAGTTCTTCTAATCTCCTCTAGCACAGAGAGGTAGTTGAGCAGAAGCTGCTGCCTTCTCCTTTGTGTGCTGATCTTCTGCTGAAGATAGAGCAGTGGGAGGATCCAGGAAGGGGCAGGGGAAGGGGCATTTATTTTAAAACATGATTTTCCTAGTAGAATCCCATAGTCATGTTTAAAATTTAAGCTAACAATCTGAGTTTACATGTTTTATAGCCTTAGCTGAATGATAGCAGTTTTTCAAATGGTTTACAGCTTCAGTCTTGAACTATTGACTATCCATTCCCTTCACTTATACAAGTGTCTCCAGTCCTTAATCAGTTATCAGTGAGAGGCGAGGATAACCATGGGTTCCCTGTAACAGCAGACCACAAGACAATGGAAAGTGTAAGTATGGCCGATCCTTAAAGGGACACTGACAGGCTGATTTTCCAGCTAAAGATATATATATACTTGTATTCATCAGAGAATTAGGAATAAAACTATACTAATGTTACCCCCAGTTAAGCTGTACTTGTGTTTAAAAAACATTTTAATCTGTGTGCAAATTCACTATCTTTGTGCCCAATGGGGCAGCGTCTCCTGCGGCTTTGTGCCCAGCCGCGCCCAGTACAGCTTCCCAGCGCTGTTCCCTCGTTATTATTCACTGCACTGGCCTTTTTTTTCAGGCTAGCCGAACGCTGAATTCCTGCGCAGGCGCACGTGTAGAGTGCTGGCAGCAGCCTCGTCTGGCTATGCTGAGGCTGTGCCAGCTTTCTCTCTTCCTCCTCGCTACCAAGTCCTGTCTAGTGCTGCCAGTACTCTACATGTGCGCCTGCCCCTTGGGCACAAAGGTAGAGAATTTGCATATTGATTAAAACGTTTTTAAACACAAGTAAACCTCAACTGGGGGTAACAGTCGTCTAGTTGTATTCCTAATCCTCTGATGAATACCAGCAGATATATCAGCCTGTCAGTGTCCCTTTAACTGCATAGTAAAGCATATGAAAAGCATGCTTCTTCACGGTCACTTAACGTCTTTGTTTAGCGGTAACGTGACGCACTGCATGCATTGGCCTTTATTCTTACAGTAGAGAAGTAATTAATTATAACTTTATCTGAATTGGGACATTTAAACTTGCTTTTTTTTTTATTCCAATTTTTTTGTATTCCAATTTAAATCTAGTAGGAGTCGGTCCATTTTTTGCCGACTCCGACTCCAGGTACCCAAAATTGCCTCCGACTCCGACTCCTCGACTCTGACTCCACAGCCCTGAAAAAAAAGAGCGGCCTGGCGATTGCCAGGACATAGGGGCTCCGCCCAAACATCCATACCCACTTCAGCTCCTATGTCCTGGCAAACGTGATTTCTCCATTCACATCGATCAATCGATCGGTGTGGAGGAAGACATCTTTGCCAGATTTTTTGATACAAAGTGTTTGCCAAAGCATGTGAACTCCAACACCTCTCCTCAGCTCATATGCCGTACCTGTCCTGCAGAGGAGAAATCTCGTCTTGCAGCGCCGCATACACCGACTTCACGTGTCTTCTGATAGCAGCGCAATGCTTCTCTCAGAATTCACATCAGTGCTGCGGCGTTTTCGTCGGTTGGTCCGTTGGTCTACCTGGAAAATAAAGGGTAGTTATGGGGGAAAAAAAAAAAAAAGAAGAAAAAACAGGCAGCAGGCACATAACTTGAACGTTGCAAACTTTATAAAACCAGAACATTGTAAAACATGAACATAAAAACCTGAACTAACTCAAGATTTTTTTTTCTTGCTACCTGTTAAATTTTTTTTTTTTACCATCTCACTCTTTATTTTCCTAGCAGAAACCTCTCCTTTCCCATGGGACAATGTGTAAAGTGTAAATCACACAGAGATGGTGAGAAGTACACTATACACGTTATCCCAAGTGAAAGGAGAGGTTTCTACCGTTTCACTCTTCTGCTGTAGCAGTAGCACACCAGCACCGTTCCCTATGTGTTAGGGTTTCTCAAAACCTAGTGTCCTGAGAGACCCTAGAGCCTGAGTGGAAAAAAAAACTGCCTGTGTAGTGCTGTCCCTAGGTCCCTAAGTGTACCTGAGTGTGGTACTTCCGGAAACACTCTCCAAGGCATAGGGCAGGGTGGTCAGGACAGTCAGGACAGAAATAACGGGTGTCACGCCTTATTCCACTCCTGCTACAGACACGACATTTTTTTCGGGGTGGCGGTTGGGTTGAGGTACCAGGCACAACGCTGGGGAAGTGCCGCTCGTGTAGATGGCTAACTACACTGGTGGTTGGGGCCACGGAACCTCCTGGATACAGGAGGTTCTCGATGATCTCTTCCTGGAATTTGAGGAAGGATCCCGTTCTCCCAGCCTTACTGTAGAGAACGTAACTGTTATATAGAGCCAATTGAATCAGATAAACAGACACTTTTTTATACCAGCGTCTGGTCTTTCGGGAAACCAAATAAGGGGCCAACATCTGGTCGTTGAAGTCCACCCCTCCCATGTGGAGGTTATAGTCGTGGACCGAGAGGGGCTTTTCAACGACACTGGTTGCCCGTTCAATTTGGACTGTCGTGTCTGCGTGAATGGAGGAGAGCATGTAAACGTCACGCTTGTCTCTCCATTTCACCGCGAGCAGTTCTTCGTTACACAATGCAGCCCTCTGCCCCCTTGTAAGTCTTGTTGTAATGAGCCGTTGGGGGAAGCCCCGGCGACTAGGTCGCACGGTGCCGCAGCAGCCAATCTGTTCTAGGAACAAATGCCTGAAGAGGGCCACACTTGTGTAAAAGTTGTCCACATAAAGATGGTACCCCTTGCCGAATAAGGGTGACACCAAGTCCCAGACTATCTTCCCACTGCTCCCCAGGTAGTCAGGACAACCGACCAGCTCCAGGATCTGATCTTTTCCCTCATAGATCCGAAATTTGTGCGTATAGCCTGTGGCCCTTTCACAGAGCTTATACAATTTGACCCAATACCGGGCGCACTTGCTTGGGATGTACTGCTTGAAGCCAAGGCGCCCGGTAACATGTACAAGGGACTCGTCTACGCAGATGTTTTGTGCAGGGGTATACAAATCTGCAAATTTCTGGTTGAAATGGTCTATGAGGGGCCGAATTTTATGGAGTCGGTCAAAAGCTGGGTGGCCTCTGGGACGGGAGGTGGTGTTGTCACTAAAGTGCAGGAAACGCAGGATGGTCTCAAAACGTGTCCTGGACATGGCAGCAGAGTACATGGGCATGTGATGAATTGGGTTCGTGGACCAATATGACCGCAATTCATGTTTTTTGGTTATGCCCATGCTGAGGAGAAGGCCCAGAAAAGTTCTAAATTCGGAAACTTGGACTGGTTTCCACCGGAAAGGCTGGGCATAAGAGCTTCCCGGGTTGTCGGCGATAAATTGAGTGGCATATCTGTTTGTTTCTGCCACGACTAGGTCATAGAGCTCCGCAGTGAAAAACAGCTCAAAAAACCCCAGCGCCGATCCTATCTGAGCTGTTTCCACCCGAACTCCTGACTGGGCGGTGAAAGGGGAACTAATGGTGCGGCTGAAGTTGGGGGCTGCCAATCAGGATTTGCCAGCACCTCAGGGACTCTAGGGGCTCTACGGGCCTGTCTGCGCGGTGGCTGCGACGGGAAACTACTGCACGTGCCACCGTACCAGCTTCTACTGCCCTTCTGGTGCTCGCCACTTCACCATGTTATGCGGCAGTGCTGGTAGAAGGTCCAGGACGGGCTGCGCTGCTGGTGTATGCCTCACCACGTAATCCGGCAGCGCCAGCCCCACTCTGCTGCCCTTGAAGCGGATCCTGCGCAACCTGCGGTCTAGCAACACGGGGCCGGGTACGCCTGGTTCTATCAGGGACCTCAACCTCCTCGTCCGAACTTTGGGTCAGACTGCCACTGCTCTCTACAGGTTCGTATTCTGACCCGCTAGATTCGTCAGATGAGGGTTCCCATTCCTCATCCGACTGGGTCAGAATCCTGTAGGCCTCTTCAGAGGAATACCCCTTGTTTGACATTTGGGCGTCTAAATTTAGGGGTATTCCTGAGACTACCCAAGAAAAAAGCAAGCCTGTCTTACAATTGAGAGGGTAGCGAAGTACAGAAGCCGCTGCGATTGATAAAAAAGATCAAAACAGATTTTTTTATCACCGCAGCGCTTGTGAAGGGATTGTGCAGTGATTACAAAAAAAAAAATTTTTTTGTCACTGCGGCGGGGCGGGCGTGGGTGAACGCAGGTGTGGGCGACCGATAAGGTCTGATCGGGTAAACACTGCGTTTTGGGTGGAGGGCGAACTAAAGTGACACTAGTACTATTATATATCTGACCGTGATCAGTTCTGATCACTTACAGACACTATAAAAGTACAAACGCTGATTAGCGCTACGCTAATCAGCGAACTAGTGACTGCGGTGCGGTTGGCTGGACGCTAACTACCTACCAAAGAGGCCTAAAGTAATCTAAACCTAAGTCAATCCTAGTGAAAAAAAAAAGTGACAGTTTACACTGATCACTTTTTTCCCTTTCACTAGATGATTGACAGGTGATGAAAGGGGTGATCAAGGGGTTAATTTGGGTGATGGGGGCTGATCAGGGGCTAGTGTGTGGTGCTTGGGTGTACTCACAGTAAGGTGTGCTCTCTCCTGGGTCCAACCGACGAAAAGGACCCAGGAGAGGGCACAGAAGCCATTTAATCCATCATATTTACAAATATGATGGGTTAAATGGCTTCTCATTCGTTTTTTTAAAAGTCATCAGCCCGCCAGCGCTGCCGATTGGCTGGCAGGCTGATGACCAACTCTCCCTGCGCCTTTTGCCGTGCGCGATCTGCGCGGGCGCATCTATGCGAAATCTCGTGTCTCGCGAGATCACGCGTAGATGCGTCGGATCAGAAGAGCCCGGCCGCCCGCAGAACGCGATCCTGCGTACGGCGGTCCGGGAGCGGTTAAGGGTGTTTAAGCTAGGGGAGCTGAGGTGGTTAAGGATTAGGCCATTTTTTGCAAATCTGACCAGTCACTTTATGTGCTAACTTTTAAACGCTTTTACTTATGTAGGCCATTCTGAGATTGTTTTTTCCCATATCATCACCATGACGGCCACAAGGAGATTGACCCATGACCTCTGTGGGGGCAGGAACAGAGAAGAGGTTAAATTGCCCCCTCCCACCACCACACCTCAGTGTTCCTGTCCCCGTCGTGGCCAGGGTCAGAGAGGAGTCTCCCTGCGGACTGGCAGGGAGATGAAGATGGGAAATTGAACTTTTTCCTACACCCTTTTTTATTTTTGTGCTTCTCTAGGAGGGTCCGAGGACGGTCTCCTGGTTTACCTGAAGCTCAAGTTGTGAGCTCCCCCAGTCCGCCGGCGGCCGCGTGCTTATGCTGGGCTGGGGGGTTTCGGGAGGACTTGCTCTGGCTGGTCTGGAGCCTGCTCCTGGGCCGCAACTTCCTCCTCCTCCTCCTCCTCGGTGGGATGGGCTGAGCAGTGGCCGGCGTGTGCACACGCCGACGTCTGAGACGTCACTTCCGGGTCCGGTCATGTGACGCAACCCGGAAGTACAAGCGCAGAAGGCAGATGTGTTTGAATAAAAGGCGGGCCGGCCGCGGAACGCTGATCTGAGGTCTGTAAGTACCGGTACTGTGTATACTGTTCCCTATTGCAAGACCATGTCAGTTCCAGATCTGCAATCTTCTGTGGAGCTTGATGCTCCCTCTCTTCCTCCTGTAAGTATCCCTCTGGGGGTCCGCTTGTCATTTTAATTGAAGTTTCTGCCTGGGGGTTTTACTGATGGCTCTATTCCATATCTATTTAATTTCAGGCTAAAGAGGCTCAAAAAAAGGTTAAAAAACCTCCTTGCTGCATTTCTTGCGCTAAAAGACTGCCTGATGGATATGGAAAGAAGCTATGTAAAGAGTGTATTTCTGATGTGATGCGGCAGGAGCAACCCTCCCTTATGGATAGTATTAGATCCGTGGTTCAGGAGGAACTTAGGGCTGCTAGACCCGCTCCATCTGATTCTCAAGGCTAGCCCTCTCGCAAACGTCCACGTTCTAAGATCATTTCCTCCTCTGAATCTGATGACGCTGATGATAAGGCTTCTACTTCCATGCAATGGGAAGATGATTCCTCTCTCTCTGAGGGAGAGATCTATGAAAGCAACAGAAAATTATATTTTTCCTCGGTGGAAATGGGTGACTTATTAAAAGTGGTCAGAGTGACAATGGGGATTGAAGAAGCCCCTAGGTCTCTATCTATTCAGGACAAAATGTTTGGGGGCCTTAGAGTGAAAAAATCCAGGGTTTTCCCCATAAACGAAAATATAAAAGAGATGATTCTGGAGGAGTTGTCAGAACCAGAGAAAAGACTTGGGATATCCAAGGAATTCTAAAATCGTCTATTGTTTGACCCTTCTCAGTCCAAACTATTCGATGAGACCCCTAAGATCGACGTGCAGGTGGCGAAAGTATATAAAAAGACTGCCCTGCCGTTTGAGGATGCCGCTCAATTAAGGGACGCTATGGAACCTAAAGCAGATGCCCTGCTAAGAAAGTCTTGGGAGGCCTCAATGTATAATGTTAAGACCAACATTGCAGCCACGTTGGTAGCTAGGTCTATGTATTCATGGCTAGGAGAGCTAGAAAATAACCTGAGAGACAATACTTCTAGGGAAGAAATCCTACAGTCTATCCCTCTACTTAAATCAGCTACAGGATTCCTTGCGGACGCCTCAGCTGAATCAATTAGATTCTGTGCTAAAGAGGCTGGACTTTCCAATGTGGCTCGCCGCGCTTTATGGATGAAGTCCTGGTCGGGTGATAGAATATCCAAACAGAAGCTAGTTTCTATTCCTTTTTCTGGAGAATATGTATTTGGGCCGGTTCTAGACAGAATACTAGAGAAAGCGGCGGAGAGGAAAAAAGGATTTCCTGAGGAAAGATCTTATAGAAGGAACCAGTCCTTTCGGTCATATGGTGGACAAAATAAGGCTGGTAGAGGAAACGGCAAGTCAGGCCGTTGGGCTTATCCCAAGGGGGGTAAAGGAAGAGGCTTCCTTCTTAGGCCCCAATCAAAATCTGAAGACAAACAATGACGCCATTTTGGGGGAGACTGAACGATTTCCTAGGTCCATGGGCACTTACATCAGAAAATCCTTGGGCCTTGGATATCATTCGGTCAGGATACAAGATCGAGTTCACCTCCCTCCCCCCTCCAAGATTTGTTGTAACAAGGATGCCTTCCAGATCCTCCAACCTGAATGTTTTCCAGGGAGTCCAGGACCTGGTGAAAAAGAGGTCGGGGGTACTATTCAACTCTATTCTTAGTAAAAAAGAAGGAAGGAGACTTTCGAACTTTTATAAACCTGAAACAACTGAACAAGTTTATTCTTTACAGAAAATTCAAAATGGAGTCTAACTTGTGACAAAAAGTTCAATCTTTCATGGACTCAATATGCCCCTCAGCGAATACCTTGTGGTGTCTTCTTTCCAAAATGGGTTCATTTGTTGTGTGTTTGTACTGCCCTGGCATTTGAGGGTCTCCGCAATCATTACGTGTATGGCCAGCATTAGAAGTTTCTGCTATTCTAATTATATTGAGCATACAGGTAATGAGATTTTTTTTTTTCCGTTCAGCCTCTGGGCTGAAAGAAAAAATGAACGGCACAGATTTCTTCATTCGCATCAATCAATGTGGATGAAAAAATCTCTGCCAAAAAATGTGCAAAAAAAAAAAAAAAGAGGGGAAAGGACATAGAAGTGCTTGCGAAGTAAGACCCCATTCACCTGTCCGCAAAAATGTCCGCATCTATTCCGCAATTCTGCGGAATAGATGCGTACCCATTCAGTGTGAATGGGGCCGGCGGTGATGCGCTCCGCAAAGGATAGAGCATGTCCTATTCTTGTCCGCAGCCTGCGGACAAGAATAGGAATCTCTATGGAGAGTGCCAGCATGGTGTGCTGCGGATCCGCAATTCGCGGGTCCGCAGCACACCACGGACGTGTGAATGGACCCTAAAGCTGCGATCGCTAATAAAGATCCAAAAGGCTCAAAAGTGATCTTTATAGCGCCGCAGCGATTTTACGGTGTTTTTGCAGTGATCAGAAAAAAATATTTCTGTCAAGGCGATGGGGCGGACTGAATCCAAGTGTGGGCACAATATCAGGCCCGATCGGGCGAACACTGTTTTTTTTTTTTTGTTTTTTTTTGTAGGGCCTAAGGTGCCCCTTATGTACTGATATAGATCTGATTGCGATCAGTCTTGATCACTCACAGATACTATATAGTACTAGTGCTGATTAGCGACAGCGATGACAGCGACTAATCCGTGATTGCGGTGGCCTGGGCGCTAACTACCTAACAAGTAGCTAACTGGCGGTGATAAGGAACCCTTAGGCCCCATTCACACGTCCGCAGTTCTGTTCCGCATTTTGCGGAACGGAATTGCGGACCCATTCATTTCTATCGGGTCAGACTTTGTCCCGCTCGGATCCGTAATTGCGGATCCGCACTTCCGGGTCCACACTTCCGTTCCGCAAAAATATAGAACATGTCCTATTGTCCCCAGAAAGGACATTTTCTATATAGTTCTGGCAATGTGCGGATCCTCAAAATGTGGAAAGCACATTGCCGGTGTCCGTGTTTTGTGTATCCATGGATCTGCAAAACACATACGGACGTTTGAATGGAGCCTTACAGGGGGGTGATCAATGACGGGGGTGACGGGGTGATCAGGGGTTAATAAGTGACAAGGTGGGGGGGTGTAGTGTAATGTGGTGCTTGGTGCTACTTACAGAGCTGCCTGTGTCCTCTGGTGGTCGATCTAAGCAAATGGGAGCACCAGAGGACCAGGTAGCAGGTATATCAGACGCTATTTAAAAAATAGCGTCTGATATACCTATTTGATTGTTTTTACAATCTACAGCCTGCCAGCAAATGATCAGCGCTGGCAGGCTGTAGTTAAACTTGTTCGCGTCACTCTGCTGTGAACGCACGCACATAATGCTGAGTTATATCTGTAAAGAATAAATCAAGGCAACTGGACTTGCTGTAGATTTCTTGAAAACGTTTCACTCGTTCTTCCAACGAGCTTTCTCAATTCTGAGTGACTTGTACAATAATTCTCTGGGTATAAATATGTAACTGAATCAACATCTGGTAATTAGGTCATTATACCCAGCATAGGGTCAAAGGTGTTGATTCCATAGTCCTAATTGGAGTCAGTAGGTAATAATGACATCCCAGAAAAAGGTGTCAAGGCACTATTGTAAGTTTGACACCTTTTTCTGGGAGGTCATTATCACCTACTGACTCCAATTAGGACTATGGAATCAACACCTTGCTGGGTATAATGACCCAATTACCAGATGTTGATTCAGTTACATATTTATTCCCAGAGAATTCTTGTAAGGGTCACTCAAATTGAGAAAGCTCGCTGGAAGAACGAATTAAATGTTTTCAAGAAATCTACAGCAAGTCCAGTTGCCTTGATTTATTCTTTACAGATATACCATGACCTGGATAAATGAGAACCTTCAGACTTAACAGAGTTATAATTATTCTCCCAAAAGCGCACAATTTCCTGTTGTATTGATTCATGGTTTTCCATTACCGACATCCAGTAAGGATTTAATCTAAATGGGGGTCTTACCATATCTTTATCATCAGCCATACAAGGGCAAGAGTATGGCAGTCCCCCTCCCCCCCATAGAAATCCTATCTGTAGTAGGGTTAATGACACAATTAAAATCCCCAATAACTAACGAGAGGCATTCAAGCCATTGCGCCATAAAAGTTAACAAGGAATTAAGTAATCAAGTTTACCATATAAAAAATATATCTCCCCTGCCTGTCAACAGAGGATGCCTCACAAACATAATCAATCACCCTATTTATAAAATCTGTTACTCCTCTAGAATAGCTAGAAAAAGTAGAGTGATAAGTCTGGAAAGCCCATCCTCTACTGACACCCGGGAGGCCTACTCAGTAAGATGGGTCTCCACCAAACAATAGCTGGGAAATGTCTCTGTACCAAGTCAAACACCACTTGTCTCTTTAATTCATAACCCAGACCCCGCACATTCCAAGTTAAAATTCTAACTGACATTAAATCAACCAAAAGAGCACCAAACCCTGAGAACTTTAAATAGCCCAAGCCCCTCTTCCCTTAACCTATGGGATGCATCGCAAACCCCCCCTACTGTCGCCCCCCTCCTCCCCCCCCAAAAAAAAAAAAAAAAATGTAACATCCCCCCCCCTCAATTCCAACTGATCCCCTGCATTATGCAACCAATCTCTAAACTAAGAACGCCCATCACCCTCTCACTACCACATAGCCTCACCACTCATACCAATCAGGAAAATAAAGCCAATTCTGGTCAAGCCGACTCATAACAAGGTCCGAAGAATAAAAAAAAGAGTTCCCTTATTAAATGTAATCCGAAGTTTAGCTGATGAATACTTAATGTCCTTTTCCTGTAAACGTTTTTTAACTGCGGTAAAAGTACGCCAATCTATTCCCATTATATAAGATAGGTGAACGCTCCCTTTCCTTTCTCAATAACATATCTCTGTCTCGTGAGACCAATTTCTAAACCAGAAGTGTCCGTGGCTGCCTTCCTGGAATTGGTTTGCCTCCGGGGACCTAATGTGCCCTTTCCACCAAAAACAATGGAGAAAAATGTTTTTTTCCAGACTTCAAGATCAGCATTTGAATCATTTGAGCAGGATTTTTTTCTTCATTACCCTCAGGTGACCCCAGAATTCTCACATTACATCTCCTTGACCTGTCCTCCAAATCTACAACTTTTTTTTTGAGCAAACTAAAGTCCGTTTTCAGGGTAGAGATTTCAGTTTTTGATATTTTAAGTTCATTCTGTAGTACACCCACAGACTTTTCTATAATATTAACTCTGTCCCGACTCTTTGATACATCATCCCTTGTGGCGTTTCGAAATGTCAGCTTTATACAATCACGCATCTGTGAGAGAGCAACCTCTGATGAACTCAGACACCCAGGAGTTCATCAAGTAACAATGAATAATGTCCATAAACCTGATGAATAAACTGATGAATAATGTCCATAAACCTGAAAAGGAAACATGCAATGAACATTTATTCGAAACAAAAAAGGATATGTCTTCAGTTTAGGCCATAGAGCTGGTACTGAAAACAGTCTTAGAAGATAATGAGTATCTTTGGTAGAAGGGATCTCTACCTGGAATTTCTGCAGGCATGAGTAACACAACTTCTGTAACGGGGAGGAAGAAGGTCTTGCGGTTCTTACTTCCACCTTACGAACTTTCCCATCCGAACTGGATACGACTGTAGTAATAAGTCCAGTAGGCCAGTTGAGACGATCAACTTGTGTGTCTCTTAACAGAACAAAATCTCCTTCCTTTAAATTAGGCCTTGGTTCTTGCCACCTTCTGCGTTCTTGCGAGAGGCAGAGATACTTTCTTCTCCACTTTTTCCAGAACTGACTGGCGAGATGTTGGACCTGCTTCCACCGAAACTTAAAGGTTGTGCTCTTTGAAAACCCCAGATGGCACAGGAATATTTCCTATCTTTTTTGGTTCCTTCTTGAGTGATCTTTTATGCACCCCTAATGTGGATTTCTTCTTTTCCCCGGCACCTGCACGACACTGACAGGAGGGTGTGCCCACCCCCAGGACAGGAAACCACGCAGGAGCAATCATTTAAAAAGACCTCCTCCCCCTTACCTCACCAGTCGTTGTTTCCTGTCCTCGGGAATCGTAGGAGCGCTCCTGCAGTGCCAGGAAAAACCTCTCTCGCCTAGACTTGTTCCCCACATGTTGGGAGGGCTGGTGCAGGAGACGGTTCCCTCTGGGTAGCGTTCGCCGCCCTTTCCCATCTCTGGAGTAAACCCTGCTTGAAGGCATCCCTGGGCTTCACATGTCCCGCCCGCGGGCAAAATTGTAAGGGATTTCAGGCCACCAGGCAAGATTTTCCTTGGGCAAGAGAATCTTGTGAGATTTCGGACGGATCACTTCCGGGATAAAGGTGAGGAGCTGAGATGCCGGCGTTTGTGACTGCAGCCGGCTATCCAGCTCACGCGGCACACACTTGCTGTACCCTGTGCTCCAGGTAAGCTTCCTCCCCCATGGGAAAAATATTTCTGTGCACAAGATAATTTTTTAAAGAAACAGTCACCCCTTCTTTTTTAATGGTGGTTTAAGTTTCACATGTAAAGGTGGTGGCCCAAATTTATTTGGCGACTCATGGTCCTACTGCCCTTGTGTTTCCCTTTTAGGGCACTGAGACCATGACTCACAAGCCAGCCAGCGAAGCAGGCCGCAGGAAATGCGCCATTTGTAGAAAGTCCTTCACCTCCGAGAGCAAAAAAGCCTTGTGTCAGAAATGCACAGAAAAGATAGTGTCTAAGGAATCGCCATCGCTCTTGGAGTCCATGAGAGCTATTATAAAAGAGGAGGTTAACTCCACTGTCGACCTAAAAATGGCTTCTCAGTCACCACGGCCATCCACCTCACAGAGGTCCTATACCTCGGATCTTCCCCTTGAAATTGATGAGGGAGAATTATTGTCTGACTCTGAATCGGCCTCTTCGGATGACTGCTCTGGCAGACCCCTATTTTCTCTAGAAGAGATTGACGGTCTATTAAAATCTATCTGTGCAACCATGCATATAGAGGATTTTAAAGAGGTCCACTCCATACAAGACCACATGTCTTTCCGATACATAATAATATTAAAGCTTTAATAGCGAGAGAATGGAAAGACCCCGGAAAAAGAACCGTGGTCTCTCTAACTCCTTCAGAAGGAAATATCCCTTTGAGGAAGCGGAAAACCAATTTTTGAGACAAAACACCTAAGGTGGACTCTCCAGTTGCCCGTATTTCAAAAAAATCTTCCTTTCCGTTTGAAGACATGGGTCTTATGAGGGATCTCATGGATAAAAAGTCAGAGAGCGTGTTAAAAAAAATCCTGGGAAACAAATACGGCTTTGTTACGTCCCAGCATTGCCTCTACCTGTACAGCCAGAACCCTCTCGGTCTGGCTAGATCAGTAAGAGAAACACATCGCTGTGGGTACCCCTAGAGAGAAAATCCTAACGTCCCTCCCTATGCTTAAAAAAGCATCGTCAGGCGCTCTGACAGATCTGCCGCACTTTCCAACGTGGCTAGAACAGTCTGGCTTCGCTCATGGTCGGAAGACGCAGGCTCTAAAAGTCGCCTGTGTTCCATCCCCTGTGAGGGAGACAGACTGTTTGGGTCAGGATTGGACGACATCCTTGAAAAGGCATCAGACAAAAAGAAGGGGGTTCTCTCTAGAAAATAAATACTACCATCAGAGGCGGTCCTTTCAAAACCAAAGAAAAGCCAGAACGGACCTTAAAAAGAAAGAAGGTACCAGGAAATGGCTACCCGCTAAAGGCCGTGGTAGGGGGGTTCCTGCTTAACCCCGATAGTTCTTCTCACTCCACCAAATGACGCCGGAAGTCTTGTAGGGGGCAGATTGTAGCGCTGCCCAGCTCATCAATATTCACTTCGCTGGGCGGCTTCTGCTCTCCCCTGACGCTCCTAGATCCCGCGCATGCCCATTACAAAGCTATGGGCATCGGCCTCAGTTGCAGTTTCTGGGCATGCGCGGGATACAATGCTGGTACTCAGAGGCAGCAGCGACACTGCGCCTGTGTCCACAAATCTTCAGAGGCATCTCCAAACTGAATATTGATGAGCTGGGCGGCGCTACAATCCGGCAGTTATGGTGCGGCTGGGCACAACAGGAGATTAAACACCGCCCCTTGGGCACAAACAAGATCGCTTTGGAGAGGTAATAAAACTTGATTTTATGCTGTTTATAAGGTCGACAAGGGTTATCCTTATATGGTTTAAATACTCATTAGACCACCTATGCCCACATATTTAGGGTTAAAAACGCATTTTGGCCCTGTCAGTGTCCCTTTAAATTCATATCACCCGACCCCCATCCCCAAAAATAATAATCATAATAAAAAATAAACGTCATACTATTAAAATATAAAAATATCTATCCCATACGGTGAACAGTTTTATTGTAAAAAATAATGGCTGATTTAGCCATTTTTTATCACTTCACCACCCAAATGATATTGATAAAAACTACATATCATCCTGCAGAAAATAATTTGTAGACATAGTTGTAAAGATGTTATGGGGGCCTTATGGCATTGCTAAGAATTTTTTTTCCAAAGTTTTATAGTTTTTTTTCCAGTATTAAAACGCAAGAAAATCTATACAAATGGGTTATCATTGTAATCGTACTGACCCAAAGGACGAAGGGCACAGATCAGTCAGTCAGTTTTACCACATAGGGAATGCTGTAAATATAAAACCATACAACTGTGGCAGAATTGCATATTTTTTTTTTCAAATTCCATTTAGATTTTTTGTCATGCTTTTTACTACATTGTATGCAACAGTAAAGCATAACTTGTCCTGAAGAAAACCAAGCCTTGTACGGCTACTTGAACTGGAAAAAAAAAAAGTTATGGCTTCAGGAAGCAAGAGAGTAAAAATAAAAAACGGAAAATCACAGGGTCTTGAAGGGCACTAAAGTCCAATTAAAAAAATGATTTTTAGCCCAAAATGAGTATAATGCAATCATACAAAAATTGCTTCAAAGGTGTCCATAGCCTTTAAAGGGGTTATCCCATGGTTAATGTAAAAAAAAAAAAAAATAAAAGCAGACGTCATATAGTACATGACAATCTCTTAATAACAAAGCTAGAACCAGCCCTGTACCTCACATGGGTCCAGAGATCTCACCATTCATTGCTCTGCTAGATTTATATCAAGCTGGCAGCTCAAGGGTGGTGTCTGTTCTGCTGCATCTGAGAGGGCGTGTCCATGCTCTCCCTATCACAGCTCAAGAGGCAGTTGAATAATGAAACTGAGAATGTGGAGCCATCTCGGTGAGCCCGACAAAGGAATAAGAAAAAAAAAACAGCAGGGGGCGCTATACAAATATGTTATTGAACTCAGTGGCTATGTAGAATTTTTAATTACAAGCAATTACAAAATAATTCAGGCCCAGGAGCTGGTTGGAAAACTGTAGAATATGTTTCGTGGGACAAACCATTTAATGTTTAATTCTTTTTTTTCTATTTTTTTCCCTAGGTCTTGAGTACATTTATCAGTACCAAAAACGTGGCTATAACACATATGAGTGCAAACTGTGTGAATGTCGGTCGGGACTCACACACATGTTCATGCATATTGTTGGAGCTAAGCACAGAATTTATTATTTGGTAAGATAATTCTATGATTTATAAAATCTAGCTTTTTGGGCAATTTTAAAATTCTTACATTTGATCTGAAACTTTTTTTGTCTGTAGTATTTGTTCACGTAACGGGTTGTGTCACCGTTTTAATTTTCCATGTCAACATCTATATTTATACAAAAATAATAAACTAAGCCTAATAATTGGCTCCACTTGGTCTGTACGGATCAGTTTACTGCAGTTATATATTATTCTAAAGGCCATACACATAATATCAAAGTCGGCCGGAATGAAAGCTGGCATGTACGCCTGATACAGTGACCGAATTACATTGCCGGAATTCACACTGCAGATGTGACCCCGGCTTCACAGACCATGCCTAGAAAACCCTCCCATGAAAGTCAATGAGGTCTCCTCCTTATTATTGTGTTGATGGACCATGGGGCTGCCGTAAAGCAATTTTTTTAATGCTTTGTAAATGCTGTTTAGGACACCACAACAGGCAAGATAGCCACCCTATAATCATGTTCAGGAAATAGAATAAAAAATAAATCTGTAACCAGAAAATAAAATCAGATTTGAAAAAACAGTTATGTCCTGTGTCTGGTCTTTAACCCCTTAAGGACACGGCCATATTTTACCTTAAGCACCAGGCCATTTTTTGCAAATCTGACTAGTGTTACTTTATGTGGTGATAACTTTAAAACGCTGTTACTTATGCAGGCCATTCTGAGAGTGTTTTTTCATCACATATAGTACTTCATGACAGTGGTAAAATGGAGTCAAAAAATTTCATTTTTATTTATAAAAAAATAGCAAATTTACCAAAAATGTGGAAAAATTTGCAATTTGCAAAGTTTCAATTTCTCTACTTCTATAATACATTGTAATACCGCCCAAAAAAAGTTGTTGATTTACATTCCCCATATGTCTACTTCATGTATCGATCATTTTGGGAATGCCATTTCATTTTTTGGGGACGTTACAAGGCTTAGAAGTTTAGAAGCAAATCTTGAAATTTTTCAGAAATTTTCAAAAACCCACTTTTTAGGGACCAGCTCAGGTCTGAAGTCACTTTGTGAGGCTTACATAATAGAAACCACCCAAAAATGACCCCATTCTATAAACTACACCCCTCAAGGTATTCAAAACTGATTTTACAAACGTTGTTAACCCTTTAGGTTTTCCCTAAGAGTTGATGGCAAATTTAGATAAAATTTCAGAATTTCGTTTTTTTTTTTTTTTTTTTTTTGGAAAATTTTACGTTTTAATCCATTTTTTCCAGTAAAAAAAGCAAGGGTTAACAGCCAAACAAAACTCAATATTTATTGCCCTGATTATGTAGTTTGCAGAAACGCCCCATGTGTGGTCGAAAACTGCTGTATGGTCAAACGGCAGGGCACAGAATAAAGTGAACGCCATATGGTTTTTGGAAGGCGGATTTTGCTGGACTGTTTTTTTTACACCATGTCCCATTTGAAGCCCCCGATGCAGCCCTAGAGTAGAAACTCCATAAAAGTGACTCCATCTAAGAAACTATACCCCTCAAGGTATTCAAAACCGATTTTACTAACTTTGTTAACCCTTTAGGTGTTCCACAAGAGTTATTGGCAAATGGAGATGGAATTTCAGAATTTCTATTTTTTGTTACCTTGCCTCAAAAAAAGTGTAATATACAGCAGCCAAAAATCATATTTACCCTAAAATAGTACAAGCAAAACTGACACCTTATCCCGTAGCTTCCAAAATGGGGTCATTTTTTGGGAGTTTCTACTGTAGGGGTGCATCAGGGGGGCTTCAAATGGGACATAGTGTCAAAAAAACAATCTAGCCAAATCTGCATTCCAAAAACCATATGGCGTTCCCTTCCTTCTATGCCCTGCCATTTGGCCATACAGCAGTTTACGACCATATATGGGGTGTTTCTGCAAACTACAGAATCAGGGTAATAAATATTGTTTTGATTGGCTGTTAACCCTTGCTTTGTTACTGGAAAATGGATTAAAATGGAAAATTTGCAAAAAAAATAGCTGTTTTGGGACCGTTTTTATTTTTTATTTGCATAGTTGATCTGACAGGTTAGATCGAGTGCTGTTTCTATAGAGCAGGTTGTTATGGACACGACAATACCAAATATGACTACTTTTTGGGTTTTTTGTTTCAGTTTTACATAATAAAGCATTTTTTAAAAAATGATTTTTTTTTAGTGTCTCCACATTTTGAAAGCAATATTTTATTTTTAATTTTTTGGTGCTATTACACTTTTTGTGATGTAAGTGACAAAAATGGCTTTTGATACGGTATTTATATTATTTTTTTAGCTGTGTTCACCTGAGTGGTAAGATCATGTTAGTTTTATAGAGCAGGTGGTTACGGACACGGCGATACCTAATATGTATACTTTTTTATTTATTAAGTTTTACACAACAATATTATTTTTGAAACAAAAAAAAAATCATGTTTAATGTCTCCATAGTCTGAGCCATATTTTTTTTTATTTTTTTTGGGCGATTGTCCTATGTAGGGGCTCATTTTTTGCAGGATGAGATGGCGGTTTGATAGGCACTATTTTGAGAGGCATACGCCTTTTTGATCGCTTGGTATTGCAATTTTTGTGATGTAAGGTGACAAAAAAATTGGCTTTTTTTTACACAATTTTTTTGTTTTTTTTATGGTATTTACGTGAGGGGTTAGGTCATGTGATATTTTTAAAGAGCAGGTTTTTACGGACACGATACCCAATATGTGTAGTGTATTTAATATT
Source organism: Bufotes viridis (assembly GCA_033119425.1). NCBI lineage: Eukaryota > Metazoa > Chordata > Amphibia > Anura > Bufonidae > Bufotes > Bufotes viridis. Next base: position 197,220,166 of record CM065593.1, on the reverse strand, counting down.
TTTTTATTTTTATTCAGTTGTATTTGTTTTTTTTATTTTTACTTTTTTTTTACTTTTTTACATTAATTTTTTTTTTGACCCAGACCCACTTGGTTCTTGAAGATCCAGTGGGTCTGATGTTAGTATAATACAGTACAGTACACTATATAGTGTACTGTATTTTTTACTTTTTCTAGTCTGTTTAGACTTCTGCCTTTAGCAGAAGTCTGATCAGAGTTACATTAGCATGGCAAGCAGGACGCCTCTGAAAGCGTCCTGCTGCCATTGTAACCATCACCCGCTGCCAGAACAGGGCAGCGGGTGATGGGGAGGGAGTGGAGCTCCCTCCCTCTGGGATCCCATCAGGAATCTGGGGCTGCAAGGGCACAGCAGCCCCCGATGGGAGAGGGAGGGATCTTCCCCCCTGTTAACCCCTTCCATACAGCAGTCTGTACGGACAGCGGCTCGGAAGGGGTTAAACTGCTGACCACTGCAGCACAGATGTCAGTAGTTTTTAGCAGAGTGTTAGCAATGTGCTGACACTCTGCTAAAACCACTATACCGCCAACGATCATTACAGAGGAGGCCGACGGGAGATCGCAATTGCGATCCCGCCACCTGCAACCACCCCCCCTTCCCTGCAGTATAATTGGGGGTTGCAGGGTGGGGTGGTTAAAATTTACATATAGGCACATTTTAAGTCTCTGATCCCCACAGTCTCAGACCGCGGGAATCAGAGACCGCAGAAAGCTCTTCAAACCGCAGGTCTGGATTGACCTGCGGTTTGCAGCGATCGCCGATACGGGGGGGGGGGGGGGGATGATGGGTCACAGGGCAATGTAACAAGGTACCTGCTGAATGAGTTCAGCAGGTACCTTGTTCCGATCACTGCCGGCTGAGCAGCAGTGATAGGAAATACTCATAATGTCCCGGTACGTCATATGTCCTTAAGGAGTTAAAGATGGCGTCCGTTCCTGCCCGCTGCGGGCTCCATAGCCGCAGATGGCCGCCTGCTTCTTGAAGCAGACACCAGCGGCTCATGTCCACGAAAGGCAGCGATGCCGATCGCGGACATTTAACCCCTCAGATGCTTTCGGTTTGTGCTCCGGCTCCCCCGTGTGGCCATTGGAGGAGCCGGAGCGTGTCTGCAGCAGCCTGGGTCTCTCTGAATGAAACCCAGGCTGCTGTATAGAATTTCCTATGGAGCCTAGGAAATATGCGATTTTCTCATATACAGCTGTGTTCAAAATTATTCAACCCCCACTGAAATTGAGTGTTTTGGCCAGTTTGACATTGATTTTGATCATTTTAGTCATCTTGTTTACAAATAAATCAAAGAGGCACTTGTAAGTCAGACAAATATAACATTACATTTATATTGAAGCACAGATGTTAGTAGTTGTCTTTTCTGTGCTTACATCATTATCAGTTTTATTCAACTCCCAAGTGACATTCAATCTTAGTACTTAGTACAACATCCTTTTCCAGTTATAACAGCTTTTAAACGTGAAGCATAGCTTGACACAAGTGTCTTGCAGCGATCTACGGGTATCTTCGCCCATTCTTCATGGGCAAAAGCCTCCAGTTCAGTCACATTCTTAGGCTTGCGTGCTGCAACTGCTTTCTTTAAGTCCCACCAGAGGTTCTCAATCAGATTTAAGTCTGGTGACTGCGATGGCCACTTCAAAATGTTCCAGCCTTTAATCTGCAACCATGCTCTAGTGGACTTGGAGGTATGCTTGGGATCATTGTCCTTTTGAAAGGTCCAACGTCTCCCAAGCCTCAGGTTTGTGACGGACTGCATCACATTTTCATCCAATATCTCCTGGTACTGAAGAGAATTAATGGTACCTTGCATACGCTGACGCTTCCCTGTACCTGTAGAAGCAAAACAGCCCCAAAGCATGATTGACCCCCCCGCCATGCTTCACAGTAGGCAAGGTGTTCTTTTCTTCATAGGCCTTGCTCTTCCTCCTCCAAACATAGCGTTGATCCATGAGCCTAAACAGTTCTAATTTTGTTTCATCAGTCCACAGAACACTATCCCAAAACTTTTGTGGTTTGTCCCCATGACTTTTGGCATACTGCAGTCGACTCTTCTTATTCTTTGGAGACAGCAAGGGGGTGCGCCTGGGAGTTCTGGCATGGAGGCCTTCATTACGCAGTGTGCGCCTTATTGTCTGAGCTGAAACTTCAGTACCCGCATCTGACAAATCTTTTTTCAGTTCCTCAGCAGTCACACGGGGACTTTTCTCCACTTTGCGCTTCAGGTAGCGCACAGCAGTCAAAGTCAGCATCTTCTTTCTGCCACGACCAGGTAGCGTTTCAACAGTGCCCTTTGCCTTGAATTTGCGAATAATGCTTCCTATGGTGTCTCTTGGTATGTTTAACATCTTTGCAATCTTCTTATAGCCATTGCGCTTCCTGTGAAGAGAAATCACCTCTTCTTTTGTCTTCCTGGACCATTCTCTTGACTTCACCATGTTTGTAAACACACCAGTAAATGTCTAGAAGGAGCTGAGTATCACAGTCATTTTAAATCTGCCTAATTGGTGCTTATTATGCTTGATTGCTGCTCCTTGACATCCACAGGTGTTTTCAATACCTGATCGAAAACACTTGAATGAACCTCTGTTCTTAAGAGTGGTAGTCTTTAAGGGGTTGAATAATTGTGTCAATGAAGAAATCACAAAAAAAACATTTAATACTGTATTACAAAAACAATTGATGTAATTTTAGTTGCATTTGGTTCTTTAAAAAGTCCTTGTAAGATTTCATTCTGAACACAATTACAAATGTACACTAAATTCCCTAAAACCCTTTACAGCATTGGGGGTTGAATAATTTTGAACACAACTGTATTCCAATGCTATTGCATTGGAATGTATGAGAATAGCAATTAGATGATTGATTGTTATAGTTCCCTATGGGAACTATAGGAAAGTGTGAAAAAAAAAAAAAAAATTAGCCCCCATACAGCTCCGTACACATAATTACAAAAAAGTTATAGGGGTCAAAATATGGCGATAAAAAAGTTAAACTGATGTTTTTTTCCCCCCCACTTTTGAATATTTCTTTTCACTATCAAAACGCAAGAAAACCTATACATGTAGTGTATCGCTGGATTCGTACTGACCTGTAGAATAAAACTAACTGGTCAGTTTTATCGCACATCGAACGTCGGAATTTAAAAACCCGCAAAACTGTGGTGGAATTGCTTTTTTTAGGGGGGGGAATTTTACCACATTTGGATTTTTTTTTCCCGCTTTCCACTACATCATATGCAATATTAAATGGTGGCGTTGGAAATTACAACTTGTCCCGCAAAAAACAAGCCCTCACATGGCTATGTGAACCGATAAATAAAAAGTTATGGCTCTGGGAAGGCAGGGAGCGCAAAACGAAAACGCAAAAAAATAAAAAAAATTCTCCGGTCCTTAAGGGGTTAATATAATTCGTCATGAAGGACTAGTTACTTTGTAATTCACTTTCTGTAACAAAAATGCTCCAGTTGTGAAATATTTTCTTTGCCTTAAATGGCACCCCCCTGGTGTTTTGCATAATAACGTGAACGTCCTACTGAGATGGTTGTACATGCTCGGTTCTATTTTTCACCTGCCACCAGCCTTATCTACTATTAAAAGCTGGAATAGTTATCGGGAGAGTGCTGCAGCGGAAAGGGCCCCTGAATTGTCAACCTGAAGACAATGTGGTCGAGCAATTGGAGCAATAAATATGGGGAGCTCTGGATCCATGCGAGGTACAGGGCTGGTTATAGCTCTGTTAGTAAGAGAGGACATCTTTTAAATGGAGTCTGGCACCAACAACATATTTAACTTAGCCCAGTGCAAAAAAAAAGGTATTGCTTACCTGATTACAATGGTTTGTTCCAGCACTCCACTGCAGAGATGTTCTGGTTTTTATCAATTTTCAAATTAGTGTTTTAATAAAATGAGGGCATCATCATTGCTCTCAAACTTCACTCCATTCTCTGCCTAGACCCTCCCTCAGACCTTAGATTGACAGTTCCTAGCTCTGTATTCTCCTGCTTTTGTTTTTTTTTCATATCAGCACATGTACAATAAACTTGTTTTTGGTCCATACAAATGTGTGAGAATATAGGGCCGTCCTGAAACTCAAAAAGACTGAACTGATGACATCCTGATGCATTCTGAACAGATTTCTCTCCATTCAGACTGCATGGGGATGTGATTGAAGCGTTTTTTCTTGGCATTGAGCCACGACGACAGAAGAATAAGATTGTGAAAGTACTCTAAGGCTCACAAAACTAAGTTCACCATTGGTCACATAGGATTGTTGCTGACAATAGACTCCCATTTAATTATTGTTGTTGTTCTCAGGGTGCTAGAAGTGAAATTTTATGACATCTAGGACCTGACAGAGATCTGAGGTATAAGGTATGCCAAGGTATAATAAATTTGGCAACTTTCTCGACCGAACTCTACTCGGTCTACTTATTTGTAGAGTGGCACGCCTCTAGTTAAAGACTTCATAAGGTTGCAAATTTTTGTTCAAATTAATTTGCGCACAATATGCAGCATTTTGACACCTGAAAACTACAGAATGGGATTTAATAAATGCACACCTTAGTCATCAAGTTTACATCACACACACAAAACATGTATCAGCTATATTGCAGCGACTGCTAAAATATTGAAAATGTTGATGACCCCTCAGGTGCCCTCTTGAAAACGGTTTCTGGTAAAATGGTTCTATTTATTTCAAACTGGTTGGAGATTGGTTGGAGACCTCTATAAAGAGAAAAAAAAAATTTGGTACTTGGGAAAGTTTTGTACTTGATCTACCTAGATGCATCCAAGTGCTACGGGCTCTTGAAACTGTTGATTACTGGGGGTGCCAGTAGGCCGATAGTTATAAAATACTAATGACTTATTATTCTGATTGCCTGATTGGAGTCGGGAAGGAAATTTTTTTTTTTTTCCCCTTTAAGTGAGGAAAATTGGCTTCTGCCTCACAGGGGTTTTTTGCCTTCCTCTGGATCAACTTGTAGGAAACAGGCCGAACTGGATGGACAAATGTCTTTTTTCGGTCTTATATACTATGTTACTATGTTACTATGACTTAAAGAGGACCTTTCACTGGTCCACAGTTTATCAGTTAAAGATATCTACATTGAGAGCGGCACCCAGGGATGTCCCTGCACTTACTTGTATCCCTGGGTGCCGCTCCGTTCGTCCTCTGTAGCCCCCGGTACCGGTGCTCCTGCTGCTGTAATTTTGCCTGGGGCGGAGACTTCTTCTTCTGCCCTGGGCGTCTCCTTCTCCCAGGGCTGGAGCGCTGGCCAATCGCAGCGCTCAGCTCATATTCAGCATATGAGCTGAGTGCTGCGATTGGCCAGCGCTCCAGCCCTGTGAGAAGGAGACGCCCAGGGCAGAAGAAGAAGTCTCCGCCCCAGGCAAAATTACAGCAGCAGGAGCGCCGGTACCGGGGGCTACAGAGGACGAACGGAGCGGCACCCAGGGATACAAGTAAGTGCAGGGACATCCCTGGGTGCCGCTCTCAATGTAGATATCTTTAACTGATAAACTGTGGACTAGTGAAAGGTCCTCTTTAACTTCCAGAAAAGCACTTTATTATACTGTATGCTTCTAGAAAAATTAATCTAAGGGGTTTAAATGCTGAGATCAGAGTTATCTCTGATCTCTGCAATTACATCAAGACCCCAGCTGTGTATTACCTCTGTATGGCTCCTTTTATGTAACAGCAAGTTGGTTGAGTGTGGGGAGCTCATCATACAGCTCCTTTCTCATGACTTATTTAATGATGTACTGTTCCAATTTAAACAAAAACAAGATTATAGTGCAGGGTCTCCTTGACGTTTAAGGAGCTGGAAAGGGACTACAGAATGAGGGGAGGTGCAGGGCTCAGTCAGAATGGGTGTGGCTGGGCTCCATTAACCGTTAGGTCATGCTTTCACAGCTAATTATCTTCAATATAAAATCTTTTTTTAAGGCAAACATTCATATGTCAGACACACATATTACTAACATACTCAAAACGACCTCCGTGAACCTGTTGGCAGCTTGATATGAAAATCTGTGCCGACAGAATCCCTTTAACCCTTTTTACCCCGAGCCAATTTTCACTTTCCTGCCCAGGTCATTTTTTGCTAATCTAACACGTGTCACTTTATGAGGTAATAACTTTGGAACTCTATTACTAATCCAAACCATTCTGAGATTTTTTCTTTAGTCATAAATTTGAGTCAATATATTTCACCTTTATTTATAAAACAATCCGAAATATACCAGAAATTTGGAAAAATTCACAATTTTCTAAATTTTAATTTCTCTACTTTTACGACGGATAGTAATGCCTCATAAAATAGTTATCAGTCATCATTTCCCATATGTCTACTTTATGTTGGAATTATTTTGTAAATGTCAATAATTTGTTGGTCATTTTCTCCAGAATGCGACAACACCCCATATTTGGTGGTAAATTCTTGTAGGGGCACATGGCAGGACTCGGAATGGAGCGCCATATGGCTTTTGCAGCGCAGATTTTGATTGGTTGGTTTACAGGTGCTATTGTTTTTTTATTTTTTTTGTGATTGTCTTAGGTAGGGTCTAATTTTTTACGGGATGAGATGATGTTTTGGTACCATTTTGGGGTACATGCAACTTTTTAATCACTTGGTGATACACTTTTTGTGAGGCAAGGTGACCAGAAAATGGCTCTTTTGGCACAGTTTTTATTTCTATTTTTTTACAGCATTCACCTGACAGAGTATATCATGTGATATTTTTATAGAACAGGTTGTTATGGACGCGGCAATACCCAAAGTATCCATTTTTATTTTTGTTAAACTTACATAGTAAAAGCATTTTTGAACAGAAAAATATATTTTTTGTGTTGCCATTTTCTGAGAGACATATTTTTTTATTTTGTTAGTGATTGTCTTGGGTAAGGTCTCATTTTTTACACAGTCCAAAATTTAAGATTCCAGTCATGTAGTTTTCACTAAAAGTACTTGCGCTGCAGGTTCCTGGAGTGAAGTGGGTATGTTCACACTGGATTTTAATGCGTTACTGCTTTGGTAGGTAAAGATTGCACTTTCCTCCAATGCAGTTAATACGATAAATTGACACAGGATACCGATGCTCCCAGCCTAGGTCTCCATTCAACACCTCATGGATTCTTCTGCAGGGCATCAAAAGCACACAATAGTGAAGTACCTTCGATATATTTAAATAAAAAGGGGTTTTATTATACTCACAAACAATTTAAAATTGCCAGCATCTCCTATCCCATGGCAGCCCGACCCGCAAAGCGATTTTGTTACAGCGTTCACCTGATGGGCTGGATCATATATTTTTATAGAGCCGGCCGATACATACATAGTGATACCTATTATGACTGCTTTTTTTTCTTCCTATTTTTATACAATTTTTTATAACTTCATTTTGGGAAAAGGACGTGTTTTTTTTTTTTTTTTTTTTTTACTTATGTGGTTTTTTCTTTTTGTTTTTTTTTGGTCCCACTCTGGGAGTTCAACTTTTGGGGATCTGATCACCTTTACAATGCATTACAATTCATCTGTATTGTAATGCATTGGCTGTAAGTGTTTTACACAGTGTAATACACTTACAGTCTGCTTGCCTGTGAGACCCCTGGGGCTGGGTCACCTCAGCACGGGGACCCGACGGGAAGGGTGCTCCCTCCACACACCCCCCACATGCCACGGTCATACCGCGGTCAGGCGTAGCAAGGGTTAAAGTGCCGGCATTGGTGTTTTCACTGATGCCAGCACATACAGCTGGGGCACAGCTAACAGGAACAGCCGAACCCCTGCTGCTAATCGGGCGGACACAGCTCCTGAACTTGCCCTATCAGCATGCAATAGCAGTACGGCTTAACTTCTCACAGCGCCGTAATAGTACTGCGCTGGGCAGGAAGGGGTTAATCTACCCTCTGGGTGGAGGTGCAGGTTCTCACTCTACTGCAATGTGTTTTGACATAGCAGCAGGGGCGGATTGGCCATAGAACTTACAGGGAAATTTCCCGGTAGGACGATGCCCAGAGGGTCGCCCAAGCCCCCTTCTCTGCCACTGGCCAGGTACATAATGAGCTCTCAGCGGTAATTAATGCTGGGAGAATCAAGTACTCATGTACCCAACCATTGAGCGCACATGTCCTCCTGAATTCAACTATGGCCGGTCTCTCACCTTAAAAGCCCCCTGCTCCATATCTCAATTAGAGACAATTGGAAGAGGAGGGAAGAAAATGGCACCTATTGACAGCCAACACAGAGGGACAGCTTTTGGGGCAGTATATTGTGCCGCACTGTGGTATGTTATTTTGTGCTATGGTATTGCTGACCCTTCCTACTTATGTTGCCCTGCCTGCTATCAATTTAGACAGACCTACAGCATGGGACCATCCGCCTCTGCATAGCAGCACTAGAGGGGTTTAGCGACTCCCAGTACAATTCAGTTTAGGGCATCGGCCCTGTTTTTTTGGCTCCTGATCTTGTGATCTCTGATAGCCATTAACAGCATTCACATGCAAATGGTGTAAAATTCTAACACTGTTCTAAGGAATGTGATCAGGAGCCAATTGTAATGGTTCTTGATCATGTGATCACTTTTTAAAGCCAATTAAGCATACATTTTTATTTTTACCTTCTCAAAGTCATAACTTTTTTTAAATTTTTCTGGCGAAATAGTCTTATGGGGACTTGTTTTTGCTGGATATGTTATACTTAGAGATGAGCGAATCGAATCAGACGAAGTGGAATTTGATCCGAATTTCAGTAAACAATTTGATTTGCAACTAATGCGAATTTCCTCGCGCTTCGTGGTATCGAATCACAATTTTCCTTAAAATGGCGGCCACACGTGAGGACTGTGGACATGGGACAAGGAACTCTGGGAAGGCGAGAACACCAAGATTGACATGCATGCAGCCAATCAGCATCCAGCGAGCCCTGTGATGTCACAGCCCTATAAATACGGCAGCCTTTTTAGATTCTGCCATTTTCCAGCGTTCTGAGTACAGGAACAGATGTGAGAAGGCGCTAGGTGTCATCTAGCGGTCGTGTCTTGACCAGCAACCCAGCGGTTCTTGACTGGTTAACTCGGTCATCCACTTCATCCCATGTGACATCAGACACCCCCAGCCAACAGTCGGTGAGTTCGTCAGACACAACCCTTAAAGGGGTTGTCGGGGATTGGGGACCTTTGTCTAATAGTAGTGTACTGACACACACATTATTAACATGCAGATCCTACCTTTTAAACATATTTGTGAAGCCCCATTTTCACCAGCAAGTGCTGGGCCGGAAGTGAAAGTTTCCTTGTATTCAGTGACATACCGGGTCCCTTGCAGAGGAGAAAAGCCTCCTCTTCTGCTGCTCAGGGTGCCGGTCACGTCACTGGCAGCATAGATAATTATGCAGAGAGGTTGGAAACTTGGCCTGCTGAGATTGTGATAAGCCCCGCCCCTCTGTTAGGCCCTGCCCCTCCATACCGGCGACGTCATTGGGCATGGAGCTTCAGGATGAATGAAAGCAGATCACAATAGTTAGCATAGAAAGCTCCTCCCATGTAAAAGACTTGCTAATGCAGCAGAAGACTGGATAAAGCAGGAATTACTTTGACCACATCACGTTTCACAGGATTAGGGAGCATTTACACGACCGTGGTGTGTTTTGCAGGCCGCAAATTGCTTTATATGCAAAACACGGATGCCGGCCGTGTGCGTTCCGCATTTTGTGTACCGCACATGGCCGGCGCTATATAGAGAATGTCTATTCTTGTCCGTGTTTGCGGACGGGATTAGGACATGCTCTATATTTTGTGCGGGGCCGCGGAATGGAACAACGGATGCGGACAGCACGCAGTATGCTGTCCACATCTTTTGCAGCCCCATTGAAATGAATGAGTCCACATCCGTTATGCAAAATTGCGGAACGGACGTGGAACAGACGCGGAAGAAAAATACGTTCGTGTCAATGCTCCCTTAGGCCCTTATGCACACAACCGTGTGTGTTTTGCGGATCCACAACACTGATAGCGTCCGCGTGTGTTCCGCAATTTGTGGAACGAAACTGGAGGCCCATTATAGAGGCTGAGTGCTGTCCGCATATTTTGCGGCTACATTGAAGTGAATGGGTCTGCACCCGAGCCACAAAATATGCATCTCGGACGCTGACCAAAACAACGGCCGTGTGCATGAGCCCTAAGGCTACTTTCACACCTGTGTTAGGCGCGGATCCATTTGGTATTTGCACAGACGTATCCGCACCTATAATGCAAACGTTTGTATCCGTTCAGAATGGATCTGTTTGCATTAGCTTTTAAAAAAAAGTCAAAACAGATCCGTTTTGACTTACACTGAAGTCAATGGGGGACGAATCTGACACAATATAGTGCATTAGAAAACAGATCCGTCCCCCATTGACTTCAGTGTAAGTCAAAATGGATCTGTTTTCTAATGCACTATATTGTGTCAGATTCGTTTGGCTCAGTTTCATCAGACGGACACCAAAACGCTGCAAGCAGAGTTTTGGTGTCCGTCTCCAGAACGGAATGGAGTCAGAACGGATGAATTCTGAGCTGATCCTCATCCATTCAGAATGTGTTGGAACAAAACTGATCCGTTTTGGACCGTTTGTGAGAGCGTGTGTGAGAGATGCATGTGGGAGCGTGCCCCTATAGTGTGATGCTGTCCCGTATGTTTAGGGATATATGTGGGAGCGTGCCCCTATAGTGTGATGCTGTTCCGTATGTTTATGGATACATGTGGGAGTGTGACCCTTATAATGGGATACATGTGGGAGCGTGCCCCTATAGTGTGATGCTGTCAGGTATGTTAGTATTTTATGTTAGTTCACTGTCTGCCTCCATTGCCTCTGGGCTCTGCAAACATTGAGCACATGACATTGGCCAGCGACAGAGCTAGGAGGAGTTTATGGGGGAGGAATATGAGGCAGGAGGATGCATATGTATGAGGGGGGCGGATCAATGGAGGAGTGGATGATTTGCAGGAGGCATGAATATGTATGAGGGGGGCGGGTGCAGGGACAGTATGTTACACTGTAGAAACCAGGAGATGCTGTGCTGTAAACAATCTGTTGGGGACTGTAGGAGACATGCTCCAGTGTGAAAGCTATCTAAAACCATCTTGGGAACATAGACTTGGCTACTAAAGGTGAGTAAGATGTTTTTAGAAAAATAAGTTTCATCCCAGACAACCACTTTAATTGGCATGGCCGGGAGCAGGCCCTGTGCCCTCACATGTCCTCAACCTCTGCGAGAATTAGTATATTTCTGTAGGCTCAGCTACATTTTTCAGCGAGGAAGAGCTACTGGAGGAGAGTCATCAGCTACTGCCCAGCCAAGATCTGGAAGAGACATCCGCCGCTTCCTCCGCTAGGCAGGCAAGTAGTGATGAGGAGAGTGGCGCGGGACGTGGGTGGTGGTTGTTGCAAGCAGTCAGGCTCCTGACCCAGTGGCCATGAAGGAGGACATCAGTGACGTGCAGATACTACTCAATGATGAAGCCGATCGCACTTGGGAGACGGGTGCAGAAGGGGCTTCATCATCAGGAGAAGAGGGTGGCAGCTTGCCCGTGAGGCAGCGGTGGAGCCAGCAAGTTGCTAGCATGGCTGCGAGTCAGCAGGGTGACAGCAGTGGGAGGTCGGGAGCCAAACGTGCAGCAGCCTACCCTCCCGGGAAGTAGTGGTACAGGGGTTCACGGAGGCAGTGGCAGTCAGTCAGTGCGGACTGTTGGGTGTGGCCGTTTTTTTTCAAAGCGCCAGAGGAGGTGAACGTTGCACATATGTGGAATATGTGGGCAGAAAGTGAAGTGTGGCCACGGTACCGATGTTGGCACTACGGCCCTGCGTAAACATATGAATGTCGCCATACAGTGGCCTGGGAGAACCGTGTCTCCGATGTGGCAGTCCATACTGCCGCAGCAACCGCTGCATTACCCAGTGGCACGCATCAGGTTTCAGGCAGTCAAGGCTCCACCACCTCAGCCGAAGGGAGCTGTCTGTCATTCCCATCTTCTGCTGGTCCAGATGCTCCTGATCCTCCTCATCAGTCATTCCATCACCAATCGATCACCGAAGCAATTGCCACAAGACAGCAGTATGCATGTAAGGATCCAACGGCGCAGAAGCTGAACGTGCTCCTGTCCAAGTTGCTGGTGCTGCAGTCCCTCCCTTTCCAAGTTGTGGACTCTGCACCTTTCTGATGGCCTGTGCCGAGTCGAGGTGGAGATACCTAAGCCTTCATTTCTTTGCTAAAAAGGCAGTTCCAGCCCTGCACAGCTATGTAGAACAGAAGGTGGGCAAGTCCTTCAGCCTGTCTGTGCCGGCCAAAGTGCACGGCAGCACTGACGTGTGGAGCTGTAACTACGGTCAGGGACAGTACATGTCTTTTACGGCCCACTGGGTTAATGTGGTTCCTGCAGAGCCACACAAGCAACTTGGCCAGGTCACGCCGCTTCTGCCTCCACGTTCTCATGCCGTTAGTCCAGCGACAATGTCCGTCTCTGCCTCCTCATCCTCCACCATGTTATCAGCCTCCACTGCAGGGACAAGTCACAGTGTCCCTCCAGCATACCACAAGTGCAGGGCACAGCGGTGTCACGGTGTTCAGCACCTCGTCACCCTGCGCGAACGGAGCCACACAGGGGAGGAACTGCTCCGTGTGATTTATCAAGAAATAGAATCCTGGCTTTCTCCGGGACAACTGAAAATCGGAACCATGGTGATAGACAACGGGAAGAACATTGTGTCAGTGCTGCGTCAAGGAATGCTCAGCCATGCTCCCTGCATGGCACACGTGTTCCATCTGGTTGTCAATCGGTTCCTGAAGTCTTCCACCCATCTGCAAGACCTCTTAAAAATGGCCAGGAAACGTTGCATGCACTTCAGCCAATCGTACACCGCAAAGCATACCCTCCTTGAGTTGTAGCGGCAGAACGGCATCCCCCAACATAGGCTGATATGCGACGTTTCTACCTGTTGGAATTCCACCCTCCACATGTTGGACAGACTATGCGAACAGAGAGAGACCATCAACAATTTCTTGATGATGCAAGCGGATAGGAGTACTCCCCTGTGTAACTTCGATGTCAGCAAGTGGCAGCTCATGCTTGACACCTGCCGTTTGATCAGGCCCTTTGAGGACACCATGGTATTTGTCAGTCGCCAGGACTACAGAATGAACAAAGTCATAAATACTGCATTATGTCCTGAAACAGATGGTGGTAACAATGGCTGGTCAGGGGACTGGAGATGTTGTGCCTAAATCTCACGGCCACATGAGCCCTGTGGGGGCTGAACTGGAAGAGGAGGAGGGGGAGGACGACTTTGGAGCACAGGCAATGTGTAGCGTAATGGGTGGTTTTTCTACTCAGCTGACAAGAGAGGAGGAGCAGGAGGAGCCAGAGGACCTACATGGCAATGAGGAAGACGAGACAGAGGACCCAGACACACTGTGGCAGCATGCAGTGGAGATGGAGGCAGGGATTCCCTCCGAGTCACTTGCACAAATGGCCCGCTGCATGCTCGCTTGCTTAGTGAAAGCAGAATTGTCACCATTCGGCAGAGGGATGACTTCTGTCTCTCCACCTTGTTGAACCCTCTCTATCGATCCAGAATGGAGGACTTTTTTGCACCCACTGAGATGGAGGACAAACTGAACTACTACAGAGACACCCTATGTAGTCAGTTGGCTGCTGCCTATCTGCACCATCGTCCATCCTCTCGCAGGTCTGACCAGGAGGGCCCTCAGCGCTCACGTTCCACTGCCACGGCTGCTGTGGGGTGGCAGGAGCAGTACCAGCTTCATCAGCAGCAGCCTGAGTCTACAGTCGCTGGTGAGTAGCTTTTTTCACCTAAATAGTGAAGAAACTACTCGCCAACAGCAGCAGGTAGACCTGGAGCAGGACCTGAACTAGCAGGTGGTGGCATACTTCGACAGCACCCTGCCAACCCACATTGAAGATCCACTGGACTACTGGGTAGCCAAACTGAATTTGGGGCCACAACTTGCAGAGTTTTCCCTGGAAAAGCTGTCCTGCCTGGCCAGTAGTGTGGCATCAGAGCGGGTGTTTAGTGCGGCGGGAACTGTAGTGACCCCAAGGAGAACTCGCCTGTCCACCCAAAATGTGGAGAGACTGACTTTTATGAAGATGAATTGGGCGTGGATCAGCCAGGATTTCCACCCACCAATTCCTGATGCATCTGATTAGATCATCCATGTTGTCTTACCAAAATCTTGAAAAAAGAGACTGGTTTCTTCTGGCTACCTGCCTCAGCTGCTACTCTGATGCTGTCACCCGCCTGATTCCACACATCTGAAACCAGGTGCTCCTTCTTTTACCCACCTTTGTCAGCAGGTACTGTTATTTCCACCCACCGCCCCACTCTGTCACCGGGTCACTTTGTGGTATCCTGCTGCTGCTGCCATCTTCACACTGCTGCCATCTTCACTTAAATTAGAGCACAATAGTGACCCCTCGAAGTTGAGGTTTGCGGCAATTGAAAAGATCAGGATACCAGGGAGGGGAGGCAATTTGACTTCTCATATGTCAAGACAGGAGTCGAGACGAATCTTTGAGTTCGAGACCATGCTCCCTAGTGGTCTCAATGCCGAGATGGAGATCTTTGGCTTTTTATAGGGTGTGATGGCCCGCTGGGGATGCGGAATCGGAGTCAGGCCGTATACCGACACTCCGATCCCTCCTCCCTACGGGCCCTCCACCCCACTACTTCACCATCCAAGCCATCCCATTTCGGCAGACGAGTTTAGCCTCATATCCAGACTAGTAGACAATAGGACTATATATCTATTACAGGTCCTCTTGTAAAATATTCTGATTATACCATCTCGTTCAAATCCCATAGAAGAAAGAGGAGAATATATGGAATTACTCCTAAAGATAGATATAACAATGAACCCCATAAGTATGTCTTCAAAGGTTTTTAATTTAATTTCTTTATGTGAAGTCTTAAATGAATATATTTTATATATCAGCACATGTTATATGTAAACCATCTGTATATTGATCAGTTTATCTAAATATATTATACTCATGGAATATTTATCTATAAATGTTGAATGAATATCCAGTAATGATTTATCCAGTCCGGATTTTCTCTACAACATGTAATTTTGGACCTATATAAGGCTCCAAGCCAACCCACTACAGATGACCACTGAGGAAGGGGCTACCCCCGAAACGCGTTTGGGCCAACTGTAGAGGGACTTACATTTCCAACAGAAGCAATAAGAGAAGGATTTTGATCCAAATTTGCAATACAATAAGAAGAAAACTATCCGTACGATACACAGATATTACAACGCCAAGCACTAGGACCCAGAGGCACACTGACAGCCCCGACTACTTCCTCCCTGGGGTCACGTGGGACGCCGCGCTAGACCCGAACACCACGCGGGACGCCGCGGGTGTAACTGGAGGAGCAGCGCCTCAAGATACATCAGAGAAGCCAAGGTAAGGGGCTTTGCCAGTGTGAACCTACTGGAAAAGCCTATGTACTGAAACCGGAGGTCTGCACTGAGTGACACTTTACCGCATAGCTCAGCAGGGCAGCGCCTGGCACGTTATCAATAGCACTATACCGGAGTGCTGGTTCATTCACACACCTAGCGCTCAGCCCGGTGTGTCAGCAACCAATGAGCAAACATCTCTACAACGTGCATTGTGAATTAACGGACTGCTGAGAGATATATTGTACTTAAAGCTAACACCAAAGTGATATTGCTGATAGAGGGGCTACTTACCATCCTATATGCCCAGTGGACTATCTGAGTTACTACTTAATCCAGGACGCCGTATACTACTTAGTTGCCTTAATTTTTAGGTCATTGTATATAATATGTGTTCATATTGTTGCATTTAATCTACATCCTTGGAAGTTTGGTTTTATTGCTTTTATTGGGCGCTACCGCCCCTGTTTTGAATAAATACACATTTTAACCTACTGTTCCCCTCTGTGGAGTGCTGCCGCCACTTTCCTATACTTTTATTACTTTTTGGTTTTTGTGGGTGAAACTGTGTGGCTGGTCACCTCCTTCTATCCTATATACTGGGTGTAGCCATTGACAACACTTTATAATTATCATCTTCACACTATGTCGACTTGCCATTTTGTGGTCTCCTGATGCTGCTGCCGCCATCGCCACACTGTCACCTTGTCATTTTGTGGTCTCCTGATGCTGCCATCTCCACACTGTCACCTTGCCACTCTGGTATCCTGATGTTGCTGCCATCTCCACACTGTCATTTTGCCATTTTGTGGTCTCCTGATGCTGCTGATGCCATCTACCCACAGTCGCCTTGCCACTCTGTGGTATCCTGATGATGATGCTGCCATCTCCCCACTATCACCTTGCAACTCTGTGGTATCCTGATGATGCTGCTGATGCAATCTCCCCACTGTCACCTTGCCACTCTGTGGTATCCTGATGAGGTTGCTGCTGCCGCCATCTCCACACTGTCACCTTGCCTTTTTGTGGTATCCTGATGCTGCTGCCACCTACAGACTCAGTCATTGGGCAACTCTGTGGTCTCCTTATTCTGCTTCCACCTCACCACTATGCCATAGGTCCACTCTGTGGACTTCTCATGTTGTTCCCACTCTCCCCACTTTATGACTGGTCCACTATTTTGGCTTTTGGCCTGGCTGACATCATCATTTACTTGACCTTTCTTCTGATCTGTCAGAAGCATGGAAAAATGAGACATACAACAGATCCTGTCTGTGTAGCAGATTTAAGGCCTGTATGGTCCCATCAGAATCTGCTTATGATTTGGTAGCGAAAAGCAGGAGTGGGTACAAAACACAAAAGACATGCAAATATTACATTCAAGCGTCATCTCTGTTTTAGATCCACTCCTGTGTTTTTTTTGTTTTTTTTTTCCGTTAGCAATACTGATGGATTATTGAGCAAATGCTAAGGGCAAATTAATCAGTGACATCAACACAAACTTACTGCTGACACCCTCTCCACTCTGTCGGGGGCTCTGCTTGTATAAGCGTTTAATAGAACAGGTTCTATAGACATCTATGTGGAATCAGCTGACGAGGGTGTAAAAGGACTGTGCTTCTTCTTGACACTAACATCTACCTGTAAGGCTGAGTTTATTCTTGAGTTATTTGGCCTCATGACTACCCAAATACAAGAAGTATGCATCGATTCTAAGAGTGATGCATGTCATACTGACTCACAGTATTATTTCACTACCACAGCAGACTCCCTATGCGTGTTACTGCAAGTCACAGTGTTCTACACCCCTACAAAGGCTCTCTGCAGCCTGGAAATAGATGTTTTTACCACCATTCACCGTAAATAAATTCAGATCGAAGTGATTTTTTTTTTTTTTTTTTTAAATTCAGTGAACCGGCCAGATAGAATTTTTGAAAAATTTGCTCATCTCTAGTTGTACTAATGAAACTATTTAACAGTTTATATAATGTATGAAGCAATGTATTGAGGATGGTTGTCCTGCTGCAGAATAAATTTGAAGCAGGAAATCTCACATCTCGCGAGATGACGCGCCGATGCGTCAAGGAGGAATAACTCTGCCCGCCCACAGGACGCATCCCTGTGTTAGGCGGTCGGGTAGTGGTTAAAATTACTTGGGGAGTCATTTCTGAAATGGGGTCATTTTTGGGGAGGTTTTCAATGTAGGGGTACCTCAGTCTCTACAGATGCAACATTTCAAAAGCCATATCAGGGCTTGGTTTCGGGAAGGAATTTAATTTCCCCTAAAGTGAGGAAAATTGCTTTCAACATAGTAACATAGTATATAAGACCGAAAAAAGACATTTGTCCATCCAGTTCGGCCTGTTTCCTACAAGTTGATTTAGAGGAAGGCAAAAAATCCCTGTGAGGCAGAAGCCAATTTTCCCCACTTAAGGGCAATCAGAATAACTCCCTGGATCAACGACCCCTCTCTAGTAGCTGTAGGCTGTAATATTATTACACTCCAGAAATACATCCAGGCCCCTCTTGAATTCCTTTATTGTACTCACCATGACCACCTCCTCAGGCAGAGAGTTCCATAGTTTCACTGCTCTTACAGTGAAGAATCCTTTTCTATGTTTGTGTACAAAACTTCTTTCCTCCAGACACAGAGTATGTCCCCATGTCACAGTCACAGTCCTGGGGATAAATAGATGGTGGGACAGATCTCTGTACTGACCCCTGATATATTTATACATAGTTATTAGATCTCCCCTCAGTCGTCTTTTTTCTAAAGTGAATAACCCTAATTTTGATAACCTTTCAGGGTACTTTAGTTGCCCCATTCCAGTTATTACTTTAGTTGCCCTCTTTTGAACCCTCTCCAGCTCTGCTATGTCTGCCTTGTTCACAGGATCCCAGAACTGTACACAGTACTCCATGTGTGGTCTGACTAGTGATTTGTAAAGTGGTAGGACTATGTTTTCATCACGGGCATCTATGCCCCTTTTGATGCAACCCATTATCTTATTGGCCTTGCCAGTAGCTGCCTGGCACTGGTTTTTGCAGCTTAATTTGCTGTTTATTAAAATTCCTAGATCCTTTTCCATGTCAGTGTTACCGAGTGTTTTACCATTTTATATGTACGGGTGACGTGCATTATTCCTTCCCATGTGCATAACTTTACATTTGTCAGTGTTAAACCTCATCTGCCATTTCTCTGCCCAAGCCTCCAATCTATCCAGATCCCTCTGTAGGAGAAAACTGTCCTCTTCAGTGTTAATTACTTTACACAGTTTAGTGTCATCTGCAAAAATAGATATTTTACTGTGCAGGCCTTCTATAAGATCATTAATATATTAAAGAGAATAGGGCCCAATACTGACCCCTGAGGTACCCCACAAGTGACAGTGACCCAATCTGAGTGTGTACCGTTAATAACCACCCTCTGTTTTCTGTTACTCAGCCAGTTACTTACCCACATACAGACATTTTCTCCCAGTCCGAGCATCCTCATTTTATATACTAACCTTTTATGAGGTACGGTGTCAAATGCTTTGGAGAAGTCCAGATATATGACATCCATTGATTCGCCGCTGTCAAGTCTAGAACTTACCTCCTCATAGAAGCTGATTAAATTTGTTTGGCATGACCGATCCCTCATGAAGCCATGCTGATATGGCGCTATTTGCTTATTTTAATTAAGATACTCCAAAATAGCATCTCTTAGAAACCCTTCAAACAGTTTACCAACAATAGATGTTAAACTTACCGGCCTATAATTTCCAGGCTCTGTTTTTGGACCCTTTTTGAATATTGGCACCACATTTGCTATGCGCCAATCCTGTGGAACATTCCCTCTCAGTATAGAGTCTGTAAATATCAGAAATAAAGGTCTGGCTATGACATCACTAAATTCCCTTAGGATATGGGGGTGTATGCCATCCGGTCCTGGCGATTTGTCTATTTTAATCTTTTTAAGTCGCTGTTGTACTTCTTCTTGGGTCAGACAGGGCACTTTTAATGGGGAATTTACTTTTACATTCTGCATTTCATCTGACAGTTTATTTTCCTCAGTGAATATAGTGGAGAGAAAAATATTTAATAGTTTTGCTTTATCCTCGTCGCTTTCTGCAACACCCCCCTGTAGCGGGCAGACTCCTTCAGATTTATATTTTTTACTATTTATATAATTGAAGAACATTTTAGGGTTAGTTTTACTCTCTTTGGCAATTCATCTCTCGGTCTCTAGTTTGGCAAATTTCATTAGTTTTTTACATATTCTATTTTTTTCCTTTATAGTTTCAGTGCTTCCTGGCTCCCCTCCTGTTTTAGTGATTTATATGCTTTCTTTTTGTCATTTATTGCTTTCTTTACGGTTCTATTTATCCACATTGGTTTCTTATTGTTTCTTGACCTTTTATTCCTACAAGGTAAGTACCTCTCACAATTAGATGTTACAATGGTTTTAAAAATCTCCCATTTTATGGTTGTATTTTTATTTTTGAGGACTTTGTCCCAGTTAGTTAGGCCTATGGCCTCGCTTAGTTGGCTAAATTTTGCTTTTTTTGAAGTTTGGTATTTTTGTTCCTCCCTTTAGAAACTCCCGTTTGAAGGATAATTGGAAGGTTATTACTTTATGGTCACTATTTCCCAGTGTCCCCCAACCTGCACATCTGTTGTTCTGTCAGGTCTATTGGTTAATACTAAGTCCAGTATGGCCGTCCCTCTAGTCGGGTCCTGAACCAGTTGGGAAAAGTAATTGTCTTTGGCTATTGCCAAAAACCTGTTTCCTTTTTGGGACGTACAGCTTTCAGTTTCCCAGTCTATATCTGGGTAGTTGAAGTCCCCCATAATACCGACTTCATTATGATTTGCCGCCTCGTCTATCTCGTTTAGTAATAGATTTTTTGTGGACTCTGGTATATTAGGTGGTTGTTAATACACTCCTATTAGTAATTTTATTATTGTTTTTTGCTTCATGTATTTCTACCCACAGTGACTCCACTTGTTCATGTCCCTCAGAGATGTATTCTCGAATTACGGGATTTAGACAGGACTTCACATAGAGGCAGACCCCTCCACCTCTCCGGTTTTGACGATCCTTTCTAAAGAGATTGTAACCTTTTATATTAACTGCCCAGTCATAGCTATCATCCAGCCATGTCTCAGTTATTCCCACTATGTCATAGTCCTCCTCACACATCACTAATTCCAGTTCACCAGTCTTGTTAGTCAGGCTTCTGGCATTAGTATACATACATTTGACAGGTTTATGTGTATTTTTTACCCTACATCTTTCATTCTGAGCTGTTCTAGTCCCCCCTTACATTCCTCCCCCAGTCACACTACCTCACCCCTGGTCTCTATCTGCACTATCTTCCCCTCCTATAATGTAATTACCCTCCCCCCCCAGTCCCTAGTTTAAACACTCCTCCAACCTTCTAGCCATCTTTCTCCCCAACACAGCTGCCCCTTCCCCATTGAGGTGCAGCCCGTCCCTACGATAGAGCCTGTAGCCGACAAAGAAGTCTGCCCAGTTCTCCAGGATCCCGAACCCCTCCTTCCTACACCAGCTCTTGAGCCACTTGTTAACCTCCCTAATCTCCCGCTGCCTTTCTTGTGTGGCTCGTGGTACAGGCAGTATTTCAGAAAATACTACTTTTGAGGTCCTTGCCCTAAGCTTTTGACCTAAAACCCTGAAATCATTTTTAAGGACTCTCCACCTTCCTCTAACTTTGTCATTGTTTCCGCCCTATCTGTACCCCTAATAATTGAGTCTCCCACTACCAGCACCTGTCTGGCCTGCCCTGCTCTCCTGGTCCCCTGCTTACTGGAGCTGACATTCCCCTGACTGGCAGAGGAAGTGTCCGGCTGCAGCAGTGCCGCCCCTGAACTGTCATCCCCGAACTGTCATCCCCCTCATCTGCCAACCGTGCAAACTTGTTGGGGTGTGTCATATCAGGGCTAGCCTCCCTGGCACTCTTCCCTCTACCCCGCTTTCTTACTGTTACCCAGCTAACTACCTCACTCTCCTCAGCCTCCTCGCTACCACCCTCCCCCACATCTACCCCATAGAGTGCTTGCTCAGTGAGCAGCAAACTCTTTTCCAAATTGTCAGTGGCTTTCAGTGTTGCAACTCGCCTGTTTAGAGACTCGATGTTCGATTCCAAACGGGTAATTTGCTTACATTTTGAACAAACATATACGCCCTCGAACGGCTGTTCCAGCACTGCATAAGGGAGACAAGATGTGCACTGGACGGCGCTGTCAATAATAGAAGTCATACTAAATGGGGATTACGCAGGAAAAGAGAGGGAAAAAAAAATATACAATATAGAGCAGTGATAACAAGATTCTTACTGTGGTCCCCTTACAGTAGTAGGAAGACTAGCTAGAATCAAACCAACTGTATACACAGATGATCTAATGAATCTATGTTTCTTACTGCTTTTCATAATCCCTTCAGGACACATGACGTACCGATACGGCATGTTTCCCGAGTCCTTAAGGACACATGACGTACCGGTACTTCATGAGTAGTTCCGATCACTGCCGCTCACCCGGCAGTGATCGGAACAATGTACCTGCTGAAATCATTCAGCCGATACCTTGTTACAATGTCCAGGGGCGTCCTGTGACCCCCCCCCCCCTCATATGGGCGATCGCTGCAAACCGCCGGTCAATTCAGACCTGTGGTTTGCAGCTCTTTTCGCTATCTCGACCGCGGGGATCAAAGAGTTAATACAATTTAACCCCCCCTGCAGCCCCCAATCATTTTATGGCGGTGGGGGTGAGGGGGGGGGGGGGTTTGCGGGAAGCGGTGCGGGCGCCCGCGTCCTCTGTCTATTCCCTGGTGTCTAGTGGATCTATCAGTGTCAGCACATTGCTGACACTCTGACCCTAGGTACACACCTAAGCGTTTTTCAGCGCGTTCAAACGCGCTGTAAAACGCACAACATGTGGAAAGCCATGCTTCCCTATGGGCATGGTTCACATTTGGGCGTTTTACAGCGCGTTTGAACGCGCTAAAAACGCCAAACGCTGTTGCTTCAGCATGAGCTTCTTTGGGGCGTTTTAACGCGCCTATGGGCCATGCTAAAATAGGGGTGAATCACTGAATCGCGCGTATGATGCGCGTTTCTTAGTTACAAAAACGCGCATCCAAAAACACGCGTAAAATGCGCGTCATATGCGCGATTCAGAAACGCTTAGGTGTGTTCCCAGCCTGATAGAAACAGCTGGCAACTGTGCTTGATCAGATGCCAGCCGTTTAACCCCTTCTATACCGCAGTCCGTACGGGGGCCTTTGCAGCCCCCCAACAGGATGATATCGCAGAGGGACGGAGCCCCACTCCCTCCCCATCCATCACCCGCTGCTCTCTTATGGCAGCGGGTGATGATTGCCATGGAAGCAGGACGCTTTCAGAAGCGTCCTGCTCTCCATGGTGCTGAAAGTCTGAATAGACCTGCTAAAGGTCTATTCAGACTTTTCTAAAGTACAAAATACAGCACAGTGCACTATATTGTGTACTGTACTGTATTATACAGACACCAGATCCACTGGATCTCTCAGAACCAAGTGGGTCTGGGTCAAAAAAAAATGTAAAAAAGTAAAAATAAAAAAACACATATCACTGAATAAAAAAAAATAAAAAAAAAATTACACTGCACATATTATGTATCGCCGCGTCCGTAAAAACGTGCTCTATAAAAAAGATCACATGACTGAACTCCTCAGGTGAACTCCATAAAAAAAATGGTGTAAATAAGCCATTTTTTGGCACCTTACATCACTAAAAGTGTAATACAAAGCGATCAAAAAGGCATATGCCTTCCAAAATAGTACCAATCAAACCGCCATCTCATCCCGCAAAAAATGAGCCCCTACCTAAAACAATTGGCCAAAAAATAAAAAAACTATGCCCCTCAGACTAAAACATTATCTTTTTTGTTTCAAAAATACTTTTTAGTGTTAAATGTAAAAAAAAAACTATAAAGTAGACATATTGGGTATCTCCACGTCCGTAAGAATCTGCTCTATAAAAATATCACATGACCTAACCCCTCAAGTAAACACTGTAAAAAAATTTAATAACATTTTTTTTGTCACCTTACAACACAAAAAGTGTAATAGCAAGCGATCAAAAAGTCATATGACCAACAAATAGTGCCAATCTAACCGTCACCTCATCCCGCAAAAATTATACCCAACCTGAGACAATTGCCTAAAAACTGAAAAACATATGGCTCTCAGACTATGGAGACACTAAAACATGTTTATTTTTGTTTCAAAAAGGATATTATTGTGCAAAACAGAAATAAATAAAAAAAGGTATACATATTAAGTATCGCCGCGTCCGTAATATAACATGACCTAACCCCTCAGATGAACGCCGTAAACATAAAAAATAAAAACGTTGTAAAAAAACCAATTTTTTTGTCACCTTACATCACAAAAAGTGTAATAGCAAGCGATAAAGTCATATGCACCCCAAGATAGTACCATTCGAACTGCCATCTCATCCCGCAAAAAATGATCCCCTACATAGGACAATCGCCCCAAAAAAATAAAATAAATATGGCTCTCAAACTATGGAGACACTAAAACATGATTTTTTTTTTGTTTTAAAAAATATTATTGTGTAAAACTTATATAAATAAATAAAAAATATACATATTAGATATCGCCGCGTCCGTCACAACCTGCTCTATAAAAATAACACATGACCTAACCCCTCAGCTGAACACAGCAAAAAAAAATTTAAAATACGGTGTCAAAAGCCATTTTTGTCAGCTTACATCACAAAAAGTGTAATAGCAAGCGACCAAAATGTCATATGCACCCCAAGATAGTGCCAATCAAACCGCCATCTCATCCCGCAAAAAATGAACCCCTACATAAGACCAAAAAAAAAAAAAAAAAACTATGGCTTTCAGAATGTGGAGACACTTAAAAATAATTTTTTCTAAAATGCTTTATGTAAAACTGAAACAAAAAACCCCCAAAAGTAGTCTTATTTGGTATTGTAGTGTCCGTAACAACCTGCTTTATAGAAATAGCACACAATCTAACCTGTTAGTTCAACGATGTAAATAACAAAAAATAAAAACGGTCCCAAAACAGCTATTTTTTTTGCAAACCTTCCATTTTAATCTATTTTTCCAGTAACAAAGCAAGGGTTAACAGCCAAACAAAACTCAATATTTATTGCCCTGATTCTTTTGTTTGCACAAACACCCGATATGTGGTCGTAAACTGCTGTATGGCCAAACGGCAGGGCACAGAAGGAAGGGAACGCCATATGGTGTTTGGAAGGCAGATTTTGCTGGACTGGTTTTTTGACACTATGTCCCATTTGAAGCCCCCCTGATGACCCCCCACAGTAGAAACTCCAAAAAAGTGACCCCATTTTGGAAACTACTGGATAAGGTGTCAGTTTTGTTGGTACTATTTTAGGGTAAATATGATTTTTGGTTGCTCTATATTACACTTTTTTTGAGACAAGGTAACAAAAAATTGAAATTCTGAAATTTCATCTCCATTTGCCAATAACTCTTGTGGAACACCTAAAGGGTTAACAAAGTTTGTAAAACTGGTTTTGAATACCTTGAGGGGTGTAGTTTCTTAGATGGAGTCACTTTTATGGAGTTTGGGGGGCTTCAAATGGGAAATGGTGTCAAAAAACCAGTCCAGCAAAATCTGCCTTCCCAAAAACATATGGCGTACCTTTCCTTCTGCGTCCTGCAGTTTGGCCATACAGCAGTTTACAACCACATATTGGGTGTTCGTGCAAACTGCAGAATCGGGGGAATAAATATTGAATTTTTTTTGGCTATTAACCCTTGCTTTGTTACTGGAAAAAATGGATTAAAAAGGAAAATTTTCCAAAAAATAGAAATTCTGACATTTTATCTCCATTTGCCATTAACTCTTGTGGAAAACCTAAAGGGTTAATGATGTTTGTAAAATCAGTTTTGAATACCTTGAGGGGTGTAGTTTCTAGAATGGGGTCATTTTTGGGTAGTTTCTATTATGTAAGCCTCAAAGTGACTTCAGACCTGAACTGGTCCCTAAAAAGTGTGTTTTTGAAAATTTCTGAAAAATTTCAAGATTTGCTTCTAAACTTCTAAGCCGTGTAACGTCCCCAAAACATAAAATGGCATTCCCAAAATGATCGATACATGAAGTAGACATATGGGGAATGTAAATCAATAACTTTTTTTGGCGGTATTACTATGTATTATAGAAGTAGAGAAATTGAAACTTGGAAAATTGCTAATTTTTCCAAATTTTTGGTAAATTTGGTATTTTTTTTATAAATAAAAATGAAATTTTTCGACTTCATTTTACCAGTGTCATGAAGTACAATATGTGACGAAAAAACACTCAGAATGGCCTGGATAAGAAAAAGCGTTTTACAGTTATCACCACATAAAGTGACACTGGTCAGATTTTGAAAAAATGGCCTGCTCCTTAAGGTGAAAATGGGCCATGTCCTTAACCGCTTGCCGACCGCCTAACGCACGGATGCGTTCAGGCGGCGGCAGGTTTGTTCCTCCTGGACGCATCCGTGCTTTATCTCGCGAGAGGCGAGATTTGCTGTGACAGAGCACAGCTCTGCAGTGATTCTACAGCTTGCCAGGGATGATCAATCGCTGGCAGGCTGTAGATGTAAAATAAATGAAATCAAACATGTATATCAGACGCTGTTTTGTTAACAGCGTCTGATATACCTGCTACCTGGTCCTCTGGTGGTCCCATTTACTGGGATCGACCACCAGAGGACCAGGTAGCTATGTAAAGTTGCACCAAACACTACACTAACTCCCCCCCTCACTTATTAACCCCTTGTTAACCCCTGATCACCCCATATAGACTCCCTGATCACCCCCATGTCACTGATCACCCCCCTGTAAGGCTCCATTCACATGTCCATATGTGTTTTGCGGATCCACGGATCCACAGATCCGTGCCACGGATCCGCAAAACACGGACACCGTCAATGTGCTTTCCGCATTTTGCAGATCCGCACATTGCCAGAACTATATAGAAAATGCTTTTTCTTGTCCGCAATTGCGGACAAGAAAAGGGCATGTTCTATATTTTTGCGGAACGGAAATGCAGACCCGTAAGTTCGGATCCGCAATTCCGGATCCGAGCGGGACAAAGTCTGTCCCCATAGAAATGAATGGGTCCGCAATTCCGTTCCGCAAACAGAATTGCGGACGTGTGAATGGGGCATAAGGGTCCCTTATCACCACCAGTTAGTTAGCTACTTGTTAGGTAGTTAGCGCTCAGCCCACCGCACCGCAATCACTGATTTTGGCAGAGATTTTTTCATCCACGATGATCGATGCGAATGAAAAAATCTGTGCCGTTCATTATTTTCTTTTTTCAGCCCAGAGGCTGAACGGAAAAAAAAAATCTCATTACCCGTATGCTCAATATAAGGAGAATCGCAGAAACTCCTAATGCTGCCCATATGTGTAATGATTGCGGAGACCCTCAAATGCCAGGGCAGTACAAACACCTCACATGTGACCCCATTTTGGAAAGAAGACACCCCAAGGTTTTCCGTGAGGGGTATGGTGAGTTCATGCAAAATTTTATTTTTTGTCACAAGTTAGTGGAATATGAGACTTTGTAAAAAAAAAAAAAAAATATATATATATATATATATATATATATATATCAATTTCCGCTAACTTGTGCCAACATTTTTTTTTTCTGTGAACTCGCCATGCCCCTCACGGAATACCTTGGGGTGTCTTCTTTCTAAAATGGGGTCACATGTGGGGTATTTATACTGCCCTGGCATTTTAGGGGTCCTAAAGCGTGAGAATCCAAATGCGTAAAAATGCCCTGTGATATCCTAAAGGTACTCATGGGAATTTGGGCCGCTTTGCGCATCTTGGCTGCAAAAAAGTGGCACACATGTGGTATCGCCGTACTCAGGAGAAGTAGGGCAATAAGTTTTGGGGTGTATTTTTATATATACCCATACTTTGTGTGAGAAATATCGCTGTAAACGACAACTTTTTAAATTTTTTTATACAAAGTTGTCAGTTTACAGAGATATTTCTCTCACCCAACATGGGTATATGTAAAAATACACCCCAAAACACTTTGCCCTACTTCTCCTGAGTACGGCGATACCACATGAGTGACACTTTTTTGCAGCCTGGGTGCGCAAAGGGGCCCAAATTCCAACGAGTACCTTTAGCTTTTACATGGCTGCTCACAATTTAGCCCCGCCCAAAATGCCAGAACAGTAAACACACCCCACAAATGACCCCATTTCGGAAAGTAGACACCCCAAGGTATTCACTGAGGGGCATAGTGAGTCCGTGGGAGATTTTATTTTATTTTGCCAGAAGTTGGAAACTTTATTATTTTTATTTTTTTCCTCAGAAAGTGTCCGCTAACTTGTGAAAAAAAATGAATGTTTTCCGCTAACTTGTGAAAAAAAATGAAATGATACATGAACTCACCATGCCCCTCCGCGAATACTTTGGGGTGTCTTCTTTCTAAAATGGTGTCATTTGGGGAGTATGTATACTATCCTGGCATTCTAGCACCTGAGGAAACATGACAGGTGCTCAGAAAGTCAGAGCTGCTTCAAAATGCCGAAATTCACTTTTTTGCACCATAGTTTGTAAACGCTATAACTTTTACCCAAACCAATAAATATACACTTATTGGATTTTTTTTTTTATCAAAGACATGTAGAACAATAAATTTTGCGAAAAATTTATATAGAAATGTAGTTTTTAAAAAAAAAAAAAATTACAACAAAGTGAAAAATGTCATTTTTGGGCAAAAATTTCGGTCATTTTTGATTAATAGCAAAAAAAGTTAAAATTTCAGCAGCAATGAAATACCACCAAATGAAAGCTCTATTAGTGAGAAGAAAAGGAGGTAAAATTCATTTGGGTGGTAAGTTGTATGACGGAGCAATAAACGGTGAAAGTAGCATAGTGCAGAATTGTAAAAAGTGGCCTGGTCATTAAGGGTGTTTAAGCTAGGGGGGCTGAAGTGGTTAAGGGATTAAACTCCGGTTTCTTTAACTTATGAAAGCAGCCACTTAATAATGCAAGCCTCAGGTAGAGCAGGCTCTGAAAGAGTTGAGTGGTCTAATTTATAGCACCTGTTAGGCCAAGCCACTTCCCCTCACTTTCTAGGTTAGCAGCTTCACACCACACTCAGACACTTGCAATCCCAACAAAAAGACACTCAGCAGTAGAACTCCGGTTTCTTTAACTCCACTTATGAAAGCAGCCACTTAATAATGCAAGCCTCAGGTAGAGCAGGTAATTTCTACCTCACGTTTTTTTTTTTTTTGCCTTCCTTTTGATCAGTGTACAGGATAACAAGCTGTACTGGATTTTACTATGTGTATGATTTTCTTTTTATTTTATTGGGACCATTTTGAGGAACATGGGTTGCATTGTATAACTTTAAAAAAAAAAATATTGGAATGCCACCTGTTTACATTTTCATGGTGCTTAGAGTCATTAAATCAACATGTTAACCTTATTCTGTTGATCACTAGAAGTATGGCTATACCAGATTTATATGGTTTTACTAGTAACATTGTTTATAAGACTGAAAAAAGGCATCTGTCCATCCAGTTCAGCCTTCTATCCTGCAAGTTAATGCAGCGGAAGTAAAAAAAAAAATAAACCCCGCGTGAGGTAGAAGCCAATTTTTCTCACTTTAGGGGTAAAAATTCCTTCCAGACTCCAATCAGGCAATCAGAAGAACTCCCTGGATCAACGACCCATCTCTAGTAGCTATAGCCTGTAATATTACAATCCAGGCCCCTCTTGAACACTCTTAGTGAATTCACCATCACCACCTCCTCAGGCAGAGAATTCCATAGTCTCACTGCTCTTACCGTAATTAATCCTCTTCTATATTTGTATACAAACCTTCTTTTCTCCAGACGCAGAGTATGTCCCCTCGTCACAGTTCTGGGGATAAATAGATGATAGGAGAAATCCATACCCCCTAAGCAAAGGGTACCTCAAAATTCGGGGTTTTATAAGTTGTAAGTCATAATCATCCAAATTATAACAAATAAAAGCTTGAAATATCTCGCTTTGCATGTAAGGAGTCTATCTCATGTATTAGTTTCACCCTTTAAGTTGCATTACTGAAATAAATAAACTATGCACGATATTCTAATTTTTCGAGTTTCACCTGTACATAGTTATTAGATCTCCCCTTAGTCGTCTTTTTTCTAAAGTGAATAACCCTAATTTTGATAATCTTTCAGGGTACTGTAGTTGCCCCATTCCAGTTATTACTTTAGTCTCCCTTCTCTGAACCCTCTCCAGCTCTGCTATGTTTGTCTTGTTCACAGGAGCCCAGAATTGTACACAGTACTCCATGTGTTGTCTGACTAGTGATTTGAAAAGTGGCAGGACTATGTTCTCATCACGGGCGTCTATACCCCTTTTGATGCAACCCATTATCTTATTGGCCTTGGCAGCAGCTGCCTGACACTGGTTTCTACAGCTTAGTTTGCTGTTCACAAAAATTCCCATGTCCTTTACCATGTCAGTGTTACCCCGTGTTTTACCATTTAGTATGTATGGGTGACTTGCATTATTCCTTCCTATGTGCATGGCCTTACATTTGTCAGTGTTAAACTTCATCTGCCACTTTTCTGCTAATACTTAAAAAAATTATATAGTTTTTTTTTTTGTTGTCGCTGTATTCTGACATCTGATATCTATAGCTTTTAGTTTTCTGCTAAGTTAGCTTTGTGAAGGAAAACTATAGTTTTCCATTTTGGTTTATGGGACCTAATTTATTCACTTTTTCTTTGGGGGGGGGGGGGCAGAAAGTTATATGGACCACATCTCTTGAAAATAAATGTTCAATATGTGCAGAGTTCACACGTAGCATTAGGCCTAATTTTACATTCACATACGTTCATCAAATCATCATCACTGAAAAGTCCAAAAATCTTGTTTTAAGCTGGAAATTTAACAAAAAGTAGATACCTGTAAAATATACTAATTACAATCTCTGAAAAGTATTTGCACCCTGAAAATGTATATATATCCTTAAAACAAACAACCTGATAATTGCAATTACCTTGATGGACTATTAACTGCCATGTCCATCTTCATGTAAGGCTCCATTCACACGTCCGTAATTTGTGTCCGCATCTGTTCCGCAATTTCAGGACCCATTTATTTTCAATGGGGCTGGAACGGATGTAGATCCGCATTTTCGGGATCCTCATCCGCATTTTCGGGATCCTCATCCGCATTTTCGGGATCCTCACTAGTTTTTTCGGGATCCTCATCCGTTTTTTCGGGATCCGTTTTTTCAGGATCCGCAATTCTGTTCCTGAAAAATATAAAACATGTCCTATTCTTGTCCGCAATTGCGGACAAGAAAAGGCATTTTCTATTATAGTGCTGGCAATGTGCAGTCTGCAAATTGCGGATCGCACATTGCCGATGTCCGTTTTTTGCGGATCCGCAATTTGCGGATCAGCAAAACACTTACGGACGTGTGAATGGACCCTAATTTTGTGACAAACAGTAATTATTTGAAGAAAAAAAAGCATCTAAACAAACATTTGCACCTAAAACGCACATCCAAGCAGAAGTTTACACACAAAAACAATTTTAATGTAATATATTAAAGAGGGTTTCTCAGGGCTTTTAATATTGGTGAGCTATATTCAGGATGCCGATCATCTGTTTCATGTGAAGGCCCCCGCAGTGTGCACCTGCTGTCTCTCTTCCTGCTCGCTGCTGCTATGTCTATGGCAAAACACCAGCGAGCAGGAAGAAAGACAGGAGATTGCACATATACAGAGCTGATCCTGAGTATCCTGAGGACAGATCATCAATATTAAAAGCCCGGAGAACCCCTTTAAGGTGCACAAATGTCATATATACCACAAGCATATACATTAACAAGAGCTTGTGCTCTTAACCTCTTCCCGACATATAACGTAATAGTCCATCATGGCGGCAAGTTAATTGCCGCATTTTGACGTTCTACTATTACATCATGGTGATCGGGCGGGCATCCGAGCAGTGCTCCTCCGATCACTGCAGGGGCCCGGCAGTCCCTGTAAAAGCCGATGCTGGCGGATTAACCCCTCCTATGCCACGGTCAGTGCTGGCTGCGGCATAGAAGGTGCATGCAGTGGGTGAGGGAGCCCATCGGATCACCTCGCTGCTGTGGTGAGGACCCGATGGGTGACAAGGCAGCCCGATGCCATGCACGGCATCAGGACCTGCCTTCTACGGGGGCTGAGGAGATTCAGGTGGGTCTCGTAGGCAACCTGTTCACGTATTACTCAGTGTAATACACTGACATGCCTTGCATTACAATACAGATGTGTTGTAATGCATTGCAGAGGGGATCAGACCATCAAAAGTTAAAGTCGCAGGGTGGGACAGAAATATCGTTTAAAAAAAAAAAAAAAAGTTTTTTTTAACCCCTTAAGGACACTGCCCTATTTCACACTAAGGACCAGGTCATTTTTTCAAAATCTGACCAGTGTCACTTTTTGTGGTGATAACTTTAAAACGCTTTTTCTCATCCAGGCCATTCTGAGACAGTTTTTTCATCACATATTGTACTTCGTGACAGTGGTAAAATGAAGTCGAAAAATTTCATTTTTATTTATAAAAAAATACCAAGTTTACCAAAAATTTTGAAAAATTTGCAATTTTCCAAGTTTAAATTTCTCTACTTCTATAATACATAGTAATACCGCCAAAAAAGTTATTGATTTACATTACCCATATGTCTACTTCATGTATCGATCATTTTGGTTATGCCATTTCATTTTTTGGGGACGTTACAAGTCTTAGAAGTTTAGAAGCAAAAACCCACTTTTTAGGGACCAGTTCAGGTCTGAAGTCACTTTGTGAGGCTTACATAATAGAAACCACCTTAAAATGACCCCATTCTAGAAACTACACCCCTCAAGGTATTCAAAACTGATTTTACAAACGTCATTAACCCTTTAGGTTTTCCACAAGAGTTAATGACAAATGGAGATACAATTTCAGAATTTCGATTTTTTTTTTTTTTTTTTTGGAAAATTTTCCATTTTTATCCATTTTTTCCTGTAACAAAGCAAGGGTTAACAGCCAAACAAAACTTTATATTTATTCCCCCGATTCTGTAGTTTGCAGGAACACCCCATATGTGGTTGTAAACTGCTGTATGGCCAAACGGCTGGGCGCAGAAGGAAAGGAATGCCATGTAGTTTTGGGAAGGCAGATTTTGCTGGACTAGTTTTTTGACACCATGTCCCATTTGAAGCCCCCAGATGCAGCCCTAGAGTAGAAACTCCATAAAAGTGACTCCATCTAAGAAACTACACCCCTCAAGGTATTCAAAACCAGTTTTTCAAACTTTGTTAACCCTTTAGGTGTTCCACAAGAGTTATTGGCAAATGGAGATTACATTTTTCAGAATTTCGATTTTTTGTTACCTTGCCTCAAAAAAAGTGTAATATAGAGCAACCAAAAATCATATTTACCCTAAAATAGTACCAACAAAACTGACACCTTATCCAGTAGTTTCCAAAATGGGGTCACTTATTTGGAGTTTCTACTGTAGGGGGCATCAGGGGGGCTTCAAATGGGACATAGTGTCAAAAAACCAGTCCGGCAAATTCTGCCTTTCAAAAACCATATGGCGTTCCCTTCCTTTTGTGCCCTGCCGTTTGGCCATACAGCAGTTTACGACCACATATGGGGTGTTTGTGCAAACAAGAGAATCAGGGCAATAAATATTGAGTTTTGTTTGGCTGTTAACCCTTGCTTTGTTACTGAAAAAATTAATTAAAATGGAAAATTTGCTAAAAAATAGCTGTTTTGGGACCGTTTTGTATTTTTTGTTATTTACATCGTTGAACTGACAGGTTAGATTGTGTGCTATTTCTATAGAGCAGGTTGTTACGGATGCGACAATACGAAATATGACTACTTTTTTGAGGGATTTTGTTTCAGTTTTACATAATAAAGCATTTAAAAAAAAATATTTTTTTAGTGTCTCCACATTCTGAAAGCCATTTTTTTTCTTTTTAGTTTTTTTTTGGGCGTCTTATGTGTGGGCTCATTTTTTGTGGGATGAGATGTCGGTTTTATTGGCAATATCTTGGGGTGCATATGACATTTTGGTCGCTTGCTATTACACTTTTTGTGATGTAAGCTGACAAAAATTTTTGACACCGTATTTATTTCTTTTTTTTGCTGTGTTCAGCTGAGGGGTTAGGAGCAGGTTATGACATACATGGCGATACGAATATGTATACTTTTTATTTATTTATATAAGTTTTACACAATAATATTTTTAAAACCAAAAAAAAAATCATGTTGTAGTGTCTCCATAGTTTGAGAGCCATATTTTTTTTTTTGGGCGATTGTCCTATGTAGGGGCTCATTTTTTGCGGGATGAGATGGTGGTTTGAAGGGTACTATTTTGGGGTGCATATGACTTTTTGATCGCTCGCTATTACACTTTTTGTGATGTAAGGTGACAAAAATTTTTTTTTTTACAACGTTTTTATTTTTTATGTTTTCGGCGTTCACCTCAGGGGTTAGGTCATGTTATATTTTTATAGAGCAGGTCCTTACGGACGCGGCGATACTTAATATGTATACCTTTTTTTTATTTATTTTTGTTTTACACAATAATATCCTTATTGAAACAAAAAAAAACATGTTTTAGTGTCTCCATAGTCTGAGAGCCATATAGTTTTCAGTTTTTAGGCAATTGTCTCAGGTTGGGTATAATTTTTGCGGGATGAGGTGATGGTTAGATTGGCACTATTTTTTGGTCATATGACTTTTTGATCGCTTGCTATTACACTTTTTGTGATGTAAGGGGACTAAAAAATTGCTTTTTGACAAAGTTTTTATTACATTTTTTTTACAGTGTTTATTTGAGGGGTTAGGTCATGTGATATTTTTATAGAGCGGATTCTTACGGACGTGGAGATACCCAATATGTCTACTTTTTAGGGTATTTTTTAAATTTAACACTAAAAAGCATTTTTGAAACAAAAAAAAATCATGTTTTAGTCTGAGAGGAATAGTTTTTTTTTATTTTTTGGCCAGTTGTTTTAGGTAGGGGCTAATTTTTTGCGGAATGAGTTGGTGGTTTTATTAGTACTATTTTGGGAGGCATACGCCTTTTTGATCGCTTTGTATTACACTTTTAGTGATGTAAGGGTACTTTCACACTAGCGTTTTGGATTCCGTTTGTGAGATCCGTTACAGGGCTCTCACAAACGTTCCAAAACGGATCAGTTAAGCCCCAATGCATTCTGAATGGATAAGGATCCGTTCAGAATGCATCAGTTAGGCTCCGTTCCGCCTCTATTACGTTTTGAAGGCGGACACCAAAACGCAGCATGCAGCATTTTGGTGTCCGTCTGAAGAGGCGGAGCCTAACGGATCCGTTTTTTTTTACAATGTAAGTCAATGGGGACGGATCCGTTGTCAGTGACACAATATGGTGCATTTGAAAACGGATCCGTTCCCCATTGACTTTCAATGTAATCCAAAACGGATCCGTTTTGGACTTTGTCATTTTTCTTTAAACCTAATGCAAACGGATCAGTTCTGAACGGATACAAACGTTTGCATTAGAGGTGCGGATCCGTCTGTGAAAATAAACAGACGGATCCGCACTACGCTAGTGTGAAAGTACCCTAAGGTGACAAAAAATGGCTTATTTACACCATTTTTTTTTTTTTTCATGGCGTTCACCATATGGCGTTTCATTTTTACTTTTCACTTTTTTACATTTTTTTTTGACCCAGACCCACTTGGTTCTTGTAGATCCAGTGGATCTGGTGTCTGTATAGTACAGTACACTATATAGTGCACTGTGCTGTATTCTTTACAAAGTCTGAATAGACCTTTAGCAGGTCTATTCAGACTTTCAGTGTCATGGAGAGCAGCACGCTTCTGAAAGCGATAGGGAGGGAGGGAGGCTGCCTCTCTCTGCGATCCCATCCTGTCGGGGGGCTGCAAAGGCACAGCTCCCTCGCTGTCAACCCTTCCATACCGCGGTCCGTACGGACCACGGTATGGAAGCGGTTAAACGGCTGGCATCTGATCAAGCAAAGATGCCAGCTGTTTCTATCAAGAGTGTCAGCAATGTGCTGACACTCTGATAGATCCACTAGACACCATGGAATATTACAGAGGAGGCGGGCGGGGGATCGCCCGCCGCCCGCAACCACCCCCCCTGCACCCCCGCAGCCACAATATGATTGGGGGCTGCAAGTGGGGTAAAGTTTACAACTTTGGGGGCATTTAGACTCTGATCCCCTCGTTTAGAGATCGCGAAAAGAGCTGCAAACCGCAGGTCTGAATTGCTGCGATCGCCCCGTATGATGACGTCACATCACATGGTCCAATCATATGGTCCATCTTACCATGGTGATGGACCATGTGATTGGACCATGTGATGTGACGTCATCACAGGTCCTGTAGATCTTAGCTGATGCTGGGAAAGAGAGGACAGATCGCAACTACGCGATCAAGTGGCTAAGGTAAGTTAAGTTTTATTATTTTTAACCCCTTCATCTTCATTTTACACAGCATTCCTTTTTAAAAATGCTATTATTTTCCCTTATAACCATGTTATAAGGGAAAATAATAATTTCTCCAGAATACTCTACCCGAAACCGGACTTCAGTGATGAAGTTCGGGTCTGGGTACCAAACATGGCGATTTTTCACACGCGCGAGCAAAACACATTACAAACGTTTGCACCCACTCGGAAAAATCGCGCATATTCCCGCAACGCACCCGCCTCTTATCCGGGCGTTAAACATGACGCCCGTGTGAAAGAGGCCTTAGAGTTTTAGAAGCAATTCCCAAAATTTTTAACGTCATAAAAAAAATAAAATGACATCTTCAAAAGGATGCCAACATAATTTAGACATATGGGGAATGTTAAGTAATATTTTAAAGCAGAAAAATTGAAATGTTGTTAAATTTGGGATTTTTTCATAAATTAAAGGTGAAATTTATTGACTCAAATTTATGACTATCATGAAGTACAGTGTCTCACGAGAAAACAATCTCAGAGTGGCTTGGATAAATGTTTCAAAGGGTTTACCACATAAAGTGACACGTCAGATTGGGAAAAAATGGGAAAAGGGCTGTTTCACATGAGCGAGTCCATTGTAGGAATCGTGCTCTCAGGATCATACTGATAGCTTTATGTGGGTATGATTCTTTAGAAGTAAAATCAAGCAGAAGCACATAGCATTATAACTCAAGTCCAGAACGGAGGATCACGCTCACACACAGATCATGATTCCCACAATTGACTTGTGTAAAACTGCCCTAACACGGGAACAGAAGCCATGTAATACACCTTCACCATTCACATATGTGTTAAAATATATGCTCTATGTTGCAAATAGCTTATATGTTACCATCAGCCACTGGAGGTCTGGGTGGCGAATCTATAATATCAGCACAAAAAAAGTGGCAGAACACCAATCTCTATGCAGACATATTTTAAAAGACAATGACATATAAGTCCTCAGTTGAATTAAGTATAAAAAGCAATGTGTAAATAATATAAAATCAATATGAATAAGCATGTAAAACATGATTGCCAAATTGAATTCGTATTTTGATCTAAACTGTAACATCTCATTTAATATGGGATAATATACATTCACTAATTTAATAATATGTATAGGGGTGTATTTTTTATAGATAATATGTATGTAAACACATTTTGATTATATGTGCAATACATATATGCATAAATTGATATAGGGTAAGACGCACCTAGGTTTTAGAGGAGGACAATAAGAAAAAAATATTTTTCATTAGACCTCAGGTCAGACCAGCAGTCAGAACCACAATGTTAATGAGACCCCAATAAGTAATCAGATAAGATCCCCATGCCTCTCATCAGCTCCCAGATGCCTCTCATCAGCCCCCATATGAGCCCCCATGCTTCATATGAGCCTCCATACCTCTTAGCAGCCCCCATGCCACAGAGAACTTAAAATAAAAAAAAACACTTACATCTCCTACTTAAAAACGTAATTTAAACAATAGGTCATTTCCTGATGACACGTTACATTTAACTGATGGGGATTTGATGTGCTCCTATATAAAGGTGAACAGTTGTTACATCATTGTATCAGTTGGGATGGTGCAACACTAATACATAGATTAGTGGGTGTGGCGAAACCAACCGCGCCACTGGGTTTTGGAGGGGACAGATTGCTCGCCTCCTGCCCTGCGACTATGGCCCCATGTATGCTTGTCCTGTTTGAGCGGTGATGCCCCAGATAGCTCTGCTATGGTGCCCATTCGTATAATGAAAGACTATGGGAAAGACTTTAGCTCCATGGCAATTGAACTGGATGTGTGTGGTCTGAGCGCCATTCAATAATGTGCGCTCAGACCTAAGCTATCTGGGGATATGTTGCATGTATATGTTTTATGTATTAATTGTAACATTATGTAATTTTATGTCCTTTTGCAACCATGTGCTCAATGGAGTCTGCCTCTATCCTTGGATATATTGAGCGCTCAGATCCAAGCCATCTGGGGATATGTTAAATGTCTGTGTGTACTGTAAAGGGTGGGACATTGTATATTGAATAGTGATGTCTGTCCTATTGTCCCCACGTGTGTATTGGCGATTTCCCTTTGTCCTGAGAGATAATTGAATGACTCCTCAATTGTCTCCAGGACAGAAGACATTGTGTATTCTCCTGCCTGTGATGATTACATTACCCATGTAGGGTGATTGTATCACAGGCAGAGGGGAGGGATATGCTGGGGGTGTCTGTATTGTCCCATTGTGTGTGATTGGCTGCTGTATCCCGTGTCGCAGTCTTCCTTCTGGTCCCCTAGGGGAGTGTCCACCAGGTGGGAGACCTGGATAAATACCGGGCAGGTAGCCCTCAATAAAGTTAGAATTCCTGTTTACCATCAATACGGAGCCTCGTCTCGTACTTGGGGGGAATTGCTACGTCAGAACGTTCTCTTGCCTGTTCCAGGAGAGGAGGACTTCGTATGGTTCCAGTTCGGTGGATTCCAGCGGTTGTGGGTTGCTGTACTCTTCTCCAGGGGAATCGCCCGAACGGTATTAACCCTCGCTATACCGGGTTATACTGTAACAGTGGGCAACTGCATAGTACTGAGGGAGGAGAAAATACCTGTTGAAGAGCTTGGGAGTCTGCTTATATAGATCAGTCCCTGTCCGGCTGCTGCTAGAATGTGTGGTGGTATTTGGCCGATTCTCTGAAAATTTGCCGGGTTGCAGCCAGATCTCCGCTGGTCTCCATTATAGTTAATGAGGCCGGACAGCATTCATGTAGCTTCCGGCAATGCCGTATCCAGAGAGACCCAGTAGGCTGTTCCCTGCCGGATCTGCCGAATGCTAGTGTGAAACTAGCAATATATGTTGCCTTCATTCTGATTGTCTTTTAATCTCCTTTTTTCTTATCTTGCTTTGTCCTTTCTCTTTTTACACTTTACCTTCCGCGTTCCACCTAATCCCTCGCCCCTCCCCTTCCTTTTTTTTTTTTTGATGGGCTCATGGCGTCGCTACAGTTTTGCACCCTCAATATCCAGTGATTTACCATATGCATAAGCAGAAATTTCATATTTTGATGCTCCAAGAGACTCCCTTCAAAACTAACCACACTTCTACTATACACTATGGGCTTATGACAGGTCTAACCCAGATTCTAAATCCAAAGTTTTCAGCATTATTCATAAATTTGTTCCTGCCTCTTTAGTTGCAGTTGAAACAGACCCTCCAGGGTGCTATGTTTTTCTGAAGCTTTGACCTATTCTTTACGATTGCTACTCTTTAATTCTAAACAGAGACCAGGTAGACTCTTGTAGAAGATTTCTGACTCTTTTGGCTCATTTTGCAGAGCAATATTTGATTGGGGCAGGAGTGAGGGGCTTACAACTTGGTCTTGGATCGATCCTAAGACTCTTCCTCGGGCAGGTCCCCCCATAACCACCTCTCATTTGTCCTCCATCAAGGCTAAGCTTTTCCAAATGAGACTAAATAATGTCTGGCATTTTCTTAATCCAGACATCAAATGTTATGATGATGTTCATGATACGTACAGCAGAGTTTTCTTTTTTTTTTTTCTTCTGATGGTTTACCACCTGCTCTCCTGGCATCGATCAGGAATACGGTTCTTGCGAACCATGTCCCTGTGTTCCTCTCCTTTTTCCCTACTTCACACAGTTCCTAGGGAATAGAGCTGGACTCTGAATCTAAATTTGCATAGACGTCAGGTTTGTCTGTGGAACAGACCATTTCAGTTTCTTTTGCAACATTCTGCTGATATTACGCAACAAGGCATTGGGATCAAAAAATAGTTCATTAACATGCTTTTATTTTAAATACAGGAGCTTTAGACCTCCCAATAATGGCGACAGACATTAACAAACCTACTTGAAGCCAGAAATGAACTGCGAGCACTTTTAAATCAGAAGAGTAACTGTCTTAGGGATAGGAATAAACGCTTCTATAAATACCCGCAGAAAACTGGTATAGCCCTTGCATGCTTCTTTCTCGCCCGCAATTCAAACACTTACACTTGTTATAAGCCAGAGGAGGGTTCAGAGAGTACTATCGCTCTCTCTCTAATCTTAGGGTGCCCCTTGCAACTAAGTCCTCGCCAGACTTTTACTAACAGGTTGAAACATACATACATACAGAAGACTGCATTACCAATGATCCCTGAGGAAGACTCTGCTTCACTAGCGGAAGGTTTTACGGAGACAGAAATAGCTATGATTATTAAGGCCCCTTTCAGAGGGAAAAGTCCTGGCCCTGACAGGTTCACCTCCACCTTAAACCAAGTCCACTGTTTTTTCTTACACCCTTTATTTCTCCTATACTTGTCAGATTAAGGTTACTTTCACACTGGCGTTAGATGCTGATCCGTCTGGTATTTGCACAGACGTATCTGCACCTATAATGCAAATGTTTGTATCCGTTCAGAACGGATCCGTTTGCATTAGCTTTTAAAAAAAAAATAGTCCGGATCCGTTTTGAATTACATTGAAAGTCAATGGAGGACAGATCCGTTTTCAAATGCACCATATTGTCATTGAAAACGGATCCGTCCCCATTGACTTACATTGTAAGTCAAAACAGATCCATTCGGCTCCGCTTCGTCAAACGGACACCAAAACGCTGCAAGCTGCGTTTTGGTGTCCACCTCCAGAACGGAATAGAGGCGGAACGGAGCCGAACTGATGCATTCTGAACGGATCCTTATCCATTCAGAATGCATTGGGGCTGAACTGATCCGTTTTGGACCGTTTTTGAGATCCCTGAAACAGATCTCACAAACGGAATCCAAATTGCCAGTGTGAAAATAGCCTAAGTAAAATGGCACCCTTTCCCCATCCCTGCTTATAATCAGTGGCCAAAGACAGCGGTGCCCCTTGTCCTCTCTGCACTTTGTCATTGCAATGGAACATTGTTACTTACAGGTGACTTCTCCACTGTTTTCAATTGTTTACTTTCTTTTTTTTCTCCATTTGGTCCAGACCATCACGGTCAGACATCTTTGGCCAGAGTTGTACTGCCCCCTCTTCTATATAAGAAGACATCAGTATAAGTGACATACTGTAGATGGTGCTTGTTACAGATTTTAAATTATGGCCCTGAAGATTAGCTTACATCTCCGATTTGACTCGTTGCTTCTGCAGGTCATTCCCACCCTGTATAGCAAAGAATCCCCTATAGATCTGCCTCTTTAACACTGC
Source organism: Bufotes viridis (assembly GCA_033119425.1). Taxonomy (NCBI): domain Eukaryota; kingdom Metazoa; phylum Chordata; class Amphibia; order Anura; family Bufonidae; genus Bufotes; species Bufotes viridis. The sequence goes on along the minus strand of CM065593.1, from coordinate 197,178,905 downwards.
CATGCTGTAGCATCTGCCTTTACTGTGCCCGCTGCTGCCCCAAAAATACTGTACTGCCAAAATAAAAGTTCCAAAGGTTTCTGCTGCACAACTAGAAAATGATGAGTCCCAATTCAGACTTTAGTCATCAAACCCCAGACCAGACCCCAAAATAAATACAGACCTCAGGTTAGCACCAAAATCCTGTGGCTCCGTATGACCCCACCTCTGCATCCCTTGAATCAGACTACTAATTCATAAACCCCCTATAACCCTCACCCCTCCATCCCTTAAATCAGATCCCAAAGTCATGGCCCTCTGCTTCCTGTCCAAAGTAAGTGGCACTAAAAAACAGACATAGACATTAAATAAAGTTGTAAGTGTTGGGGACGAATCAAATTTTTGAAAAATTCGCTCAACTCTATTTACAAGGCCAAAAAAAGACATCTGTCCATCCAGCTCAGCCTGTTATCCTGCAAGTTGATCCAGAGAAAGGCAAAAAAGACCCCTGTGAAGTAGATGCCAATTTTCCCCACTTAAGGGGAAAAAAAATTCCTTCCCGACTGCAATCATGCAATCAGAATAGCTCCCTGGATCAACGACCCATCTCTAGTAGTGATAGCCTGTAATATTATTACACTCCAGAAATACATCCAGGCCCCTTCTTTTAGTGAACTCGCCAGCGCCGTCTCCTCATGCAGAGAGTTCCATAGTCTCACTGCTCTTACTGTAAAGAATCCTCTTCTATGTTTGTGTGAAAACCTTCTTTACCTCAGACGCAGAGGATGTCCCCTTGTCTCAGTCCTGGGGATAAATAGATGATGAGAGAGATCTCTGTACTGACCCCTGATATATTTATACATAGTTATTAGATCTCCCCTCAGTCATCTTTTTTCTAAAGTGAATAACCCTAATTTTGTACTGTAGTTGCCCCATTCCAGTTATTACTTTAGTTGCCCTCCTCTGAACCCTCTCCAGCTCTGCTTTGTCTGCCTTGTTCACAGGAGTCCAGAACTGTACACAGTGTGGACTGACTAGTGATTTGTAAAGTGGTAGGACTATATTCTCATCACAGGCATCTTTGCCCTTTTGATGCAACCCATTATCTTATTGGCCTTGGCAGCGGCTGCCTGACACTGATTTCTACAGCTTAGTTTGCTGTTCACTAAAATTCCTAGGTCCTTTTCCATGTCCGTGTTGCCCAGTGTTTTACCATTTAGTATGTATGGGTGACTTGCATTATTCCTTCCCATGTTGCATAACCTTACATTTGTCAGTGGTAAACCTCATCTGCCACTTATCTGTCCAAGCCTCCAATCTATCCAGATTCCTCTGTAGCAGTATATTGTTCTCTTCAGTGTTACTTTACACAGTTTATTGTCATCTGCAAAAATTGATATTTTACTGTGCAAGCCTTCTACAAGATAATTAATAAATATATTGAAGAGAATAGGGCCCAATACTGCCCCCTGAGGTACTCCACTAGTGACAGTGACCCAATCTGATTGTGTACCGTTAATAACCACCCTCTGTTTTCTATTAACGAGCCAGTTACTTACCCAAATACAGACATTTTCTCCCAGTCCAAGCATTATCATTTTATATTCTAACCTTTTATGCAGTACAGTGTCAAATGCTTTGGAGAAGTCCAGATATACGACATCCATTGATTCGCCGCTGTCAAGTCTAGAACTTACCTCTTCATAGAAACTGATTAAATTAGTTTGACATGACTGATCCTTCATGAAGCCATGCTGATATGACGTTATTTGCTTATTTTCATTGAGGTACTCAAAGATAGCATCTTTTAGAAAACCGTCAAACCGTTTACCCGTGACTGATGTTAAACTTACCGGCCTATAGTTTCCTGCCTCTAGTTTTAGATCCTTTTTAAATAAAGGCACCACATTTGCTATGCACCAATCCTGTGGGACACTCCCTCTCAATATACCGTCCTTAAATATCAGAAATTAAGGTCTGGCTATGACATTACTTAATTCTCTTAGGATACGGGGGTGTATGCCATCTAGTCCTGGGGATTTGTCTATTTTAATCTTTTTAAGACGCCGCTGTACTTCTTCCTGGGTCAGACAGGCCACTTTTAATGGGGAATTTACTTTTACATTCTGCATTTCATCTGACAGTTTATTTTCCTCAGTAAATACAGTGGAAAAAAAAATATTTAGTAGCTTTGCTTTCTCCTAATCGCTCTCTGCAACTCCCCCTTCATTACACTGTATAGGGCCGACACCTTCAGATTTATACTTTTTACCATTTATATAATTGAAGAACATTTTAGGGTTAGTTTTACTCTCTTTGGCAATTAATCTCTCGGTCTCTAGTTTGGCTGCTTTTATTTGTTTTTTACGTATTCTATTTTTTTTCTTATAGTTTTTCAGTGCTTCCTCGCTACTCTCCTGTTTTAGTGATTTAAATGCTTTCTTTTTGTCATTTATTACTTTCTTTGCAGTTCTATTTATCCACGTTTTTTTTTTTTTTTCTTGTTCCTTAACCTTCATGTTCTTCACTTATATCTTCTCGGACTGTGTGCTTTAGACAGGACTTTACTTAAAGGCAGACCCCTCCCCCTCTCTGGTTTTTGCCATCCTTTCTAAACAGACTGTAACCCTGTACGTTAACTGCCCAGTCATGGGCATCATCCAGCCATGTCTCAGTTATTTCTACTATGTCATAGTTTTCCTCACACATCACTAATTCCGGTTACCCAGTTTTATTAGTCAGGCTTCTGTCATTGCTATACATAAAATTAAGAGGTTTTTGTATATTTTTTACCCTACACCTTTCCCTCTGAACTGTTCTAGTCCCTCCTTACATTCTTCCCTTAGTCCCATTACCTTGCCCCTGGTCTTTATCTGCACTGTCTTCCCATACTATAATGTAATTACACTCCCCCCAGTCCCTAGTTTAAACACTCCTCCAACCTTCTAGCCATCGTCTCCCCAACACAGCTGCCCTTTCCCCATTAAGGTGCAGCCCGTCCCTACGATAGAGCCTGTAGCCAACAGAGAAGTCGGTCCAGTTCTCCAGGAACCCAAACCCCTCCTTCCTACACCAGTTCTTGAGCCACTTGTTTACCTCCCTAATCCCTCGCTGCCTTTCTTGTGTGGCTCGTGGTACAGGTAGTTTTTTGGAAAACAGTACCTTTGAGGTCCTTGCCCTAAGCTTGTGACTTAAATCCCTAAAATCATTTTACAGGACGCTCCACCTACCTCTAACTTTGTCATTGGTTCCGATATGGACCATGACTGCTGGATCTTCTCCAGCCACTCCCAGTAATCTGTCAACCCGATCCGCGATGTGTCGAACTCGAGAGCCAGGAAGACAACACACCGTTCGACGTTCCTGGTCTTTGTGTCAGATCGTCCTATCTGTACCCCTAATAATTGAGTCTCCCACTACCAGCACTTGTCTGGCCTTTCCTGGTCCCCTGCTTACTGAAGCTGACATTCCCCTGACTGGCAGAGGAAGTGTCCGGCTGCAGCAGTGCTCTCCCTGAACTGACATCCCCCTCCTCTGTCAACCTTGCAAACTTGTTGGAGTGTGTCAGATCAGGGCTAGCCTCCCTGGCACTCGTCCTTCTACCCCGCTTTCTAACTGTTTCTCTCTCTCTCTCTCTCTCTGTTATCTTTACTACTCCTGTCCCTTTCTGTGTAAGGACTATATTGCACTTTCCTTTCTTCCTTTTTCATTTTAAAAAGTGTTAAAGAGGACCGGTCACCTCTCGTGGCATCTATGTTGTAGTATCTACTAGCATTCCCAATGTAAGGGTACTTTCACCCTTGCGTTGCTGTAATCTGGCAGGCAGTTCGTCTCCGGAACTGCCTGCCGGATCCAGCAATCTGTATGCAAACAGATACCATTTGTAGACTGATCCAGATGCACATCCGTCTCACAAATGCATTGCAATACCGGATCCGTTTCCAGTTGTCATCTGGATAAACGAATCCACTATTTTATCTTTTTCACATTTTTAAAGGTCTGCTCATGCGCAGACCGGAAGACCGGATTTGTCAATGCTGTAATTTTAATGCAGGATCTGGCACTAATACATGCTGCGGTATTTTCTCTGGCCAAAAAACGTAACAGGGACTGAACGGATGCATTCTGAATGGAATGCTCTCCATTCAGAATGCATTAGGATTAAACTGATCAGTTTTTTCCCGGTATTGAGCCTTCAGGACGGAACTCGATACCGGAAAAGAATAACGCTTGTGTAAAAATACCCTAATACAAATTCTGCAGTATCTATTCTTATGGCTCTATTCTCTACCATTCCTAGTTTTTACTAGGTTTTGAATGAATTGCCAGCAGTTTACAGTAAAGATACAGCTGAGTGTTACCAGTCAGGGGTGTGTCTCTGCACTGTCTAACATCAGCAGCACAGGACCGTTTCAGACTCACCCACTACTGGTGACACCCAGCAGTATTTTTACTGCAAATTGCTGGCAAGTCATTTGTCAACTTCTAGCAGGAATAATACAGGAATCGCCCAACATAGAGTTGTAAAACTAGATGCTCAAGAATTATTACATGGGGAAAGCAGGTGGTTACTAAAACAGACATGTCAGGAGAGGGCGTCTGGTCTTGACATGTTTTAATGAATACTTGTATTTTACATGAAATAACATTGCTCAATCATTTCTTATTACTCTGCATTGTGCTCCCCAGTTTATTCCTACTGGAAATGTATGGGTAAATTATCAACTGAATCTAATCCGGTTGGGGGGGTGTGACTGCATATTGTGACATTGTCCAATCGGTAGTAACAATGCCAGATTGTGTAGGTACACACACATTAAATAATGGGGATGATAACACCTAGTTGTCAATTTATTTATAAATATTCAGAGGAACAACAGACATGTTAGGAGAGATGACAAGTTCTTATTAACCCTAATGATAACGTAGGTTTTTTCGTTTTCATTTTTCTTCTCTGTTTCTTGAGCTATAACTTTTTTATATTTCCGTTCACATAGCTGTAAAAGGGCTTATTTTTTGCAGGACAAGTTGTACTTTCTAATGCCATTATTAATTATGGCATACAATGTATTGGGAAGCGGTTAAAAAATTCCAAATCAGGTGGAATTGGAAAAAAAACGCAATTCCTCCACCGTTTGACGGGTTTTGTTGGCTCTGGGTCAGTACGATACCCCATATGTATAGGTTTTTTATGTCCAAATAGTGTAAAAATAAATTGGCAAATGGGCCCTTTTTTCCATTATACCTTTCGCCGTATTAGAAAAATATTTTTATATTTTAATAGTATGGGCGTTTTCGGTTGTGGTGGTACCCATTATGTTTATATTTTTTATTGTTTAGTTATTTATTATATGGAAAGGGGGGTGATTTTAATTTTTTTATATTTTTAATTTTTTATAAATTTTTTTGTTTTTTATGATTTTGAAGCTGATATATGAGCATATAAAATTAATTTTTAATTTTGAACAATCATATATTTTTAAACTGGACTTATTACTGATTATTGCTCATTGAGTCTTTACTTATGTTACCTGGTGGCCAAAATAAGAATTGCAGTTTTAATGTTCTCAGCCTCTTCAGCGAGGCAGAGCGCATTCAAACCAATTACCGGCATCCCCTTGCCCAGCATGGAATACCGGTAACACTTTCGGAAGCGCGAGCACGTGCGAGTGGGCGCCATGTTTGCCTATTGCTTTCAGCTAAAAAGGTTAAGGGGTTGAAAAAAAAAACTGTCTTCACAAAGTGCAATGCAATCTGTGGACATTTTACAGAGCAGGATGAGCTGAACAGATTGTTATAAGGTTTGTGGGAAAATATGGTAATTTATGCATTTAAATATCTGCTTTTTATTGCTTCACTTCTACACGGGGGAGGTCTTAACAGTGATTGATTGCATTCAATATGTAAGTGTGCATGCAGAGATAGCTGTCACTGCTAGCTATCTACTGAAACGGGGCGGTCTTAATTACATGTTTTACTGAATCTTTTACCACAAAACTATATTTCAATCTGCTCAGTTTATCCTGCTCTAAATCATGCTGTCCATAGATTGCATTGCATTTTGTGGTGACCGGTTCTCTTTAATCATCACTATTTGCAAAGTTGATATTTCTCTCTTCCAGGCTGAGCTGGTTGGACGTATGTCTTTTTTTTAGCCTTATAAACTAAGTTACTATGTTACATTGAAGCATTAAAATAGTTACAAAGGTGTGCATACTGTTTTTACTCATGTAAATTGCGATTATGACTATATATGTCACTATTTGTATTATTTGTTTATTTGCAGAGTAAACATCATCCTTCACTTGGTATTTCTGGTCCATACATAATGAAAGGTCCAAAAAAGCTTAAAAAGTTGAGAGAAATCTGCCTTACAGTTGAAAAGGAATTTGGAAGGAAAAACATAAATGTAAGTTGTTATATTTAATTACCTTTAAAGTGGTGATCCAGGCTCAGGCTGGAACTAACACTCTGAATGAATCTAGAACCACGGCTCCTTTCAAAATGTACTGGCTGTGGTGCTGGCAGATGCAGGAAAAAGCGGTGGTGGACCGGGTATTGGACTCTCATTGATTTAATATTAATGATTAGGCATGAGCGAATCAACTTTGGATGGTACATAGTAAAATACTGTGCGGAGTTCCCTCTCCGTAAAGTATCAGAATGTATCAGAATGATTCTGCTCTGAGGAGCATAAATTATTACTTAGTCTTGCGAGCCTTTGTGTAATAACTTTGGAAATTATTACTGTAAAAAACCTTGTAACCGAACTCTGGTTCGGTCCTGAGTGGTACCTTGTATGGCCCCCTGTCAGTGGCATCTATTTTAAATGCATCCACATCCTCAGGATGCAGATACAGGTGAATACCATGGTGTAACGCAGGCATCCTCAAACTGCGGCCCTCCAGCTGTTGCAAAACTACAACTCCCAGCATGCCCGAACAGCCTACAGGTATCAGCCTACAGTAGGGCATTGTGGGAGTTGTAGTTTTTCAGCAGCTGGAGGGCCGCAGTTTGAGGATGCCTGGTGTAACAGGTAGTAGTCAGTTCTCTGTTCCACCATTAGCCCTGCAACTGATGTTGTTGTGCTTGCAGGCGCATTCAGGTGACATCATTGTGTCTGCTGCACATAGTCACCAGAGTGAATCTGCAGTGAGAGATCTTCTGCATTCATTGATGGAATATTGACCAGGTGAGTATTTACCCACTAAAGGGGCACCTTATTATGTTTAGGGTCATTATTCTGAGTTGGGAAGCACATAAGGGGCACAATAATGTTTGGGGGCACATACGGTGGTTTTATCTTGTGTTGGGGGCACATACTGTAAGGGATATCATACTGCGTGAGGGTAACGTGAGCGGCATACTTCCAAACTTAAAAGCCCAAGGACGGACATAGCATGGCTGGTCATTTTTTTAAAATAATCTAAACATGCCTAATACGAGTCTCTTTAGTACCCCACACAGTAATTCTCTCCCCAAAAAGTACTATATACACCAAAATGATACCACTGAAAACATGACCACAAAAATTGAGCCCCTACACAAGGCGATCGGCAGAAAAATAAAAAAAAATATGGCTCTCAGAAAATGGCAACGAAAAAATTATCCCCCCCCCCCCCCCCAAAAAAAAAAGACTTATTGCAGCATCTGTAGCAACCAGCTGTGTTAACCCTTTCACTACCAGCACCATACATGTGCACTGAAGCAAAGGGGAAAACATGACACCCACTCACACGTGCAGCGGATGCGATGGCCGGCGGGTCTCCACTGTTTCAAACAGCGGAGACCTGCGGCTAATGACCGCGACTGGTAATAATGCAGATCACGGTCCTTAAAGCATTTAGATGCCGTGATCAAATGCTCTCCTGGGTTCTTACCAGCATCCCCTGCAGCCAAAAAGGAGTCCGGTAATTGACTTCAATACGCTGGGTGTCTCTGAAGAGACCCAGAGTATTGGAGCTGCATTTTTTTATGTTGGCCAGCAGCTGGCAGGCCATCATAAAAAATGAACAATTCAGCTATTACCGTGCTATTGTATGAAACATGGTAATATTGGAATAAATAAATAAAAATTAACCACATGGGCATCACCGCGTCTGAAAATGGCTGTACTATTAAAATCCACAGCTCTTTGGATTCTGTGAGTAACTGATCCTCAAAACCACCACCAATACAGATAAATATAATGAGCCAATATATAAAGTTTACTCATACTTAAGTTATCTGATTGGATAAAGCGGGACATAACGGGACATTTTATGTATACCTCGTTAGTACTACAAGTCCCAGCCTGCGCGCAGGAGCTGTAGGATATTGAAAATGACTTAATAGCCACATAAGATGTATATCTTATGTGGATATTGAGTCATTTTTATAAATAAGATACAAATATCGATACAAGGAACTATAAGAATAACAAGACCATATCTTGTATATCATTTATAAAAGTTTTATGCGAGAGCCCCGCATCTTAAACATTTAAAGGGACATTGAATGTGGTTTTGATATATTTTAATATAGATATTTTTTATGATTTTTATAAAAAAAATATATATATATATATATATATATATATATATACTGATTTAGTAAAGTGTATTATTTTCCATATTTTCCTTTACATTTTGGATTTTTTCTATGAATAAAGGTAAAACGGATCAACTCAAATTTACCGTTACGCTTGTCAGATTTGCAAAAATAATCCCTGTCAGGAAGGTGAAAAATGTCCTGAAGGGGTTAAACGTAACCTAGTGTTTTCTTTCACGCAAATGGTATGCGATTTAGGTGTGTCAGGTGGATGCTCCATTCACATCATACCAGCCACTCTAGAAGGGTTTCTATTCTGATTAAAAGGGCACTTAGGTTGGTGAGCAGCATAGTAGCGTGTGACGCTAAACTCTGCCCCCTCCCCTTTCTGCTGTGGAGTTGCACCGGCCTCTAGAAGATGCTGAGAGCCCGAAGCAGTGAGGACGGCTCAGAAATGTGGCTTAGTCCCACTTAAGATCAGCACATCTGGAGGCGGTATTTTGGGGTCCTTTACTAACCCAACTAACTGGAGGAGGTGGTGGGGAATTGCTCCTGGCGGTGAGTGGCCCGATGTGGTAATGTACCGGTGGATGTTCTGGAGGTGGAGGAGGGGAGGCATTGCTGGTGGGAGCGGATGGAGGCTCTGTGGAGCCCATTCCTGAGAACGCTGTGGGGGAAAAAGTGACCAAGAGGGTGTGTCTCCTACTAATGCTTATTGATAACCTCATAACTAAAGATGAGCGAACACCTGGAAGTTCGGCCGAACTTCCCGAAAATATTCGGGTTCGGGATCCGAACTCGACCCGAACTTTATCCCGAACCCGAACCCCACTGAAGTCAATGGGGACCCGAACTTTTAGGCACTAAAAAGACTGTAAAATAGTCCAGGAAAGGGCTAGAGGGCTGCAAAAGGCAGCAAAATGTAGGCAAATCCCCTGCAAACAAATGTGGATAGGGAAATAAATTAAAATAAAATAAGATAACATAAATAAAAATTAACCAATATCAATTGGAGAGAGGTCCCACAGCAAGGAATCATGCGTCATATCACCCACCACTGGAGAAGGCCACTTTCAGTTATTTCGGCCCCAGCACCCAGACAGAGGAGAGAGGTCCCACAGCAAGGAATCATGCGTCATATCACCCACCACTGGAGAAGGCCACTTTCAGTTATTTTGGCCCAGCACCCAGACCGAGGATACAGGTCCCACTGCAAGGAATCATGCGTCATATCACCCACCACTGGAGAAGGCCACTTTCAGTTATTTCGGCCCAGCACCCAGACAGAGGAGAGAGGTCCCACAGCAAGGAATCATGCGTCATATCACCCACCACTGGAGAAGGCCACTTTCAGTTATTTCGGCCCCAGCACCCAGACAGAGGAGAGAGGTCCCACTGCAAGGAATCATGCGTCATATCACCCACCACTGGAGAAGGCCACTTTCAGTTATTTCGGCCCCAGCACCCAGACAGAGGAGAGGTTCATTCAACTTTGGGTTGCACCGCAAGATCATGGTAAAGTTAAAAAAATGAGGATTCAATAAAGAAGTGCCCCGGAGTACAAGAATACATGTTTGAGGGGAAGGCAGTTATAAATGTCTATTCTGCACAAGGGAGGCACAGGTCCTGTGGGATTCATGCCTGGTTCATTTTTATGAACGTCAGCTTGTCCACGTTGGCTGTGGACAGGCGGCTGCGTTTGTCCGTAATGACGCCCCCTGCAGTGCTGAATACACGTTCAGACAAAACGCTGGCCGCCGGGCAGGCCAGCACCTCCAAGGCATAAAATGCTAACTCTGGCCACGTGGACAATTTGGAGACCCAGAAGTTGAATGGGGCTGAACCATCAGTCAGTAAGTGGAGGGGTGTGCAGACGTACTGTTCAACCATGTTAGTGAAATGCTGCCTCCTGCTAACACGTGGTGGTGGTGCAGTTAGCTGTGGCGTGGAGACAAAACTTTTCCACATTTCTGCCATGCTAACCCTGCCCTCAGAGGAGCTGGCCGTGACACAGCTGCGTTGGCGACCTCTTGCTCCTCCTCTGCCTTCGCCTTGGGCTTCCACCTGTTCCCCTGTGACATTTGGGAATGCTCTCAGGAGCGCGTCTACCAGCGTGCGCTTGTACTCGCGCATCTTCCTATCACGCTCCAGTGCAGGAAGTAAGGTGGGCACATTGTCTTTGTACCGGGGATACAGCAGGGTGGCAACTCAGTAGTCCGCACACGTTAAAATGTGGGCAACTCTGCTGTCGTTGCGCATGCACTGCAGCATGTAGTCGCTCATGTGTGCCAGGCTCCCCAGAGGTAAGGACAAGCTGTCCTCTGTGGGAGGCGTATCATCATCGTCCTCAGTATCCCCCCAGCCACGCACCAGTGATGGGCCTGAGCTGTGTCGGGTGCCACCCCGCTGTGAACCTGCTTCATCCTCATCCTCCTCCACATCCTCCTCGTCCTCCAGTAGTGGGCCCTGGCTGGCCACATTTGTACCTGATCTCTGCTGTTGCAAAAAACCTCCCTCTGAGCCACTTCTAACAGACTGGCCTGAAAGTGGTAAAAATGACCCCTCATCCTCCTCCTCCTCCTCCTCCTGGGCCACCTCCTCTTCCATCATCGCCCTAAGTGTTTTCTCATGGAGACATAGAAGTGGTATTAACGCTGATAACGGTGTCATCGCCACTGGCCATGTTGGTGGAGTACTCGAAACAGCGCAACAGGGCACACAGGTCTCGCATGGAGGCCCAATCATTGGTGGTGAAGTGATGCTGTTCCGCAGTGCGACTGACGCATGCGTGCTGCAGCTGAAACTCCACTATGGCCTGCTGCTGCTCGCACAGTCTCTCCAGCATGTGCAAGGTGGAGTTCCACCTGGTGGGCACGTCGCATATAGTAACATAGTAACATAGTATATAAGACCGAAAAAAGACATTTGTCCATCCAGTTCGGCCTGTTTCCTACAAGTTGATCCAGAGGAAGGCAAAAAACCCCTGTGAGGTAGAAGCCAATTTTCCTCACTTAAGGGGAAAAAAAATTCCTTCCCGACTCCAATCAGGCAGTCAGAATAACTCCCTGGATCAACGACCCCTCTCTAGTAGCTATAGCCTGTAATATTAGTACACTCCAGAAATAAATCCAGTCCCCTCTTGAATTCCTTTATTGTACTCACCATCACCACCTCCTCAGGCAGAGAGTTCCATAGTCTCACTGCTCTTACAGTGAAGAATCCTTTTCTATGTTTGTGTACAAACCTTCTTTCCTCCAGACGCAGAGGATGTCCCCTTGTCACAGTCACAGTCCTGGGGATAAATAGATGATGGGACAGATCTCTGTACTGACCCCTGATATATTTATACATAGTTATTAGATCTCCCCTCAGTCGTCTTTTTTCTAAAGTGAATAACCCTAATTTTGATAACCTTTCAGGGTACTGTAGATCCCTCATTCCAGTTATTACTTTAGTTGCCCTCCTCTGAACCCTCTCTAGCTCTGCTATGTCTGTCTTGTTCACAGGGGCCCAGAACTGTACACAGTACTCCATGTGTGGTCTAACCAGTGATTTGTAAAGTGGTAGGACTATGTTCTCATCACGGGCGTCTATGCCCCTTTTGATGCAACCCATTATCTTATTGGCCTTGCATAAAGGCAGTGAGCGGGAAGGCCGAAGTTCCGCTGTAGCGCAGACAGGCGAGCAGAGGCAGGATGTGAACGCCGGAAGCGCGCACAGACGGCCCGCACTTTATGCAGCAGCTCTGACATGTCGGGGTAGTTGTGAATTAACTTCTGCACCACCAAATTCAGCACATGCATCAGGCAAGGGATGTGCGTCAAACCGGCTAGTCCCAGAGCTGCGACGAGATTTCGCCCATTATCGCACACCACCAGGCCGGGCCTGAGGCCCACCGGCAGAAACCACTCGTCGGCCTGTTGTTCAATACCCCGCCACAACTCCTGCGCGGTGTGGGGCCTGTCCCCCAAACATATGAGATCCTTGGCGGTGGAAGGACGTGCGCCAATTAACTCTCCGCCTGCGGCCAAGCCGCCACTACAATTGCCCAGTGTGCAGTTAGGGAGATATAGTGTCCCTGGCCATGCTTACTGGTCCACGTATCTGTGGTAGGGTTGTTTCGGGTATCGAACTTTCGATACCCAATCGATACTTTTCTCTGGTATCGAGCTCGATACCAGGATAAGTATTTTATCGATACTGGGCTGCGCTACTGCACAGCCCAGTATAGTAGAGCGTGGCTGCGCTGCTCTCAGCGCGGCCATGTTCTCCTCGTCAGCACAGGGAGAAGGAGGCAGTCTCTCCCGCCCCCTGTGCTGCCGCTGCAACCAATAGAGGGAGAGGAGGGCGGAGCAGGGGCGGGAGGAGGGGCGGAGCACTGGCCAGCAATGCTGAGTACCGTTTCATATATAAATGCAGGCAGAAGACACAGGCTGCCGGCACCTGCCTGTGACCCAGCACTGCGATCAGAGGCAATTAACCCCTCAGGTGCGGCACCTGAGGGGTTAATAGCCTCTGATCGCAGCGATGGGTCACAGGCAGTGCCGGCAGCCTGTGTCTTCTGCCTGCATTTATATAAACGTTACTAGGCATTGGTGGCCAGTGCCCCGCCCCTCCCTAGTATTAAAACATTGGTTATCAGTGTGCCCTCCCCCCTTCCCCCAATAATAAAATCATTGGTGACAGTGGCCACAGGGTCCCCTCACCTCCTCCTCATTGGTGGCAGTGGCAGTGATCAGAGCCCCAGCGGTGTAATGCTGGGGCTCCGATCGGTTACCATGGCAACCAGGACGCTCCTGAAGTCCTGGCTGCCATTGTCTGCTCCCTGCTGCTGTGTGCACTGTGCACAGGGCAGCAGGGAGAGGGTGAGATCCTATTCCCCCTGATAGAGCTCTATTAGGGTGAATAGGATGAGAATATCCCAGGTTCTAGCCCCTAAGGGGGAAAATAGTTAATAAATAAACTGTAAAAAAAATAAATAAATAAGTTAACAAAGTACACCAAAATATTAATTATAAATCACCCCCTTTCCCAATTTTACATATAAAATATATAAACAATACATAAAATATTACATATCGCCGCGTCTCAAAAGTCCAAACTATTAAAAAATCCACTTTTATGCGGTGAACGCCGTAAAAGAAAAAAAAAGAAAAACAAAAAATGCACGATTCGCCATTTTCTTTTAGTCGCCTTGTCCCCACAAAAAAGTAGGATAGGACTGTTGTATTATGAGCTGACGGTTCCATAACATGTGGAATGCACGCGGATTTTTTTGGCGTTTTTATTTTTTTCGCATGGTATCGAGTATCGCAATACTTTTTTATGGTATCGATACCGAATCAAAATTTTGGTGCCGAAACAACTCTAATCTGTGGTTAGGTGGACCTTGCCACAGATGGCGTTGCGCAGTGCACACTTGATTTTATCGGATACTTGGTTGTGCATGGAAGGCACGGGTGTCTTGGAGAAGTAGTGGCGGCTGGGAACAACATACTGTGGGACAGCCATGGACATCAGCTGTTTGAAGCTGTCTGTGTCCACCAGCCTGAATGACAGCATTTCAAAGGCCAGTAGTTTAGAAATGCTGGCATTCAAGCCCAAGGCTCGAGGGTGGCTAGGTGGGAATTTACGCTTTCTCTCCAAGGTTTGTGAGATGGAGAGCTGAACGCTGCCGTGTGACATGGTGGAGATGCTTGGTGACGCAGGTGGTGGTGTCGGTGGCACATCCTCTGTTTGGTGGGCGGCAGGTGCCAACGTTCTTCCCGAGGCAGAGGAAGAGGCCGAGGCAGCAGCAGAAGAGGGAGCAGGGGGAGCCTGAGTGAGTTCCTTGTTTTTAAGGTGTTTACTCCACTGCAGTTCATGCTTTGCATGTAGATGCCTGATCATGCAGGTTGTGCGAAGGTTCAGAACGTTAATGCCTCGCTTCAGTATCTGATGGCACAGCGTGCAAACCACTCGGGTCTTGTCGTCAGCACATTGTTTAAAGAAGTGCCATGCCAGGGAACCACTTAAAGCTGCCTTTGGGGTGCTCGGTCCCTGGTGGCGGTGGCCAGTAGCAGGCGAACTCTCTTGGCGGCGGCTGGTCTGCTTTTGCCCCCTGCTCCCTCTTTTGCTACGCTGTTGGCTCGGTCTCACCACTGCCTCTTCCTCTGAACTTTGAAAGTCTGTGGCACGACCTTCATTCCATGTGGGGTCTAGGACCTCATCGTCCCCTGCATCGTCTTCCTCCCTGACCTCCTGTTCGGTCTGCACACTGCAGAAAGACGCAGCAGTTGGCACCTGTGTTTCGTCATCATCAGAGACGTGCGGACTCCGACGAGGTGGTATTCCCATGTCCTCATCATCAGGAAACATCAGTGGTTGTGCATCAGTGCATTCTATGTCTTCCACCACTGGGGAAGGGCTAGGTGGATTCCATTGGGAAACCCTGCCAGCAGAGTCTTCAAATAGCATAAGAGACTGCTGCATAACTTGAGGCTCAGACAGTTTCCCGGATATGCATGGGGGTGATGTGACAGACTGATGAGCTTGGTTTTCAGGTGCCACCTGTGCGCTTTCTGCAGAAGACTGGGTGGGAGATAATGTTGTGAACGTGCTGGATCCACTTTCGGCCACCCAATTGACTAGCGCCTGTACCTGCTCAGGCCTTACCATTCTTAGAACGGCATTGGGCCCCACCAAATATCGCTGTAAATTCTGGCGGGTACTGGAACCTGAGGTGGTTGGTTCACTAGGACGTGTGGCTGTGGCAGAATGGCCACGTCCTCTCCCAGCACCAGAGGGTACACTAACACCACCATGACCGCGTCCCTTACTAGATGTTTTCCTCATTGTTACCATTCACCAAGAACCACAATAAGAAAAAAAATATTTGGCCCAATGTATTGATTTCAAATTCAGGCCTTTTTTTACAGGCACCTAACACTATCAGCAGTAACCACTGATTTAGGGGAATATCTCTTTTAGGGCTAGTATTTAGGCCCTGGATGAAAGGTGTCCTTTTATGGACAGATTTACAATTGGCTTGCAACAGCTGGGACACCAGATTCAGGGTATTGCTATTTTGGCAATTGAATTTCACCCCAGAACAGAATATGTTTTTGCGAACACTATGATACTTGGCCAGCCACAGCTGAAACCACTGATTTATGGTATTGCTATTTTGGCAATTGAATTTCACCCCAGAACAAAATATATAATTTGCAGGACACTATGAAACTTGGCCAGCCACAGCTGAAACCACTGATTTTATGGTATTGCTATTTTGGCAATTGAATTTCACCACTGAAAATAATCTATCCTTTGCCAGACAGCAGACAGCATTATACTTGGCTAGCCAAAGCTGGAACACCAGATTTTGGGGATTGGTATTTGGGCAATTGTATTTAACCCCTTAATAAAATATAGAAATTGCTATCCTGAGTTTCTAGGGGTGACAATTAGCACAGCCAAGCCCCTGATGTAGGATATAGCAAAAAATACTAGTATTGATGGATTGATGGACTTGGTGGCAGCTTGTTCTGGTGCACCACAAGTCACAAAATGGCCACCGATCACCCCAGAAAATAAGTGACAGAAAAACGCTCTGTGCAGCCTAAAAACCAGTGAGCAAGTAACTAGCAAAAGTTCAATCATTCACAGCTGTAGATCGATCAGTTCATTAGGTGCTGTTGCTGACTTTTCCCTGCCTAATCTCGCCCTCACAGAAGCTGCGTCCTCTCCCTACACTAATCAGAGCAGTGTGACGTTCGTCTCTACGTGACTCCAGCTTAAATAGAGGCTGGGTCACATGCTGCACTTGGCCAATCACAGCCATGCCATTAGTAGGCATGGCTGTGATGGGCTCTTAGGGCAAGAAGTAAAACGCTAGCTGATTGGCTGCTGTGCAGCCCTTCAGAAAGCGGGAAGTAATCGCCGAACAACGAACCCGAGCCCGAACTTTTTTGAAAATGTTCGGGTCCGTGTCCCGAACACCCCAAAATTCGGTACGAACCCGAACTATGCTCAAACTGTTCGCTCAACACTACTCATAACGATTAAATATTCTGGTGTTGCCCGTGCCGCCAGGGGTGCAGTGCTGAAGGAAGACTTGCTTGATGGGACGGCTGGGAGCCGTGACAGGGTTATAGATCCCCTTTTTGATAATATGGATGGCCTATTTTGAAGGGAAGAGGAGGAAGAAAGGGAAAAATAACAAAGAAACTGTCATATTTTTCTTTTAAATTGAGATCTATAAAGAAATTAGTGTCTTTATCTTTTTTTTTTTTTTTTTCCTTTTTTTCCATAATGCCACAGAAAAAAGGGAAGACCAGGGGCCTACCAATAGGATGTCTGGAGCTGGATCAGAAACAAAATGCCTTGAGCAAATATCTAACACCTGTAACCCCCCCTCTAGAGTCTATCAAATCTAGGAAGGAAAAAAAGAAATAATGGAAGGTTCGGATATCCAGTTGGAAGAAAACTGCAACTTAAGTGAGCTAGAGGGGACCGAATGTTTTAACAACTGAGATTGAAGTTACAATAGTTAAAGAGATTTTACACACAGTAACCAGGGTTGAGAATATAATGGGGAAAGTAGTAACTCAAATTGGAACGGTACAAACATATGTGAGCCTGATCAGAGATGATCTGGTAAAAATAAGAAAACCACCTTCAAGAAGTAGAACATCAGTTGCGGAAGATTTATTATGCAAATTGTAGAAAAATGTAGCATCTCTTAAGCAAATAAATGTTGCCATGGAATAATAAACTAGTAGACCTAGAACATAGGTCAAGGAGAACCAATTTGAGATGCCTGGGTATACTGGACGGGATGGAAGGATCTAATTGTGTTGAGTTTATGGAAAAATGGTTTTCTGAGAACTGTAAACCTGGTTTGCTTTCTAGTTTTCTCGCCCATTTACCTTGGGGGACACAGGAGACCTTGGGTATAGCTCAGCTCCCTAGGAGGCGTGACACTAAGTGAAAACTGTTAAGCCCCTCCTCCAGCAGCTATACCCTCAGCCTGGAGAGAGAGACTGCCAGGATTTTGCTTAGTGTCCAAGAAGGCAAGACACTCACTGTTTTCCCATCTCCTGGGCTACCTTCCATGCATATCCCTGCTGGACCTAGGATTAGGGATTGCAGGGCCTGGGATCCATGATATCCCCCCCCCCCCCTTCCTGGAATCTCCTAATGCCCAGACATTGCGGAGGGAAGCGGTCCACTGTCCGCCCCTCCGCAGCAGCAGCACTCCCCACTCAGGAGAGGAGTCACCCTTTGGTGCCACTTGCCACTTCCTACCTGCTGCCATGCCGCCCGGGGCCCGCCTCCGTTTCCAATTAGGGCTGCCCCTCGCCAGCAGCATCCACCGCTGCCTTCTTCCCCCTACATGAGCCTCCCTGCAATAGGAGCCTGGAGGCCCGCTCCCCGACACCGCCGCACCGCTTGGGCCCTCGGCCTGCATGCTGGCCGCATCCTTCACGCCGCCCGGATCCGGTTCGGCCTCCTACTCTGGATGGGCACCCGGGCTGGTATGTACCAGCGAGCGCCTTCCCCACGCTGCTCCGGGTTCCTGCAGGACCCGGCCGACTGTTCCTCATTCAGGTCGGCCGGGCGCCACTAACTTAGGCCCCGGCTTTTGCAGCCTAGTAGGCCGCAACTTCCCTCCAAGGCGGAATATCGCATCCTCGCTAAGGATGGTGCTGGCCATGTGCATGACCCCCTTCCATAGGCTGTATACTGCACTCTCACTGGACACAGTGCTGGCCATGTGCATGACCCCCTTCCTTAGGCGGTATGCTGCACTCTCACTGATACGGTGCGGGCTATGTGCACGACCCCCTTCCATAGGCGGTCTACTGCACTCTCACTGGCTCCGTTGTCCACCATGTACATGCCCCTCTTCCATGGGGCAGTATTGCACTCTCACTGGGTCCGCTGCCGGCTACGTGCAAGCCCGCCTTTCATGGGCGGAATATTGTACTCTCACTAGTGTCGCTGCCGACCATGCGCACGACCCTCTTCCATGGGGGAATACTGCGCTCTCACTGGGTTCACTGCCAGCCATGTGCTTGACCCCTTCCATGGGGAATACTGCACTCTCACTGGAGTCACTGCCGGTCATGCGCATGACCCCCTTTCTTTGGAGAATACTGCACTCTCATTGCGTTTTCTGCCGGCCATGTGCATGTCCCCCTGCCATGGGCGGACTATTGCATACTCTCTGGTTTCACTGCCGGCCGTGCGCATGATCACCTTCCATAGGCGGAATGTGGCACTTTCACTGGATTCGCTGCCGGCCACGCGCATGCCCCCCTCTTCCCTTAGGCCGCATATGCACTCACACAGACTATAGTGCTGCCCCCGCCCCTGTTTTCTTAGGCGGGATGCTACCTTTTCGCCATATGCATGACCTCCCCTCCCATAGGCGGAGTGCTTGCATTTTCACTGGGGGCGGTACTGGTGTGTGCATAATCGCCTCCCCCTTCCATTGGGCTGTCCTTGTACATGCCCCCTTTTCTTTTTTAGGTGGCGTTTCGCACTTCATGCAAGTGCTGGTCGCGTGCATGTCCTTTTTCAAGGTGGAGCAGTTGCCTTTTCGCGGGTTACCATACTAGCCACGGGCTTGACCCCTGCATTGGCGTTTTTTTGCACTCTTGCTGCTGCGAGGCTATCTATGGTGTCCTCCCTTTTGCAGACTGTACTGGCTTTGGGCATACACCCCCCCCCCCCCCAGTCTCTGTCCTGACCCACTCCCACATGGCGTATGTCCAATATGTTGAATTTATGGCACACTGTGCGGGTATGGCTCATGTATGCCCCCCTTCCTTCAGTGACCTTCTTATTCCTCTGGGATAGATGCTGGCCGCATGCTTCCATCCTTCTCTGAAGAGGTAACTCTGCTTCTGCCTGATCCGGACGTGGCTGCTGATTGCCACCTGAATCGTGCTGGGCGATACACATTCCCTGTTTCGGAAGGCAGTGCGCTTCCGTTTGTTACAGTGCCCTCCATATCGTTGGTCCTCCATGTGTGGGCTGTTCGTGGCTTCTGGATGCGTGCCGTTCCAGGGGCGGTGTATTGCTTTATTGCGGGTCCCATGGACGAGAGGCCTGTCTGCACCGCCCTTTAACTTCTACGTGGGCTTTAGCGGACCTACGGTTCCCTCACCTGCTTCCATTCCCTCCTCTTCAGACGTAGTGTAGCATGAGTCCTTCCTATGGTCTCCCTCTGCACTTAGTGCCACTCTGCTGCCTGGTTCAGGCTGGTCACCCAACTTCTCTAGGGTGCTCCGGTTAGGCTAGGTCCGGGGACTTCCACCTTGGGTCCTTCAGGGTACCGCCTTCTGGGGGCGGTGAGCCAGGCAACGCGCAGTGTAATGGGCGTTCTGCCCTTGAGCTGTCCTATTCTGCTTACCCCGTTACCTGTCGGTTGGAGGGGTTATGCCGACGTCTGCCTTGACTGCTTCATCTCGCCGGCTCTGTTTTGGCTCCCGCTCGGGGCATACCACTCCAATGTAGCTTCTGCCCGACCAGGTTCAAAGGCTGTTCCTTCACTGCCCTCCCCTCTGGGGAGAGCATGGTTGTTCACTTGGATGGTTCCGGTGTTCCTTGTGGCCTCATACCGTTTCCCTCGTCCACACTAGCTGCACTAGCTGTGCGCCCACTTACCTAGTCTACTGCGTTCTGTCCTCCCGCTGGGTGCAGATTGCGTTTTCCATTCTAGGAGATGGTCCTGCTGTGGACTTACCTTCTCGGTTACTTGGCCCTCAGGCTTGAATCTGGGTCTCTACAGTTGGTACCTGTATACCTGTAGTGCTTTCAATACTTGCCTTCTATTCCTTGCCATGTTGGCCCTTATCGGGTTGGCCGTAGCCTCTCACTCGAAGTTGGTTATTCTCTACCTTACCTGCTGTTGTACCGGGAGTAGTTACATTGCGTTCTACAGCAAGGTTTTTTCTTCATCCCTTCCTGGTGTTGTCCTTGCCTAAGGACTGTCCTTCGGTCAAGCTTGTCCTTGGATCTTCCACACCGGGACGGTAGAGCCTCTTCCTCTGGTGGCAACATCGACATGGACTTTAGCCTGTCTTGTCCTGGCATCTGTCGGATGCTGGGCGGACCCCTTCGGTTCCTTCCATCTGCCCTTCTGCTTCCCCACTCCGGGTGGCTAGGGGGCGACATTGCTTGGAAGCCGACGGCACCAGTTTTGCCGGACTCTTCTGCCCGCGTTAGTGGTCTGCGCCTGATCACGTTGGGTTTTTCCCGCTTGCCCAGGCGATTCCAGCGGGCACGCTAGTCTTCGCTCCCTGCCGTGCTTCGTCCAGGATCTATTATCGGACTTAGAGTTTCTTACCTGGGGTTTTGTAGGAAGCTGGGCATTCCTCCACTCTGCCTTTCTCTCCCCATGCTTCTGTCCTTTGTCCAGTCCGGCCTGGACCTGGGACTGGGACTCTGTTCCTTGAAGAGTCAGGTGTCGGCGCTGTCCATCCTCTTCCAGCATTCCCGGCCCCCTCTTGGGCCTGTCAAGACCTTCTTCCACAGAGTGGCTCATTGGTTCCTCTGTACCGTCCCCCGCATCCAGGTACCGCCCTGGGAACTACATACTGTGTCTCAGGGCTCCAAGCTTCCCTTGGAGCCGTTAAAGAAGTTCTCTCTACTCCTTCTGTCCTGTACGGTGGCCATCATGTCTCTCAGACGGAGTCTGAATTGCGGCCCTTCTTGTTCTGAGCCTTCTGTCCTTCCCCAGGACAGGGCTGTTCTCCGTCCCTTCCTTCTGAAGGTGGTATCTGCCTTTCATCTTAACGAGGCCATCGTTCTCCCCCTTCCCACCCTTGGAACGGGCACTTCACCGATTGGATGTTGTTCGGGCCTTGCAGTTTTACTGGGAGATCACCAGCTCATTTCGGCGCTTGGACTCTTTGTGGTTCCAGGAGGTCCGCGCAAAGGTTTAACGGCCTCCAGGGTGGCTTTTGCCCCCTTCATCAAAATAACTATGGCTTAGGTTACCGCACCAAGGGCAGGGTTCTGCCTTCGGTGTCACCGTTCACTCCTACAGAGCGGTCAATGCCTCCTGGGCCGGAGACATTAGGCTTCGGTCGCACAATTGTGCAAGGCAGCCACCGGTCTTCCTTGCGCGCCTTACCAAGTTCTAAAAAGTGCATTCTTGGGCTTCGGCGGTTGCTGCCTTGGGCAGCCTGGTTTTGCAGGCGGTAGTTCCTTGATGCCTTCGGGTGCCTCGCCTTGGAGCTGTGGTCCCTCCCCTCTTGGACTGCCAAGGGCAGGGTTCTGCCTTCGGTGTCACCGTTCACTCCTACAGAGCGGTCGATGCCTCCTGGGCCGGAGACATTAGGCTTCGGTCGCACAATTGTGCAAGGCAGCCACCGGTCTTCCTTGCGCGCCTTACCAAGTTCTAAAGAGTGCATTCTTGGGCTTCGGCGGTTGCTGCCTTGGGCAGCCTGGTTTTGCAGGCGGTAGTTCCTTGATTCAAAGAAAAGTTTTTTGGAAAGTGGCACACCCGATGCAAGATTGGAAATAAGGTTCTCTGTTGTTAGTAGGTTCGCCCAAACCAGAAAACTGAAAATATATTATATAAGAGAATAGCAACCGGCACACTTACATCTCATATAAAGTGGAGATTAAACTAAATATGTTCAAATGTATTTTAATATATAAAGATTTATAAAAAACACAAGGATAAAAATTAAAAACTGTACTGGTAATCCTGAATTCATATACTTAGTGTGATAACAAGTTCATAGCTAAGTCCATCATTCTAATTCACAACCTGTATCAGCATCCAGTAAAGCGGCAGGAATTGCGGTGGCGAAGGCTTTGACGGAAATAGACGTAGTAAAAAAAAGATTCCGATATATGGTTCCACTTATATAGTTAATGATTGAATAATTTGCAGGTATCCTTTTGGATGGATTCAGTAAATCATAATGTCCATATCATCAATTGTTGGCAATGGTTCCTAGAGGGGTTACCAATCACAGCCTGGATGTAACAATGTATATGATCTGTATGAAGGTGGGGTTTAATGTGGCGTCCCACATTTGTTACCTTTCAATTCCACCACTGTCTGTCCTCTAAGGTAGTGTGTAGGCACTGTCAGAGCCAGAGGTTCCCCGTGCGCGTGCTGTATGCAGTCGCTTCGGCGTCCCACGTGGTGGTGGCGTCACTTGCTTCTTCCTCTGAGTACAGCGGGCGCGTCCGGGATGATTGGTATAATCGCACTGTGGCGCTTCAACGTAGTTTGGAGCGACTTTTTCTGGCCGGCCAGTAGTAGTATCCTTGACTTAGTAAAGGGTGACAGCCTGGGGTCCCATACGCGTTTCACACCAAAGACACATACAGACCACAAAGACCTCTAGATCTACCAACCTCACATCTTTGGTGTGAAACGCGTATGGGACCCCAGGCTGTCACCCTTTACTAAGTCAAGGATACTACTACTGGCCGGCCAGAAAAAAGTCGCTCCAAACTACGTTGAAGCGCCACAGTGCGATTATACCAATCATCCCGGACGCGCCCGCTGTACTCAGAGGAAGAAGCAAGTGACGTCACCACCACGTGGGACGCCGAAGCGACTGCATACAGCACGCGCACGGGGAACCTCTGGCTCTGACAGTGCCTACACACTACCTTAGAGGACAGACAGTGGTGGAATTGAAAGGTAACAAATGTGGGACGCCACATTAAACCCCACCTTCATACAGATCATATACATTGTTACATCCAGGCTGTGATTGGTAAACCCTCTATGTACCATTGCCAACAATTGATGATATGGACATTATGATTTACTGAATCCATCCAAAAGGATACCTGCAAATTATTCAATCATTAACTATATAAGTGGAACCATATATCGGAATCTTTTTTTTACTACGTCTATTTCCGTCAAAGCCTTCGCCACCGCAATTCCTGCCGCTTTACTGGATGCTGATACAGGTTGTGAATTAGAATGATGGACTTAGCTATGAACTTGTTATCACACTAAGTATATGAATTCAGGATTACCAGTACAGTTTTTAATTTTTATCCTTGTGTTTTTTATAAATCTTTATATATTAAAATACATTTGAACATATTTAGTTTAATCTCCACTTTATATGAGATGTAAGTGTGCCGGTTGCTATTCTCTTATATAAGGTAGTTCCTTGATGCCTTCGGGTGCTTTGCCTTGGAGCTGTGGTCCCTCCCCTCTTGGACTGCTCTTGGACGTCCCAAGGTCTCCTGTGTCCCCCAAGGAAAGTGGGCGAGAAAACGATATTTTTGTATAACTTACCAGTAAAATCTCTTTCTCGCTCTTCCTTGGGGGACACGGCACCCACCCATTTATTTGTTTTTCTACACTGTTGCAGACTTGTTTTATCCCGTTGGGTAATTGACAGGTGGTTCCACTTGTTGGTCATTCCCTTTTTCTCACTACTTGGACACGCAACTGGCCGTCTCTCTCTCCAGGCTGAGGGTATAGCTGCTGGAGGAGGGGCTTAACAGTTTTCACTTAGTGTCACGCCTCCTAGGGAGCTGAGCTATTCCCAAGGTCTCCCGTGTCCCACAAGGAAGAGCGAGAAAGAGATATTACTGGTAAGTTATACAAAAATCTCGTTTTTTTGGTATAGAAAGAGCTCATAGAGTTCCTGTAAAAAAAGAAAATACCAGGTGACTTTCTGAGAGTAATCTTGGTTAAGTTTTGCCTTCTAGAGACCATAATTAGGGATGAGCGAACCCGAACTGTATAGTTCGGGTTCGTACCGAATTTTGGGGTGTTCGTGACACGGACCCGAACATTTACGTAAAAGTTCGGTTTCGTTGTTCTGCGTTTTCTATGGCGCATTTTGAAAGCCTGCAAAGCAGCCAATCAACAAGCGTCATACTACTTGCCCCAAGAGGCCATCACAGCCATGCCTACTATTGGCATGGCTGTGATTGGCCAAGTGCAGCATGTGACCCAGCCTCTATTTAAGCTGGAGTCACGTCGCGCCGCACGTCACTCTGCTCTGATTAGTGTAAGGATAGGATGCAGCTGCTGTTAGGGCGAGATTAGGCAGGGATTAACTCAGCAAAAACACTTAATGAAGTGATCGATCTACAACTGTGAATCATTCAACTTCTGCTAGTTAATTGCTCACTGTTTTCAGGCTGCCCAGGACGTTTTTCTGTCACTTTTTTCTGGGGTGATCGGCGGCACAAGCTGCCACAAAGTCCATTAATCCATCAATAGAATTTTTTTTTTTGCTATATCCGACATCAGGGGCTTGGCTGTGCTTATTGTCACCCCTAAAAACTCAGGATAGAATTCACTTAAAAAAATAGCAATCCCCTAATGGTGTTCCAGCTGTGGCTAGCCAAGTGGAATACTGTCTGGCAAAGAATATATATTTTTTTCTGGGATGAAATTCAATTTCCAAAATAGCAATACCCTAAATCAGTGGTTTCTGCTGTGGCAGGAAAAGTTTCATAGTGTCCGTCAAAGGATATCTTTTGTTCTGGGTTGAAATTCAATTACCAAAATAGCAATACCGTAAATCTGGTGTCCCAGCTATGACTGGACAAATTTCATAGTGTCCGTCAAAGGATATCTTTTGTTCTGGGTTGAAATTCAATTACCAAAATAGCAATACCGTATCTCCCACCCAGTCTTCTGCAGAAAGCGCACAGGTGGCGCCTGAAAACCAAGCCCATCAGTCTGTCACATCACCCCCATGCATATCAGGGAAACTGTCTGAGCCTCAAGTTATGCAGCAGTCTCTTATGCTGTTTGAAGACTCTGCTGGCAGGGTTTCCCAAGGGAATCCACCTAGCCCTTCCCCAGTGGTGGAAGACATAGAATGCACTGACGCACAACCACTTATGTTTCCTGATGATGAGGACATGGGAATACCACCTCGTCGGAGTCCGCACGTCTCTGATGATGACGAAACACAGGTGCCAACTGCTGCGTCTTTCTGCAGTGTGCAGACCGAACAAGAGGTCAGGGAGGAATACTGTGTGGAAGACGATGCAGGGGACGATGAGGTCCTAGACCCCACATGGAATGAAGGTCGTGCCACTGACTTTCATAGTTCAGAGGAAGAGGCAGTGGTGAGACCGAGCCAACAGCGTAGCAAAAGAGGGAGCAGGGGGCAAAAGCAGAACAGCCGCCGCCAAGAGAGCTCGCCTGCTACTGGCCACCGCCACCAGGGTCCGAGCACCCCAAAGGCAGCCTCAAGGAGTTCCCTGGCATGGCACTTCTTTAAACAATGTGCTGACGACAAGACCCGAGTGGTTTGCACGCTGTGCCATTAGAGCTTGAAGCGAGGCATTAACGTTCTGAACCTTTGCACAACCTGCATGACCAGGCATCTACATGCAAAGCATGAACTGCAGTGGAGTAAACACCTTAAAAGCAAGGAACTCACTCAGGCTCCCCCTGCTCCCTCTTCTGCTGCTGCCTCGACCTCTTCCTCCGCCTCAGGAAGTATGTTGGCACCTGCCGCCCACCAACAGAGGATGTGCCACCAACACCACCACCTCTGTCACCAAGCATCTCCACCATGTCACACGGCAGCGTTCAGCTCTCCATCTCTCAAACCTTGGAGAGAAAGCGTAAATTCCCACCTAGCCACCCTCGAGCCCTGGGCCTGAATACCAGCATTTCTAAACTACTGGCCTTTGAAATGCTGTCATTCAGGCTGGTGGACACAGACAGCTTCAAACAGCTGATGGCGATGGCTGTCCCACAGTATGTTGTTCCCAGCCGCCACTACTTCTCCAAGAAAGCCGTGCCTTCCCTGCACAACCAAGTATCCGATAAAATCAAGTGTGCACTGCGCAACGCCATCTGTGGCAAGGTCCACCTAACCACAGATACGTGGACCAGTAAGCACGGCCAAGGACGCTATATCTCCCTAACTGCACACTGGGTAAATGTAGTGGCAGCTGGGCCCCAGGTGGAGAGTTCTTTGGCGCACGTCCTTCCGCCGCCAAGGATCGCAGGGCATCATTCTTTGCCTCCTGTAGCCGCCTCCTCCTACTCTGCTTCCTCCTCCTCTTCTTCCACCTGCTCATCCAGTCAGCCACACACCTTCACCACCAACTCCAGCACAGCCCGGGGTAAACGTCAGCAGGCCATTCTGAAACTCATATGTTTGGGGGAAAGGCCCCACACCGCGCAGGAGTTGTGGCGGGGTATTGAACAACAGACCGACGAGTGGTTTCTGCCGGTGGGCCTCAAGCCCGGCCTGGTGGTGTGTGATAATGGGCAAAATCTCATCGCAGCTCTGGGACTAGCCGTTTGACTCACATCCCTTGCCTGGCGCATGTGCTGAATTTAGTGGTGCAGAAGTTCATTCACAACTACCCTGACATGTCAGAGACGCTGCATAAAGTGCGGGCCGTCTGTGCGTGCTTCCGGCGTTCACATCCTGCCGCTGCTCGCCTGTCTGCGCTACAGCGTAACTTCGGCCTTCCCGCTCACCACCTCGTATGCGAAGTGCCCACCAGTTGGAACTCCACCTTGCACATGCTGGAGAGACTGTGCGAGCAGCAATAGGCCATAGTAGAGTTTCAGCTGCAGCACGTACGGGTCAGTCGCACTGCGGAACAGCACCACTTCACCACCAATGACTGGGCCTCCATGCGAGACCTGTGTTCTCTGTTGAGCTGTTTCGAGTACTCCACGAACATGGCCAGTGGCGATGACGCAGTTTTCAGCATTACAATACCACTTCTAGGTCTCCTTGAGAAAACACTTAGGGCGATAATGGAAGAGGAGGTGGCCCAGGAGGAGGAGGAGGGGTCATTTTTAGCACTTTCAGGCCAGTTTGTTAGAAGTGGCTCAGAGGGAGTTTTTTTGTAAAAGCAGAGGCCAGGTACAAATGTGGCCATCTAGAGCCCACTACTGGAGGACGAGGAGGATGAAGCAGGTCCACAGCGGGATGGCACCCAACGCAGCTCGGGCCCATCACTGGTGCGTGGCTGGGGGGAAACGGAGGACGATGACAATACGCCTCCCACAGAGGACAGCTTGTCCTTACCTCTGGGCAGCCTGGCACACATGAGCGACTACATGCTGCAGTGCCTGCGCAATGACAGCAGAGTTGCCCACATTTTAACATGTGCGGACTACTGGGTTGCCACCCTGCTGTATCCCCGGTACAAAGACAATGTGCCCACCTTACTTCCTGCACTGGAGCGTGATGGGAAGCAGGGCTGTGGAGTCGGTAGATACATTTTCCGACTCCTCAGATTTTGAAACTTCCGACTCCTCTGTATTTAATATGCAAATACGAAGCTGTTCCACCAAGTTCTTCCAATCTCCTCTAGCACAGAGAGGTAGTTGAGCAGAAGCTGCTGCCTTCTCCTTTGTGTGCTGATCTTCTGCTGAAGATAGAGCAGTGGGAGGATCCAGGAAGGGGCATTTATTTTAAAACATGATTTTCCTAGTAGAATCCCATAGTCATGTTTAAAATTTAAGCTAACAATCTGAGTTTACATGTTTTATAGCCTTAGCTGAATGATAGCAGTTTTTCAAATGGTTTACAGCTTCAGTCTTGAACTATTGACTATCCATACCCTTCTCTTATACAAGTGTCTCCAGTCCTTAATCAGTTATCAGTGAGAGACTAGGATAACCATGGGTTCCCTGTAACAGCAGACCACAAGACAATGGAAAGTGTAAGTATTGCCGCTCCTTAAAAGCACACTGACAGGCTGATTTTCCAGCTAAAGATATATATATACTGGTATTCATCATAGAATTAGGAATAAAACTATACTAATGTTACCCCCAGTTAAGCTGTACTTGTGTTTAAAAAGCATTTTAATCTGTATGCAAATTCACTATCTTTGTGCCCAATAGGGCAGCGTCTCCTGCGGCTTTGTGCCCAGCCGCGCCCGAAGTACAGCTTCCCAGCGCTGTTCCCCTCGTTATTATTCACTGCTCTGGCCTTTTTTTTTCAGGGTAGCCGAACGCTGACTTCCTGCGCAGGCCCACGTGTAGAGTGCTGGCAGCAGCCTCGTCTGGCTATGCTGAGGCTGTGCCAGCTTTCTCTCTCCCTCCTCGCTACCTAGTCCTGTCTAGTGCTGCCAGTACTCTACATGTGCGCCTGCCCCCTTGGGCACAAAGGTAGAGAATTTGCATATTGATTAAAACGTTTTTAAACACAAGTAAACCTCAACTGGGGGTAACAGTCGTCTAGTTGTATTCCTAATCCTCTGATGAATACCAGCAGATATATCTTTAGCCGGTAAATCAGCCTGTCAGTGTCCCTTTAACTGCATAGTAAAGCATATGAAAAGCGTGCTTCTTCACGGTCACTTAACGTCTTTGTTTAGCGGTAACGTGACGCACTGCATGCATTGGCCTTTATTCTTACAGTAGAGAAGTAATTAATTATAACTTTATCTGAATTGGGACATTTAAACTTGCTTTTTTTTTTTATTCCAATTTTTTTTTATTCCAATTTAAATCTAGTAGGAGTCGGAGTCGGTCCATTTTTTGCCGACTCCGACTCCAGGTACCCAAAATTGCCTCTGACTCCGACTCCACAGCCCTGATGGGAAGATGCGCGAGTATTCCCAAATGTCAGAGGGGAATAAGTGGAAGGCGAAGGCAGAGGAGGAGCTAGAGGTCGCCAAAGCAGCTGTGTCACGGCCAGCTCCTCTGAGGGCATGGTTAGCATGGCAGAGATGTGGAAAAGTTTTGTCACCACGCCACAGCTAATTGCACCACCACCTGATACGGAAAGCAGGAGGCAGTAAGTATTTCACGAACATGGTGTAACACTACGTGTGCACACCCCTCCACGTACTGACTGATGGTTTGGCCCCATTCAACTTCTGGGTCTCCAAATTGTCCACGTGGCCAGAGCTAGCCTTTTATGCTTTGGAGGTGCTGGGCTGCCCGGCGGCCAGCGTTTTGTCTGAACGTGTATTCAGCACTCCAGGGGGCATCATTGCAGACAAACGCAGCCGCCTGTCCACAGCCAATGTGGACAAGCTGACGTTCATAAAATTGAACCAGGCATGGATCCCACAGGACCTGTCCATCCCTTGTGCAGGTTAGACATTTATAACTACCTCCCCTTAACAATATATTCTTGGACTCCAGGGCACTTCTTCATTCAATCCTCTTTTTTCAATTTTACCATTATATTGCGTGGCAACCCAAAGTTGAATGAACCTCTCCTCCGTCTGGGTGCCAGGGGCCTTAATATCGTAAAGTGGCCTGTTCCAATGGTGAGTGACATGAAGCCTGATTGACCTGTCTCCTCTGTCTTGGTGCCGAGGCCTAAATATCTGAAAGTGGCCTGTTCCATTGGTGGGTGACATGAAGCCTGATTCTCTGCTATGCGACCTCTCTCCTCTGTCTGTGTGCTGGGGCCTAAACAAGTAAAAGTGGGCTTCTCCATTGGTGGGTGACTTGAAGCCTGATTCCCTGCTATGGGACCTCTCTCCTCTGTCTGGGTGCTGGGGCCTAAACAAGTAAAAGTGGCCTTCTCCATTGGTTTGTGACATGAAGCCTGATTCTCTGCTATGGGACCTCTCTCCTCTGTCTGGGTGCTGGGGCCTAAACAAGTAAAAGTGGCCTTCTCCATTGGTGGGTGACGTAAAGCCTGATTCTCTGCTATGGGATCCCTCTCTCCAAGACTCCAGACTTTTTGATAAGTTTCAAATTGATGGGACAAAAATAAGGATATTTCCTGATTATTCAACTGCTACTAGCGAATGGAGGAGAAAGTATGTGGAGATAAAAAGGAGACTGAGACAGGGTGGATTAAGGTATAGTTTACGGTTTCCTGCAAAACTTTAGATTTACCAGGATAAGACTTATTTAGTTTTTTTCCAGTCACCTGAGGAAGTAAATGGATGTGCAGGATTAAAAGCTTATGAAGAAAGGACTATACTATGTTATATTTTTTTTCTTTTTTTTAAAGAAATGATTATATTATGACTCTCCTATTTATGAATAAGTAGAGGGGTGGTGGTTATGTGAAGTAAGATGCTCTCTCTTTTTTAGGAAATGGGAGCTAACTTTGGGGGAGGGAGAGATTTGTCTTTTTTTCTTTTGGAGAGAGAGGAAGGATACAGTTTTATTTTTTTTTTCCTTGTCCTTTGAATACTAAGAGTAATATCCTTTAATGTATATGGATTAAGAGGTTAAAAAGATTTGCCATTTTTGACTGGATAAAGGGATATATGCCAACTATCATCTGCCTACAGAAACACATTTGGATTCAATAGGGTGGGTGGAAAAAAAGATGGATAGATGGATGTTACATAATAAAATTTTGATACATAATAAAATAAATAGCAGGAAAGAGGAAGGACCTTGAATATGTGATGGTCTGAGACATGTTGACTTTAGCGTCCTGTATGGAAGTTTTTATTACCGCAGAATAAAGATACAAGATTTTTCTACCACTATTTTTGGTGCTGGACATCTCTTTCTTTCCTGCTATTTGTTGTCACCTCCATGTGCGACCTCCGTGCTCAGATAGTGGATTAGCAGGTGAGAGCTGCCTCCTTTCTTGTACTGGGATAATAAAATAAAGTATGAATTGGTGACATGTGGCAGGTATCTCTTTCTACAGTGTAATATAGAGGGTGTACAGTTAGTAATAGCAAACATTTATATTCCGCTGTCGTATAAACCTGACATACTATATGAATTGCAGAAATATATGCTTGATAAACAAGATTGTGTGTTGCTCGCAGAAGCGGATTATAACACTGTGTTGGACCCAAATAAGGATAGATTATCTAATAGTAAAACCTTGTTTAATATTACTAACTTCGCTAATTTAATATCTGAATTTGCCTAGGTAGATTTTTGCCGTTTGTTTAATGCAGAGGATAGAGTTTATTCTTGTTACGGAAAGACACATCAAACTTGGTCAAGGATATATATGATTTTGGGGAATAGAAAGCTGTGGGAAAAAAACATATGGCCTTGTCAGATCACTGTTCTTGAGTTACAGAGATTGAGTTTACGGCCAAACGAGGTCCCTCTAATGTTCAAGTTTAACCCTCATTGGCTTACTTTGTTAAAGGATAAGGAAGTTATTAAAGAAGTTTCTTTTTTTTCGTCAGTAAAGATTCAACTAATAAACAAGTCGTTTGGGATGCGGCAAAGGCCTTCTTGAGAGGGCTTTTATATAACAAGGTGAACCATTGGAAAAAAGAGGTAAAATATAAGACTAAGATCGCAGAACAGAAACTACAGGAAGCAAAATAGAATTGTGTGGTTGATCCTTCACAAGAAGACTTAAAAACATGGGAAGAGGAATATCTTGAAAAAGCTTAAACAATACTGTTTTTTCAAGTGTCTAAGTTTCTTGCTGTGAGTAAAAAAATTGGAAAAGCCTAGCCAATATCGTTAAGTCAACAGAAGATGCCTTGAATAAGGGCAATAAAAAATAAGGGTCAGATACTAAAAGCCTCGGATCAGATATTAGAAGTATTTGGGGCCTATTATCAAGAGTTATACAGGTCAAAAATAAACTTTAAAAAAGAGGAATTACATCAATACCTGAATAGTATTTAATTTTGGAAATTGTCATCAGACCAAAGATAAAGTCCAGAAAAAGAAATACAGTTGGAAGAACTAGAAAGAGCCTTGAGATCTGTTAGAGATAGGACAGCAGGCACCAGCGTCCTCTGCTCACCGCGCCTGCGTCGAATACAGAGCGGCCGTGCAGGCGCTGGATTTCACAAGGAGACAGTGCCGGAGGATCGCTGCCCGGCACTGTCACTCAAAGTAAGAAGGGGCGTGCCAGCAGGTTGCCGCACGGAGCTTCTAGGAGCAGGGCAACACCCCCCCTGCTCCTAGAGGCTAATTTACATATTATAAAAGTACGTTTTTTAGCCCAAATATAAATCGGATTTTTGTAAAAAAGACATTATCAAGCTGCTCTGACATTAGCACATAGCTAATGTCAGACAGCTTATAATGTCAAAATGTGATGACAGAAGCCCTTTAAATAACAGGACAATGGTTTTGCTGAGGACCTCACGTGAGGTCTCTCAATTTATTTTGCATCATTCACCCTTATTGTTTAAAAAAAAAAATTGGTTTGAGATCCACAGATGAGTGTCCAAGATGTGGTGAAGAACAAACTGGTTTAGTTCATTTAATTTGGAGGGGTCCTAAACTGTTTAGATACTGGTTTGAAATAGCAACTTTTTTTAATAAAGTTTTTGGAGTAAGAATATATGATCCAGTGACTTGTATACTAGAGGGTACGGTACATTTGGGGCTGCAGAAACTGCAAAGACAAGTGCTTTGTAAGTTGCTATTTCAGGCAAGATTGCTTATTTTGAGGAAATTGATTGAAAAGAATTCACCCACTTTAATAGAATGAAAGAAATCTGTGGATAATCTAATAAAGATAGAAAGGATAATTTATTGCAATAGGGGGTAGAATGACCGATTTAAAGGCCAATATGGAACGATTGGCTTAATATAGAAGTGTGAAACTATAAGGTTTAGGCCCCTTTCTTTTTTTGTGTGTATCGTCTCTCTTCATTGGGGATTTTAGTGGCGAGTGGAGTCTGTTTTAAAGAAGATGTGAATGTTTTGACGCTGTTGTCTTTATGATATATTTGAAAATGGGTAAATAAAGTTAATATAAAAAAAGGGGGAAAAAATAGCACTCCGGTTGCACCTGGTGTGAGATAAGTATGATCTGGAGGGGCGCTACATTTTCCTGGCTGTAGTTTTTAATGATATTCGCTAGATACTTCCTTTTATTTATAATCCTCCACCAGCGGATCTGGGACTTCTGAGACTGGCACTATTGTTTGCCTTGTATTTTCCTGATTATTTTGTGATCTGCTTGGTGGACTTTCACTTGATGTGGAACCTTTCCCTGGATAGATTGCCTAGATCCCCTACCACGCTACAAGTTGCCACCGCTTCCCATCTGTCACTGTGCCTGGAGGAGATTGATTGGCAGGATGCATGGAGATATTTGAATCCCTCGATTAGACAGTTTACTTGTTATTCCCCTACACATACAGTGGGGAAAATAACTATTTGATACACTGGTGATTTTGCAAGTTCGTCCACCTACAAAGAGAATGGAGAGGTCTGTAATTTATATCGTTGTTACACTTTAACATCGAGAGACCGAATCTAAAAAAAATCCAGAAAATCACATTATGATTGTATGATTTTTAAATAATTAATTAGCATTTTATTGCTTGAAATAAGTATTTGATTACCAGCAACAATTCTTGCTCTCACAGACCTGTTAGTTTTTCTTTTAAGGCCTCTTGCACCTGACCGTGTGCCCTCCGAGACATACAGTCCGTGAGCGGGCCATATGCCCCGGAACGGCATTGATCATATGCACGGGAGCGCACAGCGTCATAGATTACAATGATGCTGTGCACGTCGGGCCGCCCGCAGGACTATTGTCACGCACTTATATGATTTCATACCTTTTGACTCTGTCAGTTCCCTCAGTCGGATAGAATACATGTCCAGCTTCAGTTGTTTTTCAATACCAACTTGCTGCAACACCCTACTCTTGAGATGCAACTAAAGCCTACTTAAGTTTTTTTTTTAATTCCGCGGTTTCCTTTATTGAGCACAGTACTAGAGTCAGAAGAGACAGCCTAGGAACTCTTGCCAGAGCGAGCATATGTTTGTGACCCTACTGAGGACAAACTGTCACAATCTTGCCAACCCCTTTACACCCAGCTGCTAAATCGCAAGGTGAAATGTTTTTGATTGAAATTTCTGCAATCTAAGTTTGAGTTTGGTAAGCAATTGGCTATACTGTTAGTGTTCCTTACCAAAGATTTGTCAGGCCCCTCTGCCATTCTGAGTGTCCACGATGCCCTGAGAGGAATGTGTAGCTCTGTTCAATCTATTTCCCACTTTTTTCATTCCTTTTATTCATCTTGTATAAGTAAATCGCCCAGGGAAATAAGCAAATATGTGAGTGATGGTACCGTCATTATTTTACAAGGCGACTACCATAGTGCTGCCCAAACCCAGAAAGGATGTCTAGGAGTGCGGGTCATACAGACCTATCTCTTTACTCAGTTGTGATTACAATTTGCTGGCTAAGGTACTGACACTTAGATTAAACCAGCTTATATCTGACCAAGATGGTTTAATGCCAGGTAGGTCTACTTCGCTGAATATTAAAAGGGTGTTGATTCATAATTGTATTACGCATGACTGGAGTTCGAGTCTTGGCTTCACTGGTTGCGGCCAAGGCTTTTACATCTCTTGAGTGGGAGTTTCTCTGGGCCTGTAGCCTGGATTGAATTATTGTACGGACTGCCAGAAGCCAGAGTACTCATCAATGGATAGCTGTAATCCTCATTTTCTTTTGCCGGAGACACTTGTCAAGGTTGTCGGCTCTCCAAGTGGGTAGGATTAATCTTGGGCTACTTTCACACTGGTGTTTTGGCTTTTAGTTTGTAAGATCCGTTCAGGGCTCTCAAATGCGGTCCAAAACAGATCAGTTTTGCCCTAATGCATTCTGAACGGAAAAGGATATGCTCAGAAAGCATCAGTTTGCCTCTGTTCAGTCACCATTTCGCTCTGGAGGAGCACACCAAAACGCTTCCTGAGTTTAGCTGAGTGCAGATATCTTTGCCCCTGTTTACATTCTAATGTTGACTTGGGAAATAAATGTCTTCTTCAAGTTGGGGACAACCGCTTCAGCTTAGTGATAAGTCTTGAAGGGGGTCCCTAACATCTAAACAGCCCTGTTACTCCACTCCATGTGCTAGGTCACAAGGTTTGTAGACACCTACAAGCACTGTACAACCTTTCCTCCCCATGGACATCTTGGCCCATCTTGGCATAATCTGTTGTTGCTTGAACTTCAGGATTTACCAGGCTGTTTTGGTCATATAGAGCAGTGTTTCCCAACCAGTGTGCCTCCAGCTGTTGCAAAACTACAACTCCCAGCATGCCTGCACAGCCAAAAGCTGTCCGGGCATGCTGGGAGTTGTAGTTTTGCAACAGCTGGAGGCACACTGGTTGGGAAACA
Organism: Bufotes viridis; assembly: GCA_033119425.1. NCBI lineage: Eukaryota > Metazoa > Chordata > Amphibia > Anura > Bufonidae > Bufotes > Bufotes viridis. The sequence goes on along the minus strand of CM065593.1, from coordinate 197,143,413 downwards.
CTGATATAGAGGTGTCCAATCTAAATAACACTTGATAGATGGGGATTTTTGGTGCACCATTGACTCCCGTACAATTTAGGCATGCCCTGATGGTTCAGTTCCTGGATTATCCTAGATCCACTGTGCCGCCTTCTCCTTTGGTTGCACTACTGTCGTTGACTTTTAATTCTGCACTGTCTCTACTATTTATGTGGCTCTTCTGAGTCAATTTCACAGTATGCGCCCTCCCAGGCTAGAGAAAAATGTGCCCCTCGTATGTCTCCTTTAAATAAGGACACTTGGGAGGAGGGTTGGGTTATCTTCACATCTACGGGTCTTTTCTTCTGCTACCAAGAAGCTCTCTCTATTATATATCACACACCAGGCATATCTTACTCCAGTTATTTTGTATAGAGCCGGGGTCATTCCCTTCTCGCAGTGTAATACATATGCATACCTGAGGTAGATTTTGTTCATATAATATGGACCTGCCCTATCTTAACCTCATGTTGGGCTGATGTGATTGCCACACTAAATGTTGTCATGCCCTCTGCCTTAACGATGGATCTTAAATTGTGCTTGTTTGGCATAGTGGAAGATGCTGAGAGATTCTCTTCATCAATTAATCAGAATTTTTGAATCATTATTTCTGGCATGTATAGCTATCAGGCTAAGGTAGATGACTCGGGCTTCTTTTAGTAAATCTCAGGGGTTCCAGCTTGTTAATGACATTTTGCCATTTGAAAGATCATTGTATTATCACTGTAAGGGTCCACGTACACTTTCCTCTCCAAGGACTATTGCCCACACCTGGGTCCATGGCATTGAACGTTCCACATATCTGCTAGTCTCTTTAACATAACCAAGTTTTCTCAGCGAGCATATAATTTTCTGTACTGTTAATTTATATGCTTGTTTTCATGTCCATGTGATATCTTGTTAAGGAAACTTTGAAATAAACTGATTATTAAAAAAAGCAAAGAAAAAGTCCCCCTTTAGTGCCCCCAAACAGTTCTTGGAAGAGTGTGAGGTATATTAGCAGTGTGACATGGGCGGAGCTTATGGGTACAGCAGTGGGCCCCCAGACAAATCCAAAATCTGTTATGTGATGTTTTATAAGCCTGTTAGTTTGTCTTTCTTCACTTTTTTAATTGTTCTACTTTTGGACTGTACAGCATATTTATTTAAATTCATTTTTTTTTTTTTATGCTTAGGTAATACAAGGAAAAGAAAATCCCTGGTCTTTCAATACTGGTTGGTAGTCATTATTAAATTTATGTATTTTGTTATGTCTGTATTTTTCTATAGTTGGTTTTTAAATTATGTGTATTTAACCCATTCAATTCCATTGGGTTTTGTTCTGAAGGTACACTTTGTGTTTTTTACTGTACCCAAAAATGTTGTAATTTCTTTTTTTGTAAGACATGAGGCCTTCTTATTATTTGACACTTTCCTGCAAAGGACATGTCATACGTCCTTGTGGTACTTCAGTAGCCAAGGATGTATTTCATAGATCCTTTCTACAGATTGTGGTGCCAGCCAAGATACAGCCCTAGCTAGATACAGCCTTTTGAAATGAGTTGGAAATGTGTCTTGCATTTACAGCTCTCACTTTCCTTAGGGTTTTATTACATTAAAAGATTGGGCAGACGATTTTTGGGAAGGAAGTGTCCCTTCCTGGCAATCACCTGCTCGTTAAAGGGAGAGACCACTGCTATTACATGCAGTGATCTCCTCCACTGTATGAGGAGGAATGATCGCTAATCCCCATAGTGACTAGGTGTTTGCCGGCAGAAGATCATGATAAGACAGCACGATCTTCCGCCGGCAAACAATGATTTTTAAGCCTCTTAAAAATCTGGATTGGCTGATGAATGAGCGTTTGCTTGTTCATCGGGTAAATGGCGGCAGTATTACACTGCCTGGTGACACCGAGCTGACAGACTGGAGGAGTTCTGCAGAGCATTGCAAAATAACATGTAGGGGGAAGATCCTGTGTGTATCAGCAGTGTCATTGTACAGCTGGGACTTGTAGGCCTACCTTTACAACATGCTGCTGAGTATCCCATCCGTCAGACATTTCACTCCCTTTGCAGAGCAGACTTTTTTGACACCCACAAATATTCACCTGGAAAACCTCAGATATTGATGTTACTGCATGTAAACAAAGGGCCAGAAGAGAACTAAGGAAATTAGGAAATAGAATTTTTTTTTTGCCTAAGATATGCTTAGCTTATGTATATATTGCTGACCATCAGATTTACAGTGCTATATTTTGTTTTTTGTTTACATAACTCGGACAGGCACTTTAAGTGTGTTCATGCTGACTCACACTCATTGACACAAGTCCCATCTCCCTGTCTCTAATAAATTATTTGAGAGGGTGTGCCTTATTTTAATATGATTACTATAAAGTTTTTGTTTATTTTTTTTTACTGTCCTACACAGGCAGTGAGTGATTTCTAATTCGTGACAGAAATTATGCTTATCTGTAAATTGAAATAGCAAGCCTATGCCTAGTGAAGCTGACCCGCGCCAATCTGATATTGATTATCTATCCTGAGTATAGCCCATCAATATCAAGTTTCTGTATAACCCCTTTAAAGGACTACCTGCTCCACCCGCCACCCCTCCCAAGTAAATTGTTAACCTATTTTTTTGTTTTTGTTTTTTCATATGTCCATTTGTTTGTTCATTTTGTCATACTATGTTTAATGAAGAGACCTATGTAACGTAATGAAGAGACTATGTAATGTAATTGCTTTTATCAATTTTAGCCACTAAAAGTTATCATACTGTAAGGCTACTTTTACGCTCGTGTTTTGTGAGTCATGGACGGATCCATTCACATAATACAATTGTCTGCATCCGTTCAAAACTGATCCGTTTGTATCATCTTTAACATAGCCAAGACGGATCCGTCTTGAACACCATTGAAAGTCAATGGAGGACAGATCCGTTTTCTATTGTGCCAGATTGTGTAAGTGAAAACGGATCCGTCCCCATTGACTTGCATTGTGTGCCAGGACGGATCCCTTTGGCTCGATTTCATCAGACGGACACAAAAACGCTGCAAGCAGCGTTTTGGTGTCTGTCTCCAAAGCAGAATGGAGACTGAACTGATGCAAACTGATGCATTCTGAGCGGATCGTTTCCCATTCAGAATGCATTAGAATGCAAACTGATCCGTTTTGGACCGCTTGTGAGAGCCCTGAACGAATCTCACAATCTGAAAGCCAAAACGCGACTAAGGGTACTTTCACACTAGCGTTTCAGGGCTCTCACAAACGGTCCAAAACGGACCAGTTAAGCCCCAATGCATTCTGAATGGATAAGGATCCGTTCAGAATGCATCAGTTAGGCTCCGTTCCGCCTCTATTCCGTTTAGGAGACGGACACCAAAACGCAGCATGCAGCATTTTGGTGTCCGTTTGAAGAGACGGAGCCTAACGGATCCATTTTTAATTACAATGTAAGTCAATGGGGACGGATCCGTTTTTAACCACTTCAGCCCCCCTAGCTTAAACACCCTTAATGACCAGGCCACTTTTTACAATTCCGCACTACGCTATTTTCACCGTTTATTGCTCCGTCATGCAACTTACCACCCAAATGAATTTTACCTCCTTTTTTTCTCACTAATAGAGCTTTCATTTGGTGGTATTTCATTGTTGCTGACATTTTTACTTTTTTTGCTATTAATAAAAATTTAACGACATTTTTGCAAAAAAATGACATTTTTCACTTTCTGTTGTAATTTTTTTTAAAAAAAACTACATTTCTATATAAATTTTTCTCTAAATTTATTGTTCTACATGTCTTTGATAAAAAAATCCAATAAGTGTATATTTATTGGTTTGGGTAAACGTTATAGCGTTTACAAACTATGGTGCAAAAAGTGAATTTCGGCATTTTGAAGTAGCTCTGACTTTCTGAGCACCTGTCATGTTTCTTCAGGTGCTAGAATGTCAGGATAGTATAAATACCCCCCAAATGACACCATTTTAGAAAGAAGACACCCCAAAGTATTCGCGGAGGGGCATGGCGAGTTCATGTATTATTTCATTTTTTTTCACAAGTTAGCGGAAAATGACACTTTCTGAGGAAAAAAATAAAATAAATAAAGTTTCCATTTCTGCTAACTTCTGGCAAAAAAAAATAAAATCTCCCACGGACTCACTATGCCCCTCAGTGAATACCTTGGGGTGTCTACTTTCCGAAATGGGGTCATTTGTGGGGTGTGTTTACTGTTCTGGCATTTTGGGCGGGGCTAAATTGTGAGCAGCCATGTAAAAGCTAAAGATACTCGTTGGAATTTGGGCCCCTTTGCACACCCAGGCTGCAAAAAAGTGTCACTTATGTGGTATCGCCATCCTCAGGAGAAGTAGGGCAATGTGTTTTGGGGTGTATTTTTACATATACCCATGTTGGGTGAGAGAAATATCTCTGTCGGGTTGTGTGGTGTGGTGATTGGTGCACTTAGATATTTTTTCTCTGGTGGTCCCAAGCAAAGGGACCACCAGAGGAGCGGGCAGCAAGCAGATCAGACGCTGTTCACAGAACAGCGTCTGATCTGCGATTTTTTTTTTTCCCGATATACAGCCTGCCAGTGCGCGATCGGCGCTGGCAGGCTGTAGTATAACTACATGCGAGCGCGCCGACAGCGCGCATTGCGCATGTGCGGGCGCGTCATCGCGTCATCTCACGTAGATGCGTCCGATCAGAGCTACAGGGCCGCTGCCAGGACGCGATCCTGCGTGTGGCGGTCCTGTAGCGGTTAATGACACAATATGGTGCATTTGAAAACGGATCCGTTCCCCATTGACTTTCAGTGTAATTCAAAATAGATCCGTTTTTGACTTTGTCATTTTTCTTTAAAACTAATGCAAACTGATCCGTTCTGAACGGATACAAACGTTTGCATTGTAGGTGCGGACTGTTATTTTATTTCTCAATGAGAAGAAGAAAAGTTACTTTTAGTCATTAAATGGTAACCATCATTATTTACTTTCTGAACATTTAATTTCTACTGTTCATGTGATCTTTACACAAATTAGTGAATTGTTACAGTTATGAGAGCTCCCTCTCTTGCACATTCCATTCACACTGAATATAATATTGTAAATTATGTATTCTGATTACCTCTTAGATATTACTGGTGCGTCAAGTGTATATTACACTCCAGACAGTGAACTTGAAAAGATGGACTTCACTTCGGATGATTTTTTTGACACAGATGTCAAACCTGCAGCTTCTGAACATGTTGTAACATTTCTAGGTAAACACTGAGAGTTTGTGTCTAAGGCTTTGTTTCCGCTTAGGTGCTTCCTTTTTCACATTATTATTCTGTCTATAACTGAAGTATAGGCCATCGGTATCAAATTCCTCTTTAAATAGCTTGGCAACTTCAAGAATCTTTTTAGGTCTCTATATACCTATCAGCCATAAAATTAAAACCCACTAACAAAGAGAATATGTTTTTTTTCTTATGGCAATGTAACTGTAAAGGGGTGGGATATACAGGGAGATTAACTTGAAAGAGGCCCTGAATATTCTGTTGTAACTCCTGTTAAAGCAATCTGAAGAAACAAAAATATGCTACATACCTTGACGTATGGGTAATTGATTGCATTACATGCAATGCTGGAAGTTTTCTCCATTTTCTGCCAGACGCATTTTGATGTAGCTCTCCATGTTCCTGAACGTATCAGCCAGCATATCTGGGGGAATAGCAGCAATTTCACATTGTATATTTTCCTTCACATCTTCCATAGTACGAGGCATGTTCCAACAGACTTTTCCTTTGAGTGTAGCCCAAAGGGAGAAGTCTGGTGTTGACCAAAGGCCCTTTGAAATGACCTTATTGCTGAAAAAGGACTCAATTTCTGCCATGCTCCTTGCCGATGTGTGACACATTGCTCCATCTTGTTGGAAGTAACCTTCCCTTAACTCACAAGTATCCATTTCATTTATGAATTGTTCACAAATGTGCAGGCACACATTAGTGTTGCTTTTTGATCATGGAGTAAATTTTGTCGAGTGGCAAAGAGATTTTCAGTGGCCCATATATTGATGTTTTACGAGTTAACATAACCCAACAAATGGAACCACACCTCATCCAAGAATCATGTGATGTCCATTATTCCTTCCTTCGTTTTCCTTCACAAATCCTGGAACCAGTGACAGTATCGGACTTTTCTCCATAACCATCGCATCAAGCTCCTGAATGACTATGACATGATATGCATGCAGTTTTGCATGTTTTGTAGCTCTTTGACATGTGGGATCTCCCATCTTGCAACTAACAGGTCACTAAGGGTCTATTGCCAATGTCTTGTTGCCAGATGTCCCTGCAGGACAAATTCAGTTATGCGGACTGTGGAGTCCATCCTAGGATGGGTTAGAGCTGTTTTAGTGGTTCAAAAGAATCCCACATAGTATTGAGCAGGTTGGTTAAAGGGATTATCCTGGAAAAGGTAATGTTGACATCATCAGGATAGGTCATCATTATCGCATCAGCAGGGGTCTGAGTCCCAGCTTCCCCGCCAATCAGCTGTTTAAGGGAGCCGCTGTCCATTCCAAGAACAGCACCGTACATCGTATAGTGGCAGTGTTTGGTATTCAAGCTCAGTCCCATAGACTTGAATGGGGCAAAGCTGCAACTAGGCCATGTATCCGATGTGCAGTGATGTCACTGGACTAAGAAGTGGCTGCGATACCTTAGAGCACTTCTAACAGCACATCAGGCGGGGGTCCTGAGTATCTCATCCCTGCAGATCTGATACTGATGACCTATCCTTAGGATTAGTAATAAATATATTTTCGTATTTAACCCCTTTAAATGTTATGGCTATGGTATATACTTAGTTATGAACTGCGTTACTGCAAAGCTACATATATATTGCATAATGCTGTTGAAGAGGTATTCCGGTTTTAATGATTACATTTATTTATTTAGAAAACAATTTGCACAATTTTCAATTTCTATTTTCTAATTTTGCTTGCAGACCTTTATTATTATCATATAGTAGCCTCTATCTACAGGAAAAAAAATTGTATGGCCCATTTTAGTCCTGTAAAATGCATCCATAGTAGAGCTGGGTAGGACTAAACATGACGCCAGTCATGTAACCCTCACAATTATCATGTTATCTGACTGACGGTTGAATGCCCAGGAATCTAACAGATAAATAGTAGTGTACAGGGTCAGACTGGCCCACCAGAGTACCAGAGGATCCTCCGGTGGGTCCAAGCTATAATAACATAGTGGGCCCCAAAGATCCAGGAGAAAAAAAACACATGTATGTCATGTAACACTGCTGCTTTTTGAATGTCAGGGATTACATGATGTCAAGAGTGTCACATGACTAATGCCATGTTTCAGTTAGGTCACACCTAATGGTATGATTTGCTATTATATACTGTAAACACATATAAAAATGGAATATCTCTTTAACCATATTTTGAATGATATTATATGTGAATGTGTAAATGAACATACACTGCTTATATTTGTAGAATTAAAAGCATCATACGAATTGGATCAGAAGACGTCAGCATCTAGGTAAATACAAACAATAATATAACACTTTAACATACAGTACAGTATTTTATAGCATTTTTATTTTGTTAGCCCATGAAACTGAGAGATCAAAGTTATCTGAACTGTGTACGGATGCGTAAAACAACCAAAAAAGGCCTACTTAAAGGGGTTAATGAAAGTGGACAATACTTGGGAATAGCGTCTACAGTATTGTCCAGTTTCCGTAATGACTACTTTAGGCAATGATGTGATTGAAGCATTAGAAATGACCTCTCTCTTATAAATTGTCTCTTAGGCTAGGTTCACATATTTGGCCATATTCCGGTATTGTGTTCCAGAGGAACATAGGAGGGAATGAACAGCACAGTAGAGATCAGGAATAATAATAAGGCAACTCAAGCAGATACACGAGTACCAGCAGGTATTATGGTTCATATATCAGATATGCTAGTGGTAAAGAAGTGCAGTCAGAAACCTTCATGTATCAAGAGAAATTCTCAACTAACAGGCAGTTTCAGAGCAACCGTAATATTTCCATTACAACCACCAGGTAAAACCACAGCCAAAAGCAGCTCAGTAAACATCTGTTGATATGATTGGTAAGAAACCAACAGTGTCACTGATCTATCATAAGGTAACTTGCCCCCCCCCCCTCCAAAAAAAATAAAATATTCTAAAGAGAGGGATAGATGAATAAGAAACCATAGGCAACGCAATGTTTAGACCAGTGTCTCTGAATAGGCAGTATTTAGTCCTTATTTAGGTACTCGGTGAAAAAACAAAACCTAACAGAGGCCTCCCTGTGACCCTATAGGAATCCTCAGAATCTCAGGAGTTTGTGACAAGTTCCTTCATCTTCTGCAAGGATTTCCTTGAACCACTCTGCTATAGTAGGAGGGCGATGGCTCTTCGATAGGTGAGGGATAACTGTTCTAGCTGCTAGAAACAAGAACCTAATTTTTTTTCTTTTACCGATACCTTAGAGCACATGGAAGCATAGAAAACGATGGAGATGGGGGCTGAATCATTAGGGATGGTGATACCCATTATCTTTTGAAAAGATCAGTTAACTTTAACCCAGAATGGTTGAATGCATGAGCACTCCTAATAGATGTGAGACATTGTGCCACGAGCCTTCCTGCACCTCCAACAGAATTTAAACCATGTTGCAAGAACGCGATGTAACACTGCAGACATGTAATACCAACAAGTTAATATTTTGTAATATAAGGGATGTATTATGCATACACATTAAATGGAATAAAACTGGGGACAACAGAACAAGAAAAGGACTTAAGTACTCTGGTAGCATTACCCAATGTCAGGCAGCAGCAGCTGCAAGAGCAAATAAGATGTTAAGGCATGTGAACGATATATAAAAACTCATTGATTGAAACACCAATCAGTTGCATGCCGCCCACTGACAGGCGAGTCAGACAGCGTCACATCTTGCTGTATCTTGCCTCAGGTATTTAGCATACAAAGGGCACTACTGTGGTATTATAAATACTTGGGGCTCTACAGAGGGCATTATAACCGCACTATTACTATTGGGGATACTGTTTGGGCATTATTATTGGGCACGATAAGGAGGGCATTGCTACCAGTGGGGCACTCTTGTAGAGCACGATCACTGTAGAGGGCACTCTGGGAGAGAATTATTATTATTGGTGGGGCTTTTGAGCACACTTTGAGGACTAATGGTATGGCACTGTTATTTGTAAGTATAGTATTTAGAGGCATTGGGAGCACTGTTGGCACAATATTTGGGTTAGCAGCAGAATAATGCTGTTGTGTGGTGGGAAGGATGATGAAGTGAGGAATCTAACATGTTTGTGCGGAATATTCTGCAGACACAAGTCACAGCTAAAATACTTTGTCATAGCAGTCTGGTCCGAATGGAGAAGATGAGTAAAGATAACATCTAAATCAGAGGAGACTTTACTGCATATAGGAGGCATGTGGTGCTGTATGTAATGTCCGAATCAAATATGCCTTTAGTAGTGGGGCTGGGGGAAGGGGTTGGATTGAGAATTTAACATGGGGCTGGAGGCCCCATTTCAGTTTGTACCTCAGCGGAAAAGTTAGTCGGTGCAAGCCATAACTTTCAACTGTATCTGCATCCTAATGACGTAGCTACAGTTGTGGACAGACATGGAACTGGTGCCGGGAATCAAGATTACTGACTGGCTGTCTTTATTAGGGCACCCAGAAATAACTTTGCTTGGGACCCAGAAATGACAAGTCCGTCCCTGATCTCAATGTAATATTATCTCTCTATAAATCCCTTGTGAGGCCACATCTTGAATAAGAGATTCAATGTTGGTCTCCATATATAGTTGTGGTCAAAAGTATTGAGCCTGACACAAAACAAAGTTTTTTCAACTTTGCTGTTTGTGTTTTTAGATTTTTTTTTGTCCGATGTTTCTATGGCATACTGAAGTACAAATATAAGAATTTCATATAGGGCTGGAATGGGAATTCAAAGTGGCCCTGGAGGAAAAATGGATACGTTCTCCTATGTTGTAGGCGGAGCCAAACCTGAAGAAAGTGTGGTCAAATAGATCACTGAACAACCACCATTAACTAATAAGATATAACTTTTATTCTATTACTATTAAAATCCGTTTTCCACCTTAGTTATATTTATTTATCAAAAAACAATAAACATATAGACGGGATGCATACCAATAACTCTAGGTAGGTCGAAGGACTGCGAGTTGAGTGTTGGGGGAAATGCTAACCCTAGCCTCTCCCTATTTTGATGCACCCTGCCTAAGAACGGAATGGCCGCCCCTATAGGAACGATCCTGTATCACGTGCCTCCTGAATTCCCTAGGAGACCCTGATAGAGGTTGGCCTCGTCTATATTGGCCTAGACTGTTGGAATTTACCAAAAACAAAAATTACTATTGAAAGTCCACAGAAAAGGGCAAAAAATAATAATGAATAAGAAAATTAGAAAAGATCACAATACATCTGAAGACTGTTCTAACGCGTTTCACCTTTAAACAATGTTAGGTTTATCAAGGGACAAAAAGTCGTGGATCTATGTCCATCTAAAAACAGTCTAGATATTCAGACTATATCCACCATATATTTGAGGATATCAATAAGAATGTCACTAAAAACGTACACAAAGACAGCTCTCTGTCGCCAGTAAGGATAACACTGATTTGAGCGCCAGATTTAACAGACAACTGCTGACTAAAAAGCTGAGTACATTTCAGTTGTGCTGAGTACATATATAGGACAGGCTAGATACAAAAGGCTGCCAGCAACTGTGAACAAATATCCAGGGGTAAAGAGTTACCAACCAAACGGAGGTCAATGTTTATAAATATGACATCAAGTAGGCAGCGCTGAATAAACAATAGTTACTCTATATAACCTCAGTGCTGCGTATACGCAACATTGATTAAGCTCAGTGGGTTGAGCTCGATATGTAAGATATGTGCTAAATAACAATGTCGCTGGCAAACCTCATACATGAAAGGTTCAAGCTGAATACATTATTCAGTTCAGTAAGTATGTAGCCCCTTTTCCTCAGTCAACAGTAATCAAGGTACCTCTCAAGCAATAAAGTTCTATGGTTAACAAGTATTGATATACATCAACAATCATGTCCACCTCAGAAGGGGAGAACAACATTTGCAGGAGAAGGTCCAGGTCAGAGGCTGCGGATGTTGGTAATGCGGTAGGAGCATGCCCACCTTGGGGTGTCTACTTTCTAAAATGGGGTCACTTGTGGGGTATTTATACTGCCCTGGCATTTTATGGGTCTCTAAAGCGTGAGAAGTAGTTTTGAATCCAAATGTGTAAAAATGCCCTGTGAAATCCAAAAGGTACTCATTGGAATTAGGGCCCCTTTGCGCATCTTGACTGCAAAAAAGTGTCACTCATGTGGTATCGCCGTACTCAGGAGAAGTAGGGCAATGTGTTTTGGGGTGTATTTTTACATATACCCATACTGTGTGTAAAAAATATCTCGGTAAATGACAACTTTTTCCATTTTTTTATACAAAGTTGTCAATTTACAGAGAGATTTCTCTCACCCAGCATGGGTATATGTAAAAATACACCCCAAAACACAATGCCCTACTTCTCCTGAGTATGGTAATGCCACATGAGTGACACTTTTTTTGCAGCCAAGATGTGCAAAGGGGCCATAATTCCAATGAGTATTTAAGAGGGCATTTTTAGGCATTTGGATTCCAGACTTTAGGGCCCCTAAATCGCCAGAGCAGTATAAATACCCCACATGTGACCCCATTTTGGAAAGAAGACACCCCAAGGTATTCCGTGAGGGGCATGGCGAGTTCATAGAAGATTTTTTTTTTGGCACAAGTTAGGGGAAATTGATTTTTCTTTTTTTTTTCTTCTCACAAAGTCTCTCTTTCAGCTAACTTGTACCAAAAAGTTCTAGCTTTCATGGACTCAATATGCTCCTCAGCGAATACCTTGGGGTGTTTTCTTTCCAAAATGGGGTCACATGTGAGGTGTTTGTATTGCCCTGGCATTTGAGGGTCTCCGCAATCATTACATGTATGGCCAGCATTAGGAGTTTCTGCTTTTCTCCTTATATTGAGCATACAGGTAATGAGATTTTTTTTCTGTTCAGCCTCTGGGCTGAAAGAAAAAATGAACAACACAGATTTCTTCATTTGCATCGATCAATGTGGATGAAAAAATCTCTGCCAAAAAATATGCAAGAAAAAAAGAGGGGCCTGGCGATTGCCAGGACATAGGGGCTCCGCCCAAACATCCATACCCACTTCAGCTCCTATGTCCTGGCAAACGTGATTTCTCCATGCACATCGATCAATCGATCGTTGTGGAGGAAGACATCTTTGCCAGATTTTTTATGCAAAGTGTTTGCCAAAGCATATGAATTCCAACACCTCTCCTCAGCTCATATGCCTGGGCAAACGTACCTGTACTGCGGAGAAGAAATCTCGTCCTGCAGCGCCGCATACACCGACTTCACATGTAATCTGACAGCAGCGCAATGCTTCTCTCAGAATGCACATCAGTGCTGCAGCGTTTTCGTCCGTTGGTCCAGCTGGAAAGTAAAAGGTGGTTAGTAAAAAAAAAGAAGAAGAAAAAACAAACAGCAGGCTCATAAATTTGAACGTTACAAACTTTATAAAACCTAAACATCATGAAACTTTTAAAACCTAAACTATCTCAAGATTTCTTTTTCTTGCTACCTGTTTAATCATTTATTTATTTTTACTTTTCACTCTTTACTTACCTAGCAGAAACCTCTCCTCTCCCATAGGACAATTTGTAAAGTGTAAATCGCACAGAGATGGTGCGAAGTACATTATGCCCTTTATCCCAAGTGAAAGAAGAGGTTTCTACCGTTTCACATATCTGCAGTAGCACACTAGCACCCCTGTGTGTTAGGGTCTCTCAAAACCTAGTATCCTGAGAGACCCTTGTATAAAATCTACCTGTGTCCTGCGGTTCTTAAGTGTACCTGAGTGTGGTACTTCCGGAAACACTCCCCTAAGCATAGGGCAGGGTGGTCAGGGCAGTCAGAACAGAAATAGCGGGTGTCACGCCTTATTCCACTCCTGCTACAGACACAACATCTTTTTCAGGGTGACGGTTGGGTTAAGGTACCAGCAACGACATTGGGGAAGTGTCGCTCATGTAGACGGCTCACTACACTAGTGGTTGGGGCCACGATACAGGAGGTTCTCGATGATCTCTTCCAGAAATTTGAGCAAGGTTCCTGTTCTCCCAGCCTTACTGTAGAGAACAAAACTATTATACATAGCCAATTGAATTAAGTATACAGACACCTTCTTATACCAGCGTCTGGTCCTGCGGGAGAGTAAATAAGGAGCCAACATCTGGTCATTGAAGTCTACCCCTTCCATGAGCAAATTATAGTCGTGGACCGAGAGGGGCTTTTCAATGACACTGGTTGCCCGTTCAATTTGTATTGTCGTGTCTGCGTGAATGGAGGAGAGCATGTAAATGTCACGCTTGTCTCTCCATTTTACCGCAAGCAGTTCTTGGATACACAAGGCAGCCCTCTCCCCCCCCTTGCAAGACGGGTGGTAAAAAGCTGTTTGGGGAAGCCCCGGCGACTAGGTCGCGCGGTGCCACAGCAGCCAATCTGTTCTAAGAACAAATGCCTGAAGAGGGGCACACTTGTGTAGAAATTGTCCACATAAAGGTGGTACCCCTTGCCAAATAAGGGTGACACCAAGTCCCAGACTGTCTTCCCACTGCTCCCCAGGTAGTCAGGGCAACCGGGCGCGCTTGCTTGGGATGTATTGTTTGAAGCCAAGGCGCCCGGTAAAATGTATTAGGGACTCATCTATGCAGATGTTTTGCTCAGAGGTATACAAATCTGCAAATTTGGTGTTAAAGTGGTCTATGAGGTGCCGAATTTTGTGGAGCCGGTCAAAAGCTGGGTGGCCTCTAAGACGAGAGGTGCGGTTGTCACTAAAGTGCAGGAAACGCAGGATGGTCTCAAATTGTGTCCGGGACATGGCAGCAGAGTACATGGGCTAGTGATGAATTGGGTTCGTGGACCAAAATGACCGCAATTCATGCTTTTTTGTCAGGCCCATGTTGAGGAGAAGGCCCAGAAAAGTTTTAATTTTGGAAACTTGGACGGGTTTCCACCGGAAAGACTGGGCATAAAAGCTTCCCGGGTTGGTGATTATAAATTGAGTGGCATACCGATTTGTTTCTGCCACGACTAGGTAAAAGAGCTCCGCAGTGAAGAACAGCCCAAAAAACCTCAGTGGCGATCCGATCTAAGCTGTCTCAACCCGAACTCCTGACTGGGCGATGAAAGGGGGAACTACTGGTGCGGCTGAAGATGGGGGCTGCCAATCGGGGTTTGCCAGCACCTCAGGGACTCTAGGGGCTCTACGGGCCTGTCTGTGCGGTGGCTGTGACGGGGGAACTACTGCACATGCCACCATACCAGCTTCAACTGCCCTTCTGGTGCTCGCCACTTCACCATGTTCTACGGCAGTGCTGGTACTAGGTCCAGGATGGGCTGCGCTGCTGATGTATGCCTCACCACGTAATCCGACAGCGCCAGCCCCACTCTGCTACCCTTGAAGCGGATCCTGCGCAACCTGTGGTCTAGCAACTTGGTGCCGGGTACGCCTGGTGGTATCAGGGACCTCAACCTCATCGTCCGAACTTTGGGTCAGACTGCAACTGCTTTCTACAGGTTCGTATTCTGACCCGCTGGATTCGTCAGATGAGGGTTCCCATTACTCATCCGACTGGGTCAGAAGCCTGTAGGCCTCTTCAGAGGAATACCCCTTACTTGCCATTTTGATAACTAAATTTAGGGGATATTCCCTGAGACTACCCAAGAAAAAAAGCAAGGCCGTCTTACAAATGGGAGGCTAGCGAAGTACAGGAAGCCTCTGCGATTGATAAAAAAAAATCAAAACTGATTTTTTTTTATCGCCGCAGCGCTTGTGTATTTATTGTGCAGTGATAAATAAATAAAAAATTTTTTGTTACTACGGCGGGGCGGGTGTGGGTGAACGCACGTGTGGGCGACCGATCATGCCTGATCGGGCAAACACTGTGTTTTGGGTGGAGGGTGACTAAGATGACACTAATACTATTATAGATCTGACTGTGATCAGTTCTGATCACTTACAGATACTATAAAGTACCAATGCTGATTAGCGCTACGCTAATCAGCGAGTGCGGTGGACTCTAACTGACTACCTAAAGGGCCTAAAAACTAAAGTAAACCTAACAGTCAATACTAGTGGAAAAAAAAGTGACAATTTACACTGATCACTTTTTTCCCTTTCACTAGTGATTGACAGGGGTGATCAGGGGGTTAATTGGGCTGATGGGGGGGGGGTGATCTAAAGCTAAAGTGTAGTGCTTGGTGTACTCACTGTCACTTGTGCTCTCTGCTGGGACCAACTGACGAAAAGGACCCAGCAGAGAGCACCAAAGCCATTTGACACATTATATTTATAAATATATGTTATATGGCTTTTCATTTGATTTTTTAAAAGTTATCAGCCTGCCAGCGCTGATCATTGGCTGGCAGGCTGATGACCAACTTCTTCTGCGACTTTTACCGCCACACACTGCGCATGTCCGGGCGGCATCAGCGCGTCATCTCGCGAGATGACGCGCCGATATGTCTAGGTTTAACGTCCTGGCCGCCCGCAGGACGCATCCCTGCGTTAGGCGCTCGGGAGGTGGTTAAAGGACCTGTTGAGATCATTTCAGTAATCGTCTTGTTAACTCAGGTGAAAATGTTGACTAGCACAAGGCTGGAGATCATTATGTCAGGCTGATTGGGTTAAAATGGCAGACTTGACATGTTAAATGGAGCGTGATGCTTGAAATCATTGTTCTTGCATTGTTAACCATGGTGACCTGCAAAGAAACGCGTGCAGCCATCATTGCGTTGCATTAAAATGGCTTCACAGGCAAGGATATTGTGGCTACTAAGATTGCACCTCAATCAACAATTTATAGCAGGCATCCTCAAACTGCGGCCCTCCAGCTGTTGTAAAACTACAACTCCCACAATGCCCTGCTGTAGGCTTATACCTGTAGGCTGTTCGGGCATGCTGGGAGTTGTAGTTTTGCAACAGCTGGAGGGCCGCAGTTTGAGGATGCCTGATTTATAGGATCATTTAGAACTTCAAGGAAAGAGGTTCAATTCTTGTTAAGAATGCTTCAGGGCGTCCAAGAAAGTCCAGCAAGCACCAGGATCGTCTCCTAAAGAGGATTCAGCTGTGGGATCGGAGTGCCACCATTGCAGAGCTTGCTCAGGAATGGCATCAGGCAGGTGTGAGCGCATCTGCATGCACAGTGAGGCGACGACTTTTGGAAGATGGCCTGGTGTCAAGAAGGGCAGCAAAGAAGCCACTTCTCTCCAAAAAAAAACCATCAGGGACAGATTGATCTTCTGCAGAAAGTATGGTGAATGGACTGCTGAGGACTGGGACAAAGTCATATTCTCCGATGAAGCCTCTTTCCGATTGTTTGGGGCATCAAGAAAAAGGCTTGTCCGGAGAAGAAAAGGTTAGCGCTACCATCAGTCCTGTGTCATGCCAACAGTAAAGCATCCTGAGACCATTCATGTGTGGGGTTGCTTCTCATCCAAGGGGCGTGGGGTCACTCACAATTCTGCCCAAAAACACAGCCATGAATAAATAATGGTACCAAAACACCCTCCAACTGCAACTTCTTCCAACAATCCAACAACAGTTTGGTGAAGAACAATGAATTTTCCAGCACGTTGGAGCACCGTGCCATAAGGCGAAAGTGATAACTAAGTGGCTCGGGGACCAAAACGTTGACATTTTGGGTCCATGGCCTGGAAACTCCCCTGATCTTAATCCCATTGAGAACTTGTGGTCAATCCACAAGAGGCGGGTCGACAAACAAAAACCCACTAATTCTGACAAACTCCAAGAAGTGATTATGAAAGAATTGGCCCTGAAGTTGATTAAGAGCATGCCCAGTCGAATTGCAGAGGTCCTGAAAAAGAAGGGCCAACACTGCAAATACTGACTCTTTGCATAAATGTCATGTAATTGTTGATAAGTCTTTGAAACGTATGAAGTGCGTGTAATTATATTTCACTACATCACTGAAACAAAGATCTAAAAGCAGTTTAGCAGCAAACTTTGTGAAAACTAATATTTGTGTCATTCTCAAAACTTTTGGCCATGACTGTATTGTGAAGGTTGGGAAGGGGTTCAAATAAGTCATTCCACATAATTAGGGCCTCCAGCATTATAATAGTGCTTGAGAACATCCCTGTGTATTTAAAGGGCATCTGTCGGCAGATTTCTACCTATGAAACTGGCTGACCTGTTGCATGTGCACAGCATTGCTGAGAAGAGAGTATGAAAATGAGCTCTTAGCAAGCTCTCTCCTCCAAATCCTGCATTGCTTGACAATGCAAATGCCTTCAGCTCCCGAGTGCACATGCAACAAGTCAGCTATTTTCAGGTACAAACCTGCTGACAGATACCCTTTTACCTAACTTTTATTCTCCTTTTATCCAAATTGTCACTGGCGTGTCTCGAACCGAAGACTTTCTGTATTGGATGCAAAAACCATACCAGCTGACCCACAGGCTTGACAGCACAGAGTGCGAAGAATTTCTTTAACTAAAGACCTTTACTAGTATTTATGTACAATGTTACACTGGTATCTACACATACATCTGTGTATAAAAGGACATTGTGATAATAGCAAAAGTATTACTAATGTATTTAATGTTCACAAAAATATAAGGGAGCAAGATTAATTACAATGAACACACTTAGCGCGTATATTCCAATGCAGGCTTGCAGACTAATGTATAAAATAACATTAGAGTGTGGAAAAGACAATCTGATTATTGCAAGTTCAGTGTATAGTGCTCAATGACCCCTGTTCACCAAGGAAAGAAGAAGGCAGTGGTAATAATCTGCTTCTGTCTTCGCCACAGGGTCCCTGGCTGTCATTGCGGACCTGACCGGCTTTGTCTAGATTGCAGGAGCAAGAACTTTAATCCCGCTTCATACATCTACTGCACTCTATATTAAAGCCATGCACCAAGTGCCATATACGTATTGTACAGAGATTCATAATCCTGGTTGTATCAGCGCAGGCCCAACAATCCTGGTGCTGGTGTCAGGGACTGGAGAGACCCCCTCACAGGCTTCCCTGATACAGTACACAGGATCTCCACGAGAGTCCAACAGTGACTGTAGCCGGGCTCCCACCGTAACAGCCAGAAAACAGCCTAAGGCCTCATGCACACAAACTTATTTTGGGTCAGAGTCCGAGCCGCATATTTTGCTTCAATGGGGCCGCAAAAGATGCGGACAGCACTCCGTGTGCTGTCCGCGTCCTTTGCTCCATTCAGTGTCCCCGCAAAAATAATATAGCATGTCCTATTCTTGTTCTTTTTGCGAACAAGAATAGGCATTTCTACAACAGCTTACGTGTTTTGCGGATCCGCGGATTGCAGACCGCAAAACACCTATGGTCGTGTGCATAAGGCCTTATAGACACCCTTTCACTGGTACAATGCGAGGCTTTGATGCATCGGTATACAAGGTATACAAATGCATTATAAAAGCCATATCTCCTAGTGGGACTTATTTAAAAAAAAGAATAACATTGATAAAACTATTTTTTTTGCATAAAAAGTGGTTTTATTTTGTAAAAGTGGTAAACAAAAACCACAAGCACACATCTATGTCTCTGTTTTCTCCACAAAGATACAATAGTTTTTACGTCGCCATATTCCAAGAGCCAGAATTTATTCATTATAGATTAAGCCATATCTGGTCTTGTTTTTTGCTTGACAAGATGAAGTTTTCATAGGTCTCATTGTGGAGTACATGGGCCTTATTAATAATTATTTTGGGTTCAGCTGGGTTGGGATCATTTTGAGTTAGGATCAGAAAATATTATACTTATTTGGTATCACTATTGACTAGTGTTGAGCAAATCGAAGCATCCGAAGCGGAATTCGTTCCAAAGTTGAGAAACTTTGTTTCACAAACATGGCCGAATTTCCTTGCGCTTTGTGATAACTAATCAGTTTTTTCTAAAATGGCGGTAGCACATGTTAAGTGAAAGTAAGAAGCCTGGGAACTAGAGATCACCCATAATGCCGTGCATCCAGCCAATACGCAGGTAGCCAACCCCTATGTCACAGCCCTATAAAACCCTTATCCCACGTGGTCTGCGCCATTGTCCTGTGAGCTAGTGATGGGAAGTCTAGTTAATTTTGGGGATTAGTTCATTCTGATCTAGTTCACCTGAAAGATTAGTTTAAAAGATTAGTTCATCTACTTCATTCTGTCTTTGGCTCTGTGATGCTACTGAAAAGTGATTATAAGCTCAGCTCTGCTCTGTTACACATAAGGATTTACAGCTCTTCGGATGAGTTATAGTTTTATTAAAAGGGTCAAATATATTATTGTCCAGCAGTATGAATTTGGTGGAGTGAACAGAAGTCCAGTATATCCTACTGCCTGCCCTACAGCACCATGTTCTGAGGAGGCTGATAGTGAGCCTGTGATCTTTGTCACGATACCAAAATTTTAATTTGGTTTTAATACCAAGTAAAAGTATTTGCGATACTCGATACCATGCAAAAAAAATAACAACCTTTGAAAAAAAATCTACATTTTCTTTGCATCGCCATTTTCTGACAGCCATCATTGTTTTTTTTTTGGGTCTACAGAGCTGTTTGAGGGCTTGTTTTTTTGTGGGACAAACTATAGTTTTTATTGGTACAATTTTTGGGGTACATACAACTTTTGATCAACTTTTTGGGGGGACAAAGTGACTGAAAAAATTAATGAGTTGCATGTTTTTATTTTTTTCCTACGGTGTTCATCACACAGGAACATTTTTTAAATATTTTAATAGTTGTCATTTTCAGACATGGTCGTTTTGCCTCTTTAGAGGGTTAGAACCTGGAATCCCTTATCCTATTCAACCTAATAGAGAGCTATTAGGGTGAATAGGATTATGACACGCTCCCGTGCACAGCTTAGCAGGGTAGTTACTATGACAGCCGTAGGAAGCCTCAGCAGGCCCCATTCTGTCATGGTAACTGATTGGAGCCCTGCAATTTCACTGCACGGGCTCTGATCGGAAGTCAGAGAGAGCTTCCGTCTGTCTTACCTCACGGATGCCACTATCGCTGTTTAATATGCCATCTGAGGCGTTAATTGACCGGTTTTGGAGTGATCACCGATCCCAGTCATTGCGCCTGGGTGTCGCCTGTATTATCCAGCCAGCACCTGCCGCATATGGAGTGGGCTCACCGCAACAGCCTGCTCCATACAATTCCCTGCGCATAATGCCATACATGTACAGCATTATGTGTTAAAAGGTTAATGTGAGGCACATGGTGGCATTTATGTTTTACCTCATGTTACCCATTATATGAGAACATGATGGGGTCACTTGCTATTAATGTGATGCACATGGAGGTACATATGAGCATCGGAGCATTTCATGCTCCGATGCTCTCCCTTGCCCTGCGCTGTATCACCCATGGCAAGGGTTTTCTTAGTTACTGTGGCACACTGCTAGATGGAGTCTTCCACCCAGCAGTGTTCCCGATGATGTCACCGGCTCTGATGGGCGGGCTTTAGCCCTACCCTTGCCGTTTTACAGGATAGGGCAGCGCTAAAGCCCGCCCATTAGTGCCAATGACGTCAGGGGCTCACTGCTGGGCGGAGACCTCCACCTAGCAGTCCCTATGGAGAGTCCGGTACGTCACCAGATCTCCATAAAATGCCTTTGCCCTGTGCGATTCAGTGCAGGGCAAAGGTGAGCATCGGAGCTCATATTGCGGGGGCACTGTCTGGGTGAAAATGTGGGTATTTCCAGGTTCAGCTCTGAACCCGGACAACCCCTATAAGTAATAAGACCATGTGCCTCATATTAATACAGGCATATAACTGTCACTACCAGAGTTTTGAGGTGTTCTCACAGCTCTTTTTCTCCGCCCCTGTGATGAGGTCTTTACTTTCAATTTCCCTCCTCCCAGCTGTCCCTCCTGTGATTGATTCCTCTTCCTATAAATCACCCCTCTTCCTGTTTAATCGTGCGGATTATATTTCTCATCTGAGTTGTCTGCCTCTGGAATATCTGCACTTGTGTGGTCTCTTTTCACTGGACCTGTGTTCTGCTGAAGCAAGTAACATCGGATATTGTCTGCTGAGTTTGGATCTGTCTTCACTGCTGCTACAGCTCCTACAGATAAGTTTGCAGACATTGTGTGTTGTAGTTTATTTGCTGACTGGATCCGAGGCGACCCCGGTTCCGTCCGTATTCTGAGTAGGGCGCCGGTGGCCGTGCCCCTCCCACTATTATAGGGGTTTCAGCTATCACCAGCCTTAGGTACGCGGGCATGCCTCGACCCACCATCTGGGTCTGGGCATGTGCAAAGCAGCATAGGGAGAGCTCTTAGGGTCTGACGGGTCACCCTTTATTCTCCCTAGTTTGGGTCCGGTCAGTAGCTTCTGCACTGTTTATGCTCCTGTTGTTCACATATACCCGTGACATTATAATCCGCCATAACAGTCTTTCGACATGAATCCGCTTTCTGACCTAGTTGACCGCATGCATGGTCTTTCTTTGGAGGTAGTGGATTTCCGTCAATCTATGACTCAGCTTCAAGCATCTACCTCTGCTCGTATCCATGGAGTTTGTTGCGAGCCGAAGGTCTCACTTCCGGAAACGATCTCCGGGGGCAGTGAGAATTTTGTTCGCTTCAGAGAGGCATGCAAACTCCATTTCTGCTTGCGTCCCCATTCCTCTGGTGATGAGAGCAGAGGGTGAGGATTTTCATCTCCCTGCTCAGGGGTAATGCTCAGACTTGGGCTTTTTCGCTGCCATCGGGGGCACTCCCCCTCCGATCAGTGGATGGGTTTTTTGTGGCCCTGGGGCAGATATATGATGACCCAGATCGTGTTGCTCTGGCTGAATCTAGCTTACGTTTTTTATGCCAGAACAAACTGTCTGCTGAGCTTTATTCTGAATTTCAGAGATGGGCAGCTGATTCAGGTTGGAATGATGCTGCACTCCGGAGTCAGTTCTGTCATGGTCTCTCAGAGAGATTAAAAGATACATTTGCTTTCCATGAGAGACCAACGTCCTTAGAGTCTGCCATGTCACTACCGGTACGCCTTGACAGGCGCCTAAGAGAAAGAGAGGAGACCTCTCTTTCCTGCCATTGTCAGTCTAAGGGCAGTGGTGCGGACTCATTCAATGTGCAGGGGCCTCATCCTGTCTCGGTCCCCTCTGAGGAGGAGGCTTTGCAGCTAGGTCGACTTGCCCCTGATAAAGGAGGATTTAGTCCTCAGAGAATGATGTGTTTCTGTTGTGGGGGCATTGGTCATTTGGCAAATGTTTGCCCCTCTAGGGAATTCATGAACTATACTAAGGGTGATAAAAGAAAAATCTCAAAAGGTAAAAAAATCCTCAAGGTTTGCCCCATCTGCTACCCTGGGCAAAGTTGATGTAGGAATAGATGCTTTTCCTCTGGCCTGCAGTTCCCGTTTTCTCCTTTCTGCCAGGGTGGCGCTAGGGAGCAAAGTCATTTCTTGTGAAATTTTTGTTGATAGTGGAGCGGCCGTCAATCTTATTGACAGTCAATTTGTAGCCATGCATGGTTTTCAGGTTTGCACATTAGAAAAGGTTATACCTGTTTTTGCTATTGACTCTGCTCCACTCTCACAGAGATCCCTGAAGGGCATTGTTCACAATATCCGGTTGGCTGTGGGTGACGCTCATGTGGAGGATATATCTTGTTTTGTCCTTAACGGATTGCCTACTCCTCTAGTCTTGGGGTTACCCTGGCTCACTAGACATAACCCCACTATTGATTGGCAAGCAAGGCAAATAAATGAATGGAGTGATTTTTGTAGAGAGAATTGTCTCACAGCGACTTTTGCAGAGGTTACTACTAAGTCTGTGCCATCATTTCTCTCTGAATTTTCGGACGTGTTTTCCGAGAGTGGTGTTCAGGAGCTACCTCCTCACCGGGAGTATGACTGTCCCATTAACCTCATTCCCGGCGCCAAGCTGCCAAAATCACGCCTGTACAATCTCTCACAACCGGAAAGAATCGCGATGCGTACCTATATTTCTGAGAGTCTGGGTAAGGGCATATCCGTCCCTCAAAATCATCTGTTGCTGCTGGCTTTTTCTTTGTTAAAAAAAAAGATGTCTCTTTAAGACCTTGCCTAGATTTTAGGGAGCTGAACCGTATCACGATTCGTGATCCCTATCCCCTTCCTCTTATCCCGGACCTCTTCAATCAAATTGTTGGGGCCAAGGTTTTTTCCAAATTGGATTTGAGAGGCGCGTACAACCTGGTCAGGGTCAGAGAGGAGGACGAATGGAAAACGGCCTTTAATACCCCTGAGGGGCATTTCGAGAATCTCGTTATGCCTTTTGGCTTGATGAATGCTCCAGCTGTCTTTCAGCATTTTGTTAACAGTATTTTCTACCATTTAATGGGGAAATTTGTTGTTGGTGCATCTTGATGATATTTTGATTTTTTCCCCTGATGTCCAGACCCATCAGGATCATCTTTTTCAGATTCTGCGGGAAAATAAATTGTACGCCAAGCTGGAGAAATGTGTGTTCATGGTATCGGAGATTCAATTTCTGGGTTTTCTCCTCTCTGCTTCTGGTTTTCGCATGGACCCGGAGAAGGTCCGTGCTGTGCTTGAGTGGGAGCTTCCTGAGAATCAGAAGGCATTGATGCGCTTTCTGGGTTTCGCAAACTATTACAGAAAGTTAATTTTGAATTATTCCTCTGTTGTCAAGCCACTCACTGATATGACAAAAAAGGGGGCAGATTTTTCCTCTTGGTCGGAAGAAGCGCTTACAGCTTTTTCTAAGATTAAAAAGAGTTTTGCCTCTGCTCCCATCTTGGTGCATCCTGATGTTTCTTTACCTTTTATTGTTGAGGTGGATGCTTCCGAGGTGGGTGTGGGTGCGGTTTTGTCCCAGGGACCCTCTCCTGCCAAATGGCCACCCTGTGCCTTTTTCTCTAAAAAAAACTCTCCCCTGCAGAGAGAAACTATGATGTGGGAGATAGGGAGTTGTTGGCCATCAAGTTGGCTTTCGAGGAATGGCGCCATTGGTTGGAGGGGGCCAGGCACCCTATCACCGTTTTTACCGACCATAAAAATCTGGCGTACTTGGAGTCGGCTAAGCGTATGAATCCGAGACAGGCCAGATGGTCTCTGTTCTTCTCCAGATTCAATTTTGTGGTTACATTCCGCCCTGGGATTAAAAATGTGAAGGTTGATGCCCTCTCTCGCTGTTTCCCGGGAGGGGGAAACTCCGAGGACCCGGGTCCCATTTTGGCGGAGGGGGTAGTTGTTTCTGCTCTGTATCCTGATTTGGAGGCCGAGGTCCAGGCTGCCCAGACAGAGGTACCTGCTCGTTGTCCTTCTGGGAAGTTGTTTGTACCTCTTGAGTTACGTCACAAACTTTTCAAGGAGCATCACGATACTGTTCTTGCTGGTCACCCCGGGGGTAGAGCCACTGTAGATCTCATTACTCTGAGATTTTGGTGGCCGGCTCTTCGTAAGTCAGTGGAGGGTTTTGTGGCAGCTTGTGAGACGTGCGCTCACGCTAAGGTCCCTCGTTCACGGCCTTCAGGTCCCCTTCTCCCGTTACCCATACCTTCCCGTCCTTGGACACACCTGTCCATGGACTTTATCACGGATCTTCCTCGTTCCTCAGGGAAGTCGGTGATCCTGGTGGTGGTGGACCGTTTTAGCAAGATGGCTCATTTCATACCCTTCCCTGGTTTGCCCAATGCTAAGACGTTGGCGCAAGCTTTTGTCGACCACATTGTTAAATTGCATGGCATCCCCCCTGATATTGTTTCCAATAGAGGCACGCAGTTTGTGTCCAGATAATGGAAGGCTTTCTGTTCTCGCCTGGGGGTTCGGCTGTCCTTCTCTTCTGCTTTTCACCCGCAGTCGAATGGTCAGACTGAACGCCTTAATCAGAATCTGGAGACATATTTGCGCTGTTTTGTGGCAGAGAACCAGGAGGATTGGTGTTTGTTTCTGCCTCTTGCTGAGTTTGCTTTGAACAACCGTCGTCAGGAATCTTCGGATAAGTCACCATTCTTTGGTGCATATTGGTTTTATCCGCAGTTTGGGACATTCTCGGGAGGGGGTCCTTCTGGTTTTCCTGAGAAGGAGAGATTTTCCTCGTCTTTGTCTACTATTTGGCAAAAGATTCAGAGTAATCTAAGAAAGATGAGTGAGAAATAGTGGCAAATAGCTGACTGGATCCGAGGCGACCCCGGTTCCGTCCGTATTCTGAGTAGGGTGCCGGTGGCCGTGCCCCTCCCACTATTGTGGGGGTTTCAGCTGTCACCAGCCTTAGGTACGCGGGAATGCCTCGACCCACCATCTGGGTCTGGGCATGTGCAAAGCAGCATAGGGAGAGCTCTTAGGGTCTGACAGGGGTCACCCTTTATTCTCCCTAGTTTGGGTCCGGTCAGTAGCTTCTGCACTGTTTATGCTCCTGTTGTTCACATATACCCGTGACAATAACATCAAGCACATACCTACAAAACTGCAGGAAACTTCCTGCAGCCAGATCCTCTTGGATTCTGATAAGTAAAAGGACCTCTGATGATGTCATCACCATGTAACCATTAACAAGGAGATGTTACTGGTCACATGGTGATGACATCATCAAAGGTCTTTTAACTTATCAGCCTCCAGCACTATAAGAATGAGGTGAGTTTCTCTCTCCCCTGCCCTCCTCTTCTCCCCTCTCCTTCTCTCCCCGACACTCCCTCATCGGGCTTTTCAGCTTTTTCATTGATGGCAGTGGCCAGACGCACGCACTGAGGAGGGAGGGATGCATTCCCTTCTTTTCCAATGTGCAGGCACTTATGAGAACACAGCACATGCTGCGCTTAGAATCAGTCCCCATCAGAGAACATGGTGTGCTCTAAGCTGCGTAATATCGCAGTTTAGAATAGAAAATCCGCCAAACCCGGTATCGTTTGGAACCAGGTATCAAAGTATCAAAAAAGTATTGGTGCAACCCTAATCTATAGTAGTTCAGGTCCACTGACTCATGGTGAATTTATGAGAGAGCTGAAAAGGCTGGGATTTTATCACAAATCAGGTGAGTTTTATGAACCTACACACACAAACGTAGACTCTTTCTTAGGGTACTTTTACACTTGCGGCAGAGTGATCCGGCAAGCAGTTCCGTCGCCGGAACTGCCTGCCGGATCCGTCTATCTTCATGCAAAATGAGAGCATTTGAAGACGAATCCGGCTACAGATCCGTCTTAAAATGCATTGCAAGAATGGATCCGTCTCTCCGCTTGTCATGTGGAGAGACGGATCCGTTACATATTTTTTTCACATTTTTACCAGTCTGCGCATGCGCAGACCGGAAGGACGGATCCGGCATTGCGGTATTTTGAATGCCGGCATGTGTTCCAGAATTTTGGATAGAGATAATACCGCAGCATGCTCCGGTATTATCTCCGTCCTGAAATGTCAAAAAGACTGAACGGGTGACATGCTGATGCATCTGAATTGATTTCTCTCCATTCAGAACTCATGGGGATGTAACTGAAGCGTTTTTTTTGGCATAGAGCCCCGACGACAGAACTCTGTGCCGGAAAAGAATAACGCTAGTGTGAAAGTACCCTTACTCACACACAGAGGGGCTGAGTGTACACAGTGTAATTTCAAAGTTTTATTTGTTTTGTATTTGCAGGTCTATATTGTGTTTTCTACTTTTCTAGTAGTAGGAACTATAAATCAAGGGAATGATCCTGCCGGAGCTGCTGTGTCATCACTGTCTACTCCTCCCAGTTGCTTTAGTTCCTGGTGACATAATCTTTGTAAGGAATGTGAACTAGATGAGAAGATCAGTTCATTTTCAACTACCACATGAACTACCGATCACTACTGTGAGCTGAGCATAGGGAGAGATGTGACAAGTGCTCATGCGCTATGGACAGTGTTGCTGCAAACTGTTAATAGGACAATATTGGAGAGAGCAGATGCAGGAAGACTTTATCACCATGTGCATTACTGTTCAGTACACTGACATTCATAGTTAATCTGTTCTGTTAGGGATACAGTCAGTGCGCCTCAGTATTAAAAGCAGGTTTAATATATCACTGTGTGAATCACTGTACACAGTGTGCAGGGCACCGACATTGAGTTGATCTGTTATTTTAGTGATACAGTTAATGTGCCTCAGTATTAAAGGCAGGTGTCATATATCACCATGTGCATCGCTGCGGCTGACACCTCCCCTACTGTGTCATGGGGCCACTACTGTCACTGTTACTGCTGCGTATGAAGCAGGCTACTGCAGCAGCCTGCTCCATATATTCCCTCAGCCAGCATGACATACAGGTATAATTTGTAACAAATCCAATTTCTTGGCAATTTTTAACGAATCGGCCAAATTGAAGTTTTCTAAACTTCGCTTATCTCTAGTATTGACCCATAGAATAACAGTAACACTGGTTATGCCGCTTCATGAACATTGTAAATTTAAAGTGAAAAAAATGGCAGAATAGCTTTTTTTCCCATTACAACGCCCCAAAAAGTAATAAAAGTTAATAGATATGTTAAATGAAATGTACCCCAAAATTGTCACTAAAATATAATTTGTCCTGCCAAAACCAAGATCTGATAAGGCTGCATCAGTAGAAAAATAAGTTATTGCCAACAAAAAAATCCCTAAAATTTATAATCATCCTTAAATTGTAACTGCCATTTACATTTTAATTTTTTTTGCTAATGGTTGGGGCAAGTGATAGGTAACATTTTTCTAATATACTTTATTTATCCAAAACGTTTATTTTTATTAGAAATCTGGAGCTGAAATGGTCCTTAGCAGCACTTTCTGAAATGAGCGTTGTAAGGGCCATCCGTCTCTTATTTATAAAAGGGAGATGGGCTGTGCGTTTGAACGCGCTGTAAAACGCACAAGTCTGAACCCAGCCTTAGCAAAAAAAATAAAAATTTTAATGCCAGTTACACTTTAAATTTAAAATAATCAAGATAGTTTTTTGTCTAAATTGTCCAGCCTTACTTTTATTTCATAATCATTGTTACAATCACAATTTACCCTAAGCTGTAATACGAAAAGTTCTGATGTACATTTGCTTACTCTGTAACCTCGATGCAATATCAATTTCTTGTATTATATTAAAAAATGTGGTTACACAACCAGAAATATTAAGAGAACAGCTAAATATTTATTAGGTAATGATTAAACTTGACTTTGACTTAAATGCATGCACCTTGATATTTTTACATCAGATGAATTGAACTAGTGTTTTCCAAGGCTAGATTAAAAATGAATAGGAAAATGCTCTTAAAGGGGTTGTCTCACTTCAGCAAATAGCATTTATTATGTTAACAAAGTTAATACACAGCACTTACTAATGGATTGTGATTGTCCATATTGCTTTCTTTGCTGGCTTGATTCATTTTTCACTTGCGTTATACACTGCCGTTTCCAGGGGTTACTACCACCCCAGCAATCCAGCAGCAGTGGCCATACTTGCACACTGTAGGAAAAATTGCTGGCCTCCAACACGTCCGGGACTGTATTAGTGTGCATAGGCAATCTCAGGCTGGAATCACCTGCAGAATGTACAGCATGTGATCCCGAAAGTGGCGGCCGTATCTTGGATAACCCCCTTAAATTTGCCTACGTGATAAATGTGATGTGCTGAAGTGAGACAACCCCTTTAATATTTCTTCTGCTTGTCTTTTGCCATACAGGTTATGTAAACATCCGTTTTTTGTTGCATGTTGATATTTAAAAAAAAAATTAAATTGCACTGCAGTTTTCACTCTTGCCACTAAGCTTATTAGGCTGATGACATGACTTTTCAGCAGCGCACTCATGAGTATCACAGGCAGCTTTACAATGAATGGTATCACCCATATATAGTTAACACAGTATCATGAGATTTAGAAAAGATGGTCATAACCTCCCCCTCCCTGCACAAATCGCAGAGCAGGTCTTCCATAGAAGTCAGTGAATCATCTCCAGACTACAATGTTTTTTTTTAATTGTACATTTCCCCTCTTACTTCTGTAAACCAAATCTGTGAACTCTTAACAAAGCTTCAGTTCAGGCAGATTTGAAAACGTTTTGATCAGAATCTGGTTTTAAAGGGGTTTTTCAGGCTTTACTAAGTGATGTCCTACACGCTGCATTATTTCCCATTGGCTGTTTGGGTGTAGCTCTGTTGCTGGAAGTCTGATCCAGACCTGCACAGCTCTGTTAGCCTTGCAGTGGACAGCGGTCATCACTGCAGTGCTACCGCCATTGGGAGTTGTGTAGTGTGTAGGTGTGGTTTGTCAGATAATTGACAATTAGGTATAGGCTATCACTATCTCTTAGTAATGCCTGAACAACCCTTTTAATTGGTAAAAAAAAAAAAAACTGTGATGTGGGTTCATAACCATCTAAACTTTTGTGTTTTATTTTTCTGATGTAATATTGATATAGATGTTATTTGTCATGAAGAATTCATTGCATTATATTTTTTTTATTTTGCAAGCAGCAACAGTATTGCACATACGGCAGAAGAATCAGAGGTAAGAATTGTCTTTGGGCGTAACAGTATATAAAAACAACTGTATAGTATCTCCAATAGATTTTAATATGAAACATCTTGTCTGACCTAAGAACAAAATTGAAGATCAACAGAAAAGTGTTTTTCCCTTCTTTCCCCTCCCCAGTACCAAAACATAAATAAAACGCTTCCACATCATTCCAGCAGTTGCTCCCATCTCAACCATTTTGGGTCGCATCCTGTAAGAGATGACCTTGCAGCCATTCACTGGCTTTATCAGTGACACGCTGTACTTACACATATGACAGGAGCTGAAAAGGCAGAAAGTTGAGGGAAAGTTCACATCACCGTCAGAAGAACAGAAAAATAAAGGAAAAAAGTAACTTCTAAAAGACAAATGGATCCTGTGCAGTTATGCACATTTAGCATCCCTTTGAGCAAGTGCTGTCTAAGATTTGTTTTATTTTTTAGACTAGAAAACAATTCCTACATGCAGGAGATGAATAGGTCTGCATTCAATCCGCATAAAATGTGGATCAAAATTAGTTTCATGCATGAAGCATTAGGAATGGTGTTGAATTTCCTTAGTTAAAATTCATGTTTGGAGACTTACTGGATGTATTCTATGGTATTGAGACTTATTGGCAATGTTCCATGGGAAACAAATATGCAGAGGTATCTCCCAAGAAAGAGAACCATTTTGCAAGCGCCACTTATTGGAAGTGCCTCCCTTTGAGTCAAGCTCAGACTTTGCTACAAGCCTTGGGATTTTACAAAGAGAATATATTTTTTTTTTTACCTGTACCTTTGGAATCCACTATACAGGTCCTTCTCAAAAAATTTGCATATTGTGATAAAGTTCATTATTTTCTGTAATGTACTGATAAACATTAGACTTTCATATATTTTAGATTCATTACACACAAGTGAAGTAGTTCAAGCCTTTTATTGTTTTAATATTGATGATTTTGGCATACAGCTCATGAAAACCCAAAATTCCTATCTCAAAAAATTAGCACATCATGAAAAGGTTCTCTAAACGAGCTATTAACCTAATCATCTGAATCAACTAATTAACTCTAAACACCTGCAAAAGATTCCTGAGGCTTTTAAAAACTCCCAGCCTGGTTCATTACTCAAAACCGCAATCATGGGTAAGACTGCCGACCTGACTGCTGTCCAGAAGGCCATCATTGACACCCTCAAGCAAGAGGGTAAGACGCAGAAAGAAATTTCTGAACGAATAGGCTGTTCCCAGAGTGCTGTATCAAGGCACCTCAGTGGGAAGTCTGTGGGAAGGAAAAAGTGTGGCAGAAAACGCTGCACAACGAGAAGAGGTGACCGGACCCTGAGGAAGATTGTGGAGAAGGACCGATTCCAGACCTTGGGGGACCTGCGGAAGCAGTGGACCGAGTCTTGAGTAGAAACATCCAAAGCCACCGTGTACAGGCGTGTGCAGAAAATGGGCTTCAGGTGCCGCATTCCCCAGGTCAAGACACTTTTGAACCAGAAACAGCGGCAGAAGCGCCTGACCTGGGCTACAGAGAAGCAGCACTGGACTGTTGCTCAGTGGTCCAAAGTACTTTTTTCGGATGAAAGCAAATTTTGCATGTCATTCGGAAATCAAGGTGCCAGAGTCTGGAGGAAGACTGGGGAGAGGGAAATGCCAAAATGCCTGAAGTCCAGTGTCAAGTACCCACAGTCAGTGATGGTCTGGGGTGCCATGTCAGCTGCTGGTGTTGGTCCACTGTGTTTTATCAAGGGCAGGGTCGATGCAGCTAGCTATCAGGAGATTTTGGAACACTTCATGCTTCTATCTGCTGAAAAGCTTTATGGAGATGAAGATTTCATTTTTCAGCACGACCTGGCACCTGTTCACAGTGCCAAAACCACTGGTAAGTGGTTTACTGACCATGGTATTACTGTGCTCAATTGGCCTGCCAACTCTCCTGACCTGAACCCCATAGAGAATCTGTGGGATATTGGGAAGAGAAAGTTGAGAGACACAAGAACCAACACTCTGGATGAGCTTAAGGCCGCTATCGAAGCATCCTGGGCCTCCATAACACCTCAGCAGTGCCACAGGCTGATTGCCTCCATGCCACGCCGTCATTTCTGCAAAAGTATTCCCGACCAAGTATTGAGTGCATAACTGAACATAATTATTTGAAGGTTGACTTTTTTTGTATCAAAAACACTTTTCTTTTATTGGTCGAATGAAATATGCTAATTTTTTGAGATAGGAATTTGGGGTTTTCATGAGCTGTATGCCAAAATCATCAATATTAAAACAATAAAAGGCTTGAACTACTTCAGTTGTGTGTAATGAATCTAAAATATATGAAAGTCTAATGTTTATCAGTACATTACAGAAAATAATGAACTTTATCACAATATGCTAATTTTTTGAGAAGGACCTGTATAGCCTGGCTAGGCTATATAGTGGATTCCAAAGGTACAGGGGAAAAAAAAATATTTGGTTGCCTTTTGAAGTCTCTTCCACTGTTCCTTTGATTCAAAACCCATTAGAGTTTATTGATAATATGGGGCTTGGGCCTAAAGAATACTTTCCGTTGGTGGGTCCAAGTAAACTGGATCACTTGATCACTGGATCCAGTAGAGGAAACACCGACCTAATACGGCACTTGCTGATGAGTGGGTTAATCCATTTAATCCACATAATAAGGTTATTTACCTAAAAAATGTTGAGACAGTTGCTATTATTTGGCCACCTCACCTTCCAAACTGGAACCAATGAAAACTACAGCTAGTCCAAAAAAAAGTGCTCTTACAGCTCTGTTAACATAAAACAGTTAAATCTTACAGAATTCTGTGGCACAAAATAAAATGTTTTTTTAGAAAGTGATTTTATGGTATAAAAGTAATAAAACTACCGTATTTTTCGCCCTATAAGACGCACCTGCCCATAAGATGCTTGGCACTGATATGGGGGGATCTGTGGATGGCACTGTTATGGGGGGGATCTGTGGATGGCACTGTTATGGGGGGAATCTGTGGATGGCACTGTTATGGGCGGGATCTGTGGATGGCACTGTTATGGGCGGGATCTGTGGATGGCACTGTTATGGGGGGGATCTGTGGATGGCACTATTATGGGGGGGGGGGATCTGTGGATGGCACTGTTATGGGGGGGATCTGTGGATGGCACTATTATGGGGGGGATCTGTGGATGGCACTATTATGGGGGGGGGGATTTGTGGATGGCACTGTGGTGGGGGGATCTGTGGATGGCACTGTGGTGGGGTCATCTGTGGATGGCACTGTGGTGGGGTCATCTGTGGATGGCACTGCGGTGGGGTCATCTGTGGATGGCACTGCGGTGGGGTCATCTGTGGATGGCACTGCGGTGGGGTCATCTGTGGATGGCACTGCGGTGGGGTCATCTGTGGATGGCACTGCGATGGGGGCATCTGTGGATGACTCTGCGATGGGGGCATCTGTGGATGACTCTGCGATGGGGGCATCTGTGGATGACACTGCGATGGGGGCATCTGTGGATGACACTGCGATGGGGGCATCTGTGGATGACACTGCGATGGGGGCATCTGTGGATGACACTGCGATGGGGGCATCTGTGGATGACACTGCGATGGGGACATCTGTGGATGACACTGCGATGGGGGCATCTGTGGATGACACACATATAGCATCTTATGCTATGTGCCATTCACAGAGCCTCCCCCATAACAGTGTCCCTGCACCACCTGCTTCATTCATAAAGGCCGCCTCCATTGAGGATAGACTTTGAGCATCTGGTTTCCTCTAAACGTAAAAGGAAGCGTTGAGGTTCCTTACCTAACTTGGCTAAATGGTGCTCTTGTTGTTTTGCCTAGGGGCTTGGTCCAAACAGTGAGCGACTGACCCAAAATGTTGGATCAGCTCATTATGCTATTGTTTTTGATCTTTAGTTGGTTTTGTTCAGTTTCCATTTTTATATCTGCAGTGATATTGACATATTTGCGAATATGCACAAGTCGGCCAGTTAACGGACTTGTTTTTTTATTGTTCCGGTATTGATAGAATTCATCCTTCTGGTACCTATTCTTTCCATATTGTATTACAAGTTCTCAAGGAGTAAATTTCTTGTGTCGCATACCATTTTCCCTCATGGCTCATAAAATTGCGGCCTTAAATGTTAAAGGGTTCAATAGTCCATATAAACGCCCTTATGTGTCATGAGGTGAAGAATTTTACATTTTCTGTGTGCAGGAGACCCACCACCTTGGCTCCATTGTACATAGAATTAGACACTCTTTCCCTATATTTTACATTTTCATTATTCTAAGAAAAGGAGGAGTCATGTTACCTAGTGTTGCCTTCACCCCATTGGCTTCTTCTATAGACCCGAAAGGCAGGTTTATCAATCAAGTCGGATCATTTAATAATACCATTTATTATTGTCATGTATGCCCCAAATAGATGTTCCATTTCCTTTTTACGTTCCCTTTTTAAGAAAGTTAATGCCATCAAGCAAGGTTTGGTAATGGGGTGGGTTTTTAATACTATCCTCGACCCTTTGTTAGAATCCACCTCTTCTATGAGACGGGGCTTCTCTTGAACCACTATTGCTCCAGGAAAACACGTATGACACATGTTGAAAGTAGTTTTTAAAAAAAAATTCCACACCCCTGACAGAAGGTTTACTCCTTCTATTCTCCAGTCCGAACTCCTATTCTCTGATTGATTGATTTTTTTTTTAGATTTTTTTTTCCTGATTAGTAAACCTGTATTAGAAATTGTTTTTGACTATAGATTACATTACTTAATCTAATCATGCAGCTATTACTCTTTTGCTATCTGATTCCCATCCCAGATCTCTTAACCCACACTTATCTCTTGAAGACAGTAGATACAGAGAAGAGTTTTTTAAAGCCTTGGTTTTACTACTAATGTAGGTTCCGTTACTATTTTTCACTCTAAAATGCCCACAGGGCCTTTATTAAGGCCTCCCCATCCTCTCTGCATTCTGACTCTATCCGTTATTCCTTATCCAGCTTAAAGAATGTCCACTCTGCAAATACGAGAAGAACCTAAAGAGTTACAGTATCTCACAAAAGTGAGTACACTCCTCACATTTTTGTAAATAGTTTATTAAATAAAGATATGACACTTTGATATTAAGTAAAGTAGTCAGTGTACAGCTTGTATAACAGTGTAAATTTGCTGTTCCCTCACAATAACTCAGCACACAACCATTAATGTCTAAACCGCTGGCAACAAAAGTGAGTACACTCCTAAGTGAAAATGGACAAATTATGCCCAAAGTGTCAATATTTTGTGAGGCCACCATTATTTTTCAGCGCTGCCTCTTGGGCATGGAGTTCACTGGAGCTTCAGAGGTTGCAACTGGAATCCTCTTCCACTCCTCTCTGATAACATCACAGAGCTGGTGGATGTTATAGACCTTGTGCTCTTCCACCTTCTGTTTGAGGATGCCCCGCAGATGATCAATAGGGTTTAGGTCTGGAGGCATGCTTTGTCAGTCCAGCACCTTTACCCTCAGTTTCCAGGACGTCCCTCCATGACAGCACCCACTGGAGGATGTCCTATAGGATCACTGCAGGGACAGGAAGCTTGAGAGGTTAAAAGGCCCCTCCCCACTCCCCTCGCCAGTGTTCTTCCTGTCCCTACAGTGATAGGAGCAGAGAGGTTTCCCTGCTCTAAAACAGCGGGGAGGAACACATGGACCGAGGGTGGTCGGGGGGTTGTATGCCTCTTCTCTTCACCTTCCTTATGGTCCCATGGCCAGCACCTCTCTGGGAAGAGGTCCCCTGGCTGTACCCTGGTACAGTTACCTGCAGGCCTGGGAGACGTCAGGGCGATGCCGCAGTACCAGGGCTGCTGCAGCCGCTTCTCCCTTGTGGAGCTCTGGGCGCAGCGCGGCTCCGGGCTCTCCTCTGATGACGCGGGTACCGGCGCCGCTCACGTGACCGGAAGTGACGCGGTGAAGATGGCGGCGCGCATCGCATGCTGGAGGCCTCAGTGATCCTGGGGCCTCGCATGGGGGTAGATTCTTCCCCTTTGAGGAATGAGTCCCCCGGAAGAGAGGAGGCGGAGCGGCGCGGCAACGGGGGCAGAGCCATGGATGGTAAGTCCATTTAAAAGGATGCCATGAGGTAGGACAGACTGTGTTCCCATCATGGAGGGCTCTATTTCTGTGAAGCAGGATGCAAATACAGATTCCCCCGTTCAGGGACATGTAAGTAAGGCTTAAAGGTCATGTGTGTACGTTCCCTAGGCTCCCCCTCTTGTCTCTACCTCCCTCCTTGTTCATTTTTTAGGAAAAAGAGACAAGCCATAGACAGCATACGGATTCAAAAAAGAAAACGAAGAAATGTGCAACATGCACGAAAAAACTAGCTGAATCCTACAAAAAAGCCCTATGCACGGATTGCCTTGCAAAGATCCTTAAAGAGGAACAGCCCTCTTTTCTGGCAGATCTAAGGGCTATTGTCAGAGAAGAAGTCCAGGCGGCAGGGATCAGCCAGGTCCCACCCCCTACTTCCCCACCTCGTAAACGGCCAAGGATCCAGGTGGAGTCAGACTCGGACGATCCGGCGGAAGACTCAGATGACGCAGAGGAGGACCATATTCCATCCTCAGCGGAAGAACCGAGAAGATATTTATTCTCTTTGGAAGATCTCGATCCGTTATTAACAGCTGTCAGACATACTATGGCTATAGAGGAGGAATAACAAACTCGTACCATCCAGGACGAGATGTTCGGGGGCCTCAGAACAAAAAAGAGGCATCTCTTCCCCGTAAATCCGTACTTAAAAGATCTTATTAAGGACGAGTGGGAAGAGGCAGAGAAAAGAGTGTATGTCCCAAGAGAGTTCAAAAATCGACTTCTCTTTGATGCAGAGGACACCAAGCTTTGGGAACAAATTCCTAAAGTGGACATCCAAGTGGCGAAAGTAGTGAAGAAAACTACTATTCCGTTTGAGGATTCTTCACAATTGAAGGATCCAATGGACCGAAAAATTTACGGTCTGCTGAAAAAGGCCTGGGAGACGTCAGCAGTAACCATTAATATGAATATTGCGGCTACGTCAGTATCCAGGTCCATGTGCTTGTGGTTGGATCAGTTGGACAACCATTTAAGGAAGAAGACTTCCAGGGAAGAGATCCTGGAATCCCTCCCTCTACTAAAAATGGGAGCTTCATTTCTAGCTGATGCCTCAGCAGAATCCATAAAATTCGCAGCAAGGAACGACGCCCTAACCAATACTGCAAGGAGGGCCCTGTGGATAAAATCCTGGACAGGAGACATAGCCTCCAAGAACAAGCTCTGTGCGATTCCTTTTACGGGATCCCACTTGTTCGGCCCGGTCCTAGACACCATACTGGAGAATGCGGCGGATAAAAAGAAAGGGTTCCTAGAAGAAAAAGTTAAGAAATCTTAGCCCTTTCGGAGACCGTCCAGACAATTCTCGTCCTCGGGGCAGAAGGGCAAGGGAAAAGCGGGAAGATGGAGTTACCCGAAAGGTGGGAGAGGAAGGGGCTTCCTCTTCAATCCCAATACCAGTTCCAACACTACTACAAACAAGCAATGACGTCAGGCCCGTGGGGGGAAGACTCCGAGGATTCTGGAAGACCTGGGGTCGAGTCACCCAGAACCAGTGGATCCTCGATTCCATCAGGGAAGGAGTAAAGATAGAATTTCGTTACCCCCCTCCTCCAAGATTTCAGATCTCAAGGGCCCAGTCATCAGATCATCAAAATCTGCTTATAGCAGATGTGCAAAAATTGATCAACCTGGGAGCAGTAATCCAGGTTCCACAGGATCAACAATTCCAAGGTCACTATTCCAGGCTGTTCCTGATAAAAAAAAACAGATGGAACATTCCGGTCTATCATCAATCTGAAGTATTTGAACAAGTGGGTCACGTACCACAAATTCAAGATGGAATCAATAAAATCCACTATTCCACTAATACCGCAGGACGCCTTTCTATGCACCATGGACCTAAAGGACGCGTATTATCATGTCCCTATCCACTCTTCTCATCAGAAGTTCCTCAGGTTCGCCATAATCTACGAAGAAGTGGTCCTCCATTTTCAGTTCCAATGCCTTCCTTTCGGAATATCTTCTGCCCCGCGCATATTTACAAAAATAATGGCGGAGGTCATGGCTCACCTGAGACAACATCAGATGAAGATCGTTCCCTACCTAGACGACTTTCTCCTTATTGCTCATTCAAGACAGATCTTGGAAGATCACACCCATCAGACCCTTGCCTTGCTCAAAGACCTGGGGTGGATCATCAATTACAAAAAATCGGACTTCGTCCCTCATACCTTTCTTCCGGAATCAAAACAGGAGAAGATCCAGAGGAAGATAGAGGCCTTTCAGAGGAAAAAGATACATTCCCTGAGGGAATGTATGCAGATCCTAGGGTTGATGACATCCTGCATAGGGGTCATTCCCTGGGCCCAATACCACACCAGACTCCTACAGGAAAAGGTTCTTTCAGAATGGGACAGAGATCATCAGTCCCTAAATTTAAAAATCCATCTGCCGGGGACGGTCCTGGATTCCCTCTCCTGGTGGAGCAATCCAGACAACGTAAAGAAGGGAGTAGCCTGGAACCAATCTCCATCCATAGTAATCACGACCGATGCAAGCCAGAAAGGCTGGGGAGCACACCTAGGGGGTCAGTGTTTCCAGGGAGTCTGGTCACTCCTAGACAGCAGCAGATCCTCAAACTACAGAGAGTTGAAAGCAGTGTGGAGAGTGCTGAAGGAAGCAGAACATCTTCTCTTCAACCACCACATCAAGATTCTCTCCGACAATGTAACTACGGTATGTTACCTAAAACGCCAGGGAGGAACCAGAAATCATCACCTCCAACTTCTGGCAGACAAAATATTCTCGTGGGCAGAGGACAGAGTATACTCAATCTCAGCAGTCCACTTGAAAGGTACAGACAACTCCGAAGCAGACTTCCTGAGCCGTCACAGCCTCAACCCGGGCGAATGGACACTCAACAAAGAAGTGTTCCAGTTGATTTGTCATCGATGGGGTCGCCTTCGGGTGGACCTGTTCGCTACAAGGAAGAACAGTCAGGTAACACAATTTTTTTCCCTGAATCCAAAAGACAACCCGATGGGAGTCGACGCACTAGCACAGGATTGGAACTGGGAACTATCATATGCATTCCCTCCACTTCCCATGATCCCGGCAGTCTTGAAGAAATTGAGGTCAAGCAACACAACCTTAATCCTTATTGCCCCGGCGTGGCCAAAAGAACCTGGTTCCCGCTATTAGGAGAAATGTCTCTGACAGCACCAATACTTCTTCCCGACAGAGAAGACCTTCTTCTTCAGGGACCTATCCAACACCCCAATCTCAAAAAGCTAAAGTTATCAGCTTGGATCCTGAAAGGGAAACCTTAAAAAGGAAGGGCCTATCAGATAAGGTAATTAGAACCTTGCAACAGAGCCGAAAGCCGGTAACATCCGCTATATACTTGAAAATCTGGAAGAGGTTCTCATCCTGGTTAAAGGAAACTCACCCAGAAGTATCTACTCCTTCTATAGGGTGCATCTTAGATTTTCTACAGGTTGGCTTGGATTTAGGTCTGAAACCCAGCACTCTTAGAGTTCAGATCTCGGCCTTAAGTTGCTTTCTAGATTCCCCCTTAGCCCAACATAGATGGGTAAGAAGGTTTATAAAATCTGCTTCTAGGATGAGACCCACTATCAGGCAGACTATACCGTCCTGGGACCTAGTTACTGTTCTAACCGGGCTATGTGAGGCCCCATTTGAACCAGCGGATCAATTATCTGATAAGCTGCTCACCCTTAAAGCCGTGTTCCTTGTAGCGATAACCACAGCTCGCAGGATAGGAGAGATCCAAGCTCTCTCCATAAGAGAACCATTCCTAAGAGTGTTGGACGACAGAATAATTCTGAAAATAGATCCTTCCTTCCTACCCAAGGTGGTCACTTCCTTCCATAGAAATCAAGAAATAATCCTTCCTTCTTTTTATGCTTCCCCTAAAAATTCACAGGAAGAAAAACTTCACTGTTTGGATGTGAGAAGAATAATTCTGGCATATCTGCAACGTACGAAATCCTGGAGGAAGTCGTCCAATCTCTTCATCCTTTTTGGAGGAAAAAACAGAGGCAACAAGGCCTCAAAACAGACTTTGGCTAGATGGATCAAAGACGCCATCAGACAATCCTATATCTTCCAGGACCTCTCGTGTCCTATAACAATTAAAGCCCATTCCACCAGGGCCGTGGCAACCTCATGGGCAGAAAAGGCGGAGGCTACTATTGACCAGATCTGCAGGGCCGCAACCTGGTCGAGCTTCTCCACCTTTATAAAGCACTACAGATTAGATACCTTTGCAGACCAGGACCTAGCATTTGGTCGCAAGGTCCTGCAAGCAGCAGCCTTAAACTGGACGTCCTGGAAACCAACGTTTAGTCTTACCGGTAAAGGGTTTTCCAGGAGTCCGACATGACAGCACCCGAAGTTTCCCCCCCTTCTCTTCTTTTCATAGTATATTGCCATTTGGATCCTTTTTTTTTTTTTTCAATGTGCTGCTAACATTGAGATCAATAATAAAATTAGGTTGGATCCTATCAGGTGTAGTAATTTGGAAAAACACTGGCGAGGGGAGTGGGGAGGGGCCTTTTAACCTCTCAAGCTTCCTGTCCCTGCAGTGATCCTATAGGACATCCTCCAGTGGGTGCTGTCATGTCGGACTCCTGGAAAACCCTTTACCGGTAAGACTAAACGTGGGTTTCTTTAGCAAGGCAGTGGTTGTATTGGAGGTGTGTTTGGGGTAGTTATAATTTTGGAATACTGCTCTGTGGCCCAGTTTCTGTAGGAAGGGGATCATGTTCTACTTCAGTATGTCACAGTACATGTTAGTATCCATGGTTCCCTATATGAACTGTAGCCCCCCACAGCCGGCAGCACTCATGCAGCCCCAAACCATGACATTCCTACCACTTGATTTACTGTAAGCAAGACACACTTGTCTTAGTACTCCTCACCTTGTTGCCAGCACAGTAAATCAGTGAATCAAGTGAACCAGTAAATCAGTGAATCAAGTGGTAGGAATGACACCATCTGGACCAACTAATTTTATTTTGGTCTCATCAGACCACAGGACATGGTTCCAGTAATCCATGTACTTAGTCAGCTTGTCTTCAGCCAACTGTTTGTGGACATGTGCATCATCTTTAGAAGAGGCTTCCTTCTGGGATGACAGCCATGCAGACCAGTTTGATGCAGTGTGAGCATGTGCACTCAACTTTTTTGAGGCCTGTTCTGAGTGGAACCTGTCTTGTTAAACCGCTGTATGGTCTTAGCCACCGTGCTGCAGCTCCATTTCAGGGAAAGCAACAATTCTTTTTTTTTTTTTTTCAAATCTTCAGTGTTCTTTGCCATGAGGTGCCATGTTAAAGTTCCAGTGACCAGAATGAGAGTGTGTGAGAGCGATAACCCCAAATTTAACACATCTGCTCCCCATTCACACCTGAGACCTTGTAACACTAGCGAGTCAAAGCACCGGCAAGGAAAAATGGCTAATTGGGCACAGTTTGTCTATTTTCACTTAGGGGTATACTGACTTTTGCTGCTAGAGGTTTAGAAATTAAAGCTAGGGCTACATGACTATTGTCGCGCGACACATAAAGCACAACTACACTGCAACATGTGTCGCGCGACATTGATGTTGCACCAATGTCACGCGACAATTTTTATAATGATAGTCTATGGTGTTGCACTGCGACATGCTGCGATTAAGACTCGACAGCTGCAGAAAAATCAATTTTGGATGGGTTTTTTGCGACTG
Source organism: Bufotes viridis (assembly GCA_033119425.1). Classification (NCBI taxonomy): domain Eukaryota; kingdom Metazoa; phylum Chordata; class Amphibia; order Anura; family Bufonidae; genus Bufotes; species Bufotes viridis. Next base: position 197,101,943 of record CM065593.1, on the reverse strand, counting down.
TTGTGTCACAGTTGCAGCATATCGCAGTGCGACACCATAGACTTTCATTATAAAAATTGTCGCGCGACAAATGTCATCGTGTAAACCTAGCCTAATATGTGGTGTTATTTTGGGGAACACCAAATTTACATTGTTATACAAGCTGTATGCTGACTACTTTACATTGTATCAGTGTCATATCTTCAGTGTCGTCCCATGAAAAGATAGAATAAAATATTTACAAAAATGTGAGGGGTGTACTCACTTTTGTGAGTTACTGTAAATCACAATATTATTCTCAGGATAACAAGGCAGGTAAGTTGCAGACCATAGATTTAAAGCCCAGTCCTCTAAATCTAAAATTCTCTTTCTACTCAATCCTTCAAATGGCACTAAGATCTGCTTCCCAAAGGATATTGTGACTGAATTTCAGCGGTTTTATTCCTTACTTTATAATTTAGCAGCAGAAGATGTAGGAACCATCTCTATCCAAGCCTCTATTGGATCATATCTGGCCTCTCTTGTCTATCTCGAGCATTTGTCTCGCCTTAATGAACCATTTACTCTGGAAGAGGTCTCCAAAGTATCAAATCGTTCTCACTACATAAACCGCAGGGCCCGATGGCCTTGATCTCACCTGACCAGGTGGGGTTTGTCAAGGGTTGTCAGATCCAGGACCACATTAGATGAGTGCTACACATTCTGGATTATCTGGAGAGATAGCAGTGTCGGTGACATTGGACACTGAGAAGGTATTTCACTGCCTGAATTTTTCTTTTGTCTTCTCAGTGTTAGGCAAACTGGGAATTATGGGAACCATACTTTCCTCGATAAGAGCCTTGTTCTCCTGTCCCTCGGCGCTGGTCTTTGTGAATGGCACGGTATCAGATACCTTCTCCATCGCCAATGGAACTAGTTAGGGGGACCCGCTCTCCTCACTGATTTTTATACTCACAATAGAGCCCCTTGCCCTGGCAAGCTACTCTGACAAGAGGATTAGTGGCATCCTTATTGGAGACTACTCCCATTGCAGTGACTGCTAACCCCTAATTTCAACCTCTGGTCATGACGACCTTTGCAGGCATCTTCCCTTAAATGGGTTGGCCACTTTGCTACATGTTATGCTTACTTGCATATATTCTGTGGCAGCTTCTGTTATCCTGTGGTGTTTTGCATCCCTGTCTTTTTTTGGGGGGCTGGAGCTTCTCCTGTATACAGTGTCTGTGCACTGTGTTGGCAGCGCTGGCCCACCTTATAAACCTCATTCAAAATGGTTCCTGTTCCAAACCCCTATCTTCACGGCTGTGCGCACTCCTTTTATCTGCTCAGATGTGCAGACTCCTTGTCTGGAGTGCTGCGCCTATGCTGTTGAATTTTTCATGCCGCAGATATCCCCCTACTATCAATCTCATTCGGCTTCAGACTGGTGCATTTCCTTTCCTTATCCACTCCCCGACCTACCCCCCCCCCCCCAACCCCGACGATCCTCCCCATGGTGTGCAATCATTTACTACAGTTCCCCATGGTCAATCATATCGCGGTCCTGCGATATGTGCGATATAAACAAAATCCATATTGTGGGCCAAATTTATATGGCCGGTATCGCATATATTGTCCACCCCTACTTCATATGTTGCTGTAGTGGCCCAACTTACCCTCATTTAACATCACAGGGGCCTAGGAGCCTCTTTCCCCATCTCCAAGAAGAGTTTCCTGATATCATTTTCAATACTTGGGTTGCCACGAAGAACAGACCTTATTTTCTTATCTTTTGAATACAGCATCTTTCCTGACTGTTTTTCAGAGTTTATTTCTCTGGCTTTAAAGCACCTTCTACTGGACACATCCACACACTGCTGTTAAACAGCTTGATATTGCCCTTCAGGGGCAAAGGTACCCGGAGCCTATCGTAATCTAACAAGCACATAGGTCTCTGCGAGCCTAGCCCAAAGCTAACAAGCCTCCCAGACATGTTATCTGCTGATTGCTAAACCAGGCGGCCTGGTTGACTTCCACTTTGGATTTATTTTCTACATTTATGGAAGGCATCTTAATTTAGGGGGAGATTTTAATGTTGCTTTAGAGCCACAATTAAATTCGTCCACTCAACACTTGTCACATATAGAGCCTTCAGGAAAATTGGAGGATATGTGGAGGACCTTCCACCCATCTGCGTGGGACTATTTATACCCATTATTCTGCCCCCTCAGTCATTTCAGCGCTTAGATTATTTTTTCATTCTCGGCCTTTATCTTCAGTACTGTTCGAACCTCTCCATTGATACACATGTTTTTTCTATGTATTATACCCATCAGTTACACCTCAAGGATCTACCCCGGAGAGATCATTGCTGAAGACTCAATGACCACCTCCTGTGAGGTTCCTTCAACATTAAAAAGTTGGAAGGTAAATTAATAGAGTTTTTCTCTCAACGATACAAGCCAAACTTCTACTCAAAATTTATGAAAATCCCATAAAGCCTATATTAGGGGCGAATTCATCACCTTGGTAACTTACGTTAAGAGAGAAACACAAAAAACTGTCCAGTCTGCTAGCTAATATACACACTCTGGATAATGCTAATTAAAGATCAGTAGCCGATACTAATCTCACTGCTTTAACCTCTCTAAGGACTGAAGTTAAAAACCTACTTAACCTGGATTCCGCTAGAATTTACCCTGCCTTTCAATATAAACACCATGCGCACGGGGATAAACCCACTAAGTTTGTGGTATCACAACTTAAAAAATGAAATGCTAAGGCTTATATTCATCGAATCAGAGATGGATCTGGCGGCTTCCTGATACTAAATCCATTACTCAGCAGTTCCATAAATAAACTCGGAGGAAGTTCAGAGCCTCACCCAACATAAATGATGACTCATTGAAATTTCTGTCCTCTATTTCGCCTCCCCAATTGACTGACTCCCAATCTAGTGCGTTATGCGCTCCTTTTACAGAAGATGAAATGAAAGTTGTAGAGCTGCCCCCGAAAACAAAAGGCCTGGCCCTGACTTTTTGACCCCATTCTATTATTTAGCATTCTCTGCGATACTACTCCCCAAACTCACTAAATTTAATAAAGCCCTTAGAAGTATTCCCTTGCACCTCCGTCCCTAGTTGCCTACATCACAATGTTACCCAGGCAAGGTAAAGACCCGTCCCATTGCAGCAGTTACTGTCCCATATCCCAGTTGAACTCGGACCTGAAACTGTTTGCCAAACTTTTAGCTTCCCGCTTATGTCCCCTGCTCCCTTCCCTTTTCCATCCAGATCAAGTGAGTTTTGTCCCACAGAGGGAAGGGAAAGATAATACCTACAAGATATTGAATCTGGTGCACTAAATATGCAAAACAAGCTATACTCCTAAGTATTGACGCTGAAAAAGCCTTTGAACGTGTATCATCTCTTAATATATATATAAAAATTAATTTCTGTCCAGACGTTCTTTATACGCAACCAAACGACTGGGCCGATCTTCACCAAATTTGGCACAAAGGTACATCAGGTGTCCGGGAAGGTTTTAGACTAGGTCTCAGCTCTCTAGGACGTACCGTTCCTGAGATATTCCCAAAAAATGACCTGCGTTAGCTAATACAAGCCTGCAAGCCTTTCACTTACATCCAAACTGTCATTTACTGCTCACTGGCAGTTCGTCTCCACACACACAGTTTTACTCCAGGTAACCATAACAACCCCGCCATGTTTCCTCACTGCTCTAGATGACGTTTAAAAGAAATCTGTCACCAGGATAATCGCTATAGAAGTAAAGCCAGGGCCTAATTGCCCTTAGTACCTTATTTCCTGAGATTTCCATAACACGGCCATTTCTCTTCCCTGCAGCAGGTCAGCTTTAAAGGGGCAGGGCGCTGTGGATGACACTGTTAAGGGAGTGGAGTGCTATGGAGGTCACAGTTCAGTTCAGGGAGAAATTGGGGTGGCCATTCAAGTCACCCTTAAAACCCCGCCCACAGGTCCAGATAAGCCACACCTCTGATTCAGTTAGGCCATGCCCCCTCCCCTCCTGAGGTGGGAGGGATGGCGATTTTCTCCCTGCAGCTCACATTCGGACAGAACAATGCTGCTGTCTCAGAGAGAGATGTTTAAAAGGACACACCCTCAATCCTGTTAGGCCATGCCCCCTCCCACTAAGCGAACAGGGATTGAAAAAATAAAGTTAAAAATCAACTTTTAGGTCCGCTAAGCCACACCCCGATATGTTTAGGACACACCCCTCCCCCTCTGCAGCCAATGAGTATTGACAAAATGAAGTTAAAAATCAACTTCTGTCAGCTGCAGAGGTGGGAGGGACGGGGACTTTCTCTTTGCAGCTCACACTCGGAGAGGACAGTGCTGCTGTCTTAGACTGAGATATTCAAAAGGACACACCCCAATCCAGTTAGGCCATGCCCCCTCCCACTCAGCCAACAGGGATTAAAAAATGAAAGTAAAAAATCAACTGCTAGGTACACAGCTCAGCAGACAGGATATGATTAGATACACAGCTCAGCAGACAGTATCACACAGGATAGATTATTAGATACAAACTCAGCAGACAGTATCACACAACATAAGATTAGATACACAGCTCAGCAGATAGTTTCACAGAGGCGAGGATTAGATACACAGCTCAGCAGACAGTATCACACAGGATAGGATTAGATACACAGCTCAGCAGACAGTATCGTACAACATAAGATTAGATACACAGCTCAGCAGGTGGTATCACCCAGGACAGGATTAGATACACAGCTCAGCAGACAGTGGGGCGGGGTGCCGTAGAGGTCACTGTTATGGGGAATACTGTTGATATTTTTTTACGACACACGGAAACATGAAAGGAAATAGATGAAATATACCCGTGCGAAGCCGGGTCCTTCTGCTAGTATATATATATAATGGCACGTGTCAGGGCTGTCTGCTGTCCTCTTTGTGCTTGCTCTTGAACTATTCCTTCAGTCAGTTAGGCAGACCCCTGGTATCACTGCCTCCTCCTAACAACTGCCCTATATCTGCCCTTCTACATACTGGGTCTCTCCCAACGGCAGCGGAACTATATGCCTTTCTTGAGGTGCCCTCTTTATCTGTTCGAATGCCCCATAGAGTTCTGCAGTTCTTATGAGAGAACCTGGATGTTCGGGTTCGAGAAGTTCAGCCGCACTTCCCGAAAATGTTCGGGATCCGAACTCGACCCGAACTTCATCCCGAACCAGAACCCCATTGAAGTCAATGGTGACCCGAACTTTTGGGCACTAAAAAGGCTGTAAAATAGTCCAGGAAAAGGCTAGAGGGCTGCAAAAGGCAGCAAAATGTAGGTAAATGCCCTGCAAACAAATGTGGATAGGGAAATGAATTAAAATTAAATAAATAAAAATTAACCAATATCAATTGGAGAGAGGTGCCATAGCAGAGAATCAGGCTTCAAGTCACCCACCAATGGAGAAGGTCACCTTCTGTTATTTCGGCCCCAGCACCCAGACAGAGGAGGGAGGTCCCATAGCAGAGAAAAAGGCGTCTTATCACCCACCACTGGAGAAGGCCACTTTCAGTTATTTAGGCCACAGCACACAGACAGAGGAGAGAGGTCCCACAGCAGAGAATCATGCGTCATATCACCCACCACTGGAGAAGGCCACTTTGTTATTTAGGCCCCAGCACCCAGACCGAGGAGAGGTCCCACAGCAGAGAATCATGCGTCATATCACCCACCACTGGAGAAGGCCACTTTCAGTTATTTAGGCCGCGGCGCCCAGATTGAGGAGAGGTTCATTCAACTTTGGGTTGCACCGCAAGATCATGGTAAAGTTAAAAAAATGAGGATTCAATAAGGAAGTGCCCCGGAGTACAAGAATACATGGTTGAAGGGGAGGCAGTTATAAATGTCTATTCTGCACAAGGGAGGGACAGGTCCATGAACGTCAGCTTGTCCACGTTGGCTGTGGACAGGCGGCTGCGTTTGTCAGTAATGACGCCCCCTTCTGTGCTGAATACACGTTCAGACAAAACGCTGGCCGCCGGGCAGGCCAGCACCTCCAAGGCATAAAATGCTAACTCTGGCCACGTGGACAATTTTGGAGACCCAGAAGTTGAATGGGGCCGAACCATCAGTCAGTACGTGGAGGGGTGTGCACACGTACTGTTCAGTTAGCTGTGGCGTGGAGACAAAACTTTTCCACATTTCTGCCATGCTAACCCTGTCCTCAGAGGAGCTGGCCGTGACACAGCTGCGTTGGCGACCTCTTGCTCCTCCTCTGCTTTTGACTTGTGCTTCCACCTGTTCCTCTGTGACATTTTGGAATTCTCTCAGGAGCGCATCTACCAGCATGCGCTTGTACTCGCGCATCTTCCTATCACGCTTCAGTGCAGGAAGTAAGGTGAGCACATTGTCTTTGTACCGGGGATCCAGCAGGGTGGCAACCCAGTAGTCCGCACACGTTAAAATGTGGGCAACCCACATCTATACTTAAGCTTCCTTATGCACTTTCTTAACCAAAACCATAAATAATGGAACTAGACGGGGTTATCTAGATGGAGGAATGCCTAGGTGAGTAGTGATTTTTTTTATTTGTTTTTTTTTTATTAATGATGAAAGGAGCACTTCTGAAAGGTGACATAACTACTGTAGGTGGTTGCAATGTGGGAAGAGGGAAACCACCCAGTCACTACTTCCTGGAGTAGTTTGTTGACTGCTGATCCATGGTGTTCAGGGACACCAGTGTGGAGCACAGAGGGAGCAGGCAAAACTGTAGTCATTGACAGGCTGAGGTCAGGTCAGGCAGAGTATGAACAATACAATTTACATTCCAAGGTCAGTACAGTTAGTGGAGGATAAGAATCCAGACTGGCAAAGATCATTACACAAGCATCAAACTGATACAGCGCATCTTTGCAGCAAATAGCAAGCTAGACAGCTTATTGCTTTGACATAGAGGAAGCTGCCTTCAGTACCCAAAGGTGGTCAGCCATAGACTGATGTGCACATGCTTACCCTTTGAGCCGGAATGAGCGAATGTTCCTTACAGGCGGAGAAGAGCGGCCTTGCTGGCAAGGGCAGTGTGTGGTCTGCCAGGGAAGAGAGGACAGAATACTCTGGCAGCTGGATCCACTGCAAGGAAGCTATGGAATACTGGAGGGGAAGCAAGAGGGTGAGTGGAGCGGCAACTGGGAGAGCAGGGAGCCAGACATGGGCCCTTGATATAACAGTACCCCTCTTACGCCCTCTCTTCTTTGGTCCAAGAATCTCAATGATGTCCTCCTCTATCTGATCAGCAGGGTTGATAGAATGAGAAAGGGTATCAGCCTTTATATTCTTCATGGCTGGACAGAAGTGAGGAGCAAAATACAGTGACCCCAGGGCCTGGCATGAGGATAAGGACGTTGAGTGGTCTGCAGATATGTTAAATTGTTATGATCCATATACTGACTACTGGATGACAGGCGCCCTCCAGAAGTTCTCTATTTCTCCAGAGATTAGTTTTTGGCGAGCAGTTATCTGTCTCTGATGGCATAACCTCTGACCACAGTATTCATACATGTAAATTTAAATCGTATATAAGTTTTCAGATAACTTTTCAGCATAAGATGTCAGCGGTGAAGGGACAATGCTCACCACTTGTGGCTGTTCGAACAAGGGAAGGGCTCTGCCTGCCTGACCCTAGGTCTCAAGCTCAAGGAGGTGCTCGGGTAGATGCTCCTATCACGGAGGCTACAATGAAGGTCCTGCTCATTGACCTTAAGGTCACTGCAAAATGACCTGCAATCTGCTTTTCATCAACTGCTACATCACATGACAAAGAAATAGTCGCTCTTAAGATCGAAATTGCTGACATTGAAGACTGTTACGACAGGAACAATATCTGCTTCCGTGGGATCCCTGAAGCGATCAGAAACGATGAACTAGTATTTTTCCTTACAGATTTCTTTGCCTGTCTTTTACCTCAAGTGATTACTAGTGACTTTCTTATTAAGCGGCTCTTAGCGGCTGCACTGGCACTTTGTTTCGTGGGAAAAGGAATCTCCTACAAGTGGAGCTTCCCTGTTAAACTGAGCATATCCTTTAATAGAATGCAGCATGTGGCCTTATCACTAGAGTTGGCTTTGAAATTCTGCCAGGAAAGAGATTTACTCTTCTCTGGGCCTCAGAATTAATTGCCACAGTCATTCTCCCCTCGACGTGTTAATGAAGAATGGACAAGTTTCCCACAGAAAACTGATGACTGTATGATCCAGCTGGGTGAGGTGAAATTGCTCTACTTGAGTGTGCTAGCTTGTTCCAGTTTTTTTCTCTTATAAGGGATTTATATGGGTTTTTCTTTATTTCTTTTGCGCTGTCCCTAGCTAGCAGTTATCTCAGTATTAATATATGTTGACCCCACTGTTCTGCTGTACTCCTTGCATTTTAGGTTCCTTATGCCTTATAAATGTTATTCCTGAGGCATTGCCTCTTTCATTTTGTTGTGGTTGTTTTAGTTAATGTGTTATACCACTTTTTCTCAATTGTCCCCTTTTGGCGACTCTCTATGTAGTAACTAGCTCTCATGTATTAATCATTTATGACTGGTTGTGTTCTGCCGATCATCCCCTACTGAACATGATGTTGTTTTTTAAATTCCTTAATTCCCCTTACAAGCGTTCACTTTTGTGAAAGGAAGCCTTGCAATTGAACACAGATGTAGTTTGAGAACAATGAAAACATGAGTAAATAAACTGATATTTCTTATCACCTGCGGTGGGGAAAAAAGGGGTGTTTCTGTTACCGTTAAACAGGGAATGTTCCACAGGATTGGCGCGTAGCAAATGTGGTGCCAATATTTAAAAAGGGTCCAAAAAACAGAGCCCCGGAAACTATAGACCGGTAAGTTTAACATCTGTTGTGGGTAAACTGTTTGAAGGTTTGAGATGCTATCTTAGAGGATCTCAACGGAAATAAGCAAATAACGCCATATCAGCATGGCTTCATAAGGGATCGGTCATGTCAAACTAATTAAATCAGTTTTTATGAGGAGGTAAGTTCTAGACTTGACAGCGGCGAATCAATGGATGTCGTATTCCTGGACTTCTCCAAAGCATTTGACACTGTACCTCATAAAAGGTTAGTATATAGAATGAGGATGCTCGGACTGGGAGAAAATGTCTGTAAGTGGGTAAGTAACTGGCTGAGTGGCAGAAAACAGAGGGTGGTTATTAACGGTACACACTCAGATTGGGTCACTGTCACTAGTGGGGTACCTCAGGGGTCAGTATTGGGCCCTATTCTCTTCAATATATTTATTAATGATCTTGTAGAAGGCTTGCATAGTAAAATATAAATTTTTGCAGATGACACCAAACTGTGTAAAGTAATTAACACTGAAGAGGACAATATACTGCTACAGAGGGATCTGGATAGATTGGGGGCTTGGGCAGAGAAATGGCAGATGAGGTTTAACACTGACAAATGTAAAGTTATGCACATGGGAAGGAATAATGCAAGTCACCCGTACATACGAAATGGTAAAACACTCGGTAACACTGACATGGAAAAGGATCTAGGAATTTTAATAAACGTCCAAGTAAGCCGCAAAAAGCAGTGTCAGGCAGCTGCCGCCAAGGCCAATAACATAAAGGGTTGCATCAAAAGGGCCATAGATGCCCGTGATGAGAACATAGTCTTACCACTTTACAAATCGGACCACACATGAAGTACTGTGTACAGTTCTGGGCTCCTGTGAACAAGACATACATAGCAGAGCTATAGAGGGTTCAGAGGAGGGCAACTAAAGTAATGACTGGAATGGGGCAACTACAGTACCCTGAAAGATTATCAAAATTAGGGTTATTTACTTTAGAAAAAAGACTACTGAGGGGAGATCTAATTACTATGTATACATATATCAGGGGTCAGTACAGAGATCTCTCCCATCATCTATTTATCCCCAGGACTGTGACAAGGGGACATTATCTGCATCTGGAGGAAAGAAGGTTTGTACACAAACATAGAAGAGGATTCTCTATGGTAAGAGCAGTGAGACTATGGAACTCTCTGCCTGAGGAGGTGGTAATGGTGAGTACAGTAAAGGAATTCAAGAGGGGCCTGGATGTATTTCTGGAGTATAATAATATTACAGGTTCTAGTTACTAGAGATGGGTCATTGATCCAGTGAGTTATTCTGATTGGAGTCTGGAAGGAATTTTTTATTCCCCTTAAGTGGGGAATATTGGCTTCTACCTTACTTATTTTAATTTTTTGCCTTCCTCTACAGGCCGAACTGGATGGACAGATGTCTTTTTTCGGCCTTATGTACTATGTTTCTAAAGACTTCCTTGCCTTTAAATTAGAAAACAAAATGGTGGATGATGATGGCAGATACATTGTTCTGATTTGTTAAATTTAAAATGTTTATTATACACTGGTATCTTTATATGCCCCTAATAAGCGCCCACATACTTTCTATCGATCTCTTTTAATGAAAGTTACTAGGGAACGTAAGGGTCATCTTTTAGTGGTGGGCGACTTCAATGCTGCAGTGTGGCCTACCATGTATACTACTCCTTCAGCCCTGATTTGTGAACCGACAACTGTGTTTAAGATAATGAATATGACTTGTATGATGTCTGGTGGATCCAGCACCCCACTGAGCAGGGTTTTTTTTTTTTCTTATCCCCACAAGATCTATACCTGTATTGACTGTTTCTTAGTGGATTCACACTATTATCTTGGTCTTATCATGCTCCTTATTGTAATGACTATCTTGGAACAATATAATTGCTCACCTTGCTCAGTTTGGCCTAATAATTATATCCTAGAGAGCCCGAGATATACACTACAGACAGCACAATGTTTGAAGAATTATTATTGTTAGACAATGATAATGGTCAGAGCTTGGATAGTACTTTGTGGTGCACTATGAAAACAACATTAAGAGGCCATTTCCTTAAACAATCTTCCTATGACAAAAAGCTCAGGCTTTATCTTCAGGGTATTGGGATGAGTTCGCAAAATATTATGTATCATTGTATTATTTTGCAGAGGATACTAACAACTCCCAACCCGCTTTATCTAGTATTTGTGCATTTATGAAGCCACCTGCCCTGATGGAGGCTCAGAGGATCTTGGTGCAAGAAATTTCCTTGGCCATTAAGTCTCTACAACTTGGCAAGTCCCTGGATCCTGATGGCCTTAAGAATTAATTCTACAAAATTCATGGAGATGTGTTAGCCTCATACCTAGCCCGAGTTTATAACGAGTCAGCTACCTAGATGGTTTGTTCCTAATCAGATGTTAAATGCTTTAATTTTCACACTGCCAAAGCCAGGGAAGACTCCAGACCAACTTTACACTGATTTCATTATTGAACTCGGATTTGAAGGTTTATTCAAAAGTCATTGCCACTCGCCTTTCAGATCTCCTTTCATTATTAATAGGCAAAGATCAGGTTGGTTTCGTTAAACATCGTCAAACAGTGGACGGTACTTTTAATTTTTTTTAATATCTTATCATTGGTAGCTAAAAAAAGGGCTCCTTCTTTGCTTCTGTCTCTGCACGCGGGGAAGGCGTTCGACTGAGTATATTGGGGCTATTGGAGGGAGGTAATATGTCATTTTGAGTTCCCCTCTGGGCTAGTATCTTTTATTTTGGCCCTATATACAACCTTATCGGCAAGGGTTTATACTTCAGGGTCCCTCTTCTCCCCTTTTGATATTACTAACAGTACTCGTCAGGGGTGCCCCTTGTCCTCTTATTTTTTGTGTTACTCAAGGAGCAGTTTGCTCATCACATACGTATGTCCCCATCTATAAAGGTTATCCTCATAGGTGATGTAGCTCATCGTATTGGCCTTTTTGCTGACAATGTTATTATCTCGGTAACCGATCCCGAGGTTTCGCTGACATCTATAGTGAACCTCATTTGATCATTTTGGTAGAGTAAGCTACTACAAGGTTAACTACCAAAAATTGCTTATGCTGGTTATACATTTATCAGATCAGGCAATCTGTTTCAAAACTGTTTTCTTTCAAATGGCCCACCGGTCGTATCTGGGCATTGTACTAGCATTCTCCACCAGTAAATTACAACGTGTAAACTACTCTTCCCTTATTACCCAACTCAAGCAGGATATTTCCTCTTATTCACACTACCCACTATCTTGGGTCGGCCGTATTGTGTTTTTATTTCCTACCTAAAATTCTATGCTTATTCCTGAATTTGCCTATTTTTGTTTCCCACTATGTCATATCCTCACTTCAAAAGCTACTTCTGTAGTTCATTTAGAACAGACGATGGGCAAGAGTGTCGGCGGACATACTTTATAAACCTGTCAGGCTGGTGGTATGGGATGCCCTTGCTTCCTCACATATTACAAAGCCACTATTCTTGACTAACCTAAAAGCTGGTGGGTTAATGATACCTCCAAAAAATGGGGACATAACCTATCTCTGCACCATTTACTTTGGCAACGCTTTCTGTCTCAGAAAGCTCCAGGCACACCTCCTGTGGTGAGTCAGGCAGGCTTGCTAATGTGGACTAAATGCCCACTCATTAGACATTCTCCCACTAAGGTCATCAGTACTGTAGCACACATGAGAGCCGGTAATAATTTACTCCTTTTCAGATTTAAGAACCTGATTAGACAATTTTTATAACTATCTTCAGCTCTGCCACACATTGTGCATTATAAATACCAAGCAAGATTCAGCACATACACTACTTCTAAAAATTATATAAGAGACCCCAAATTACTTAAGACATCTCTACTGTTCCTTTCACACAAGCGAGTTTTCTGCATGGGTGCAATGCTGACTCATTCATTTCAGTGAGTCTGTGCACATGAGTGTTGTTGTTTTTTCTGTTTTTTTTTTCCACGCATCCTTTATGCGTTGCGTGAGAATTGCAGCATGTTCTATATTCTAAGTTTTTCACACAGCCCTGGCCCCATAGAAGTGAATGGGGCTTCAGTGAAAAAACGTATTGCATCTGGATGCAGTCCGGATGCAATGCATTTCTCACTGATGGCTGCGAGGAGACAAAACTGAATGAAGTTGCTTGCGAAATGGTGTGAGTTTCACTGAACGCATTCCAAGAGAATCTGTATTGTTCATGTGAAAAAGGCCTAAGGGTTACCAGGCGGTGCAATCACTTCCCTTTTTGAAGTTGTTCCCATTTCAAATCATGTGGTGAACGGCTTTAAATATAACTCTCATGGACTCACAATGGTCATTTGTGTTTTCCATTAGTTTTGGAGTTTTAAACACTTAGAGGCTTCACGAAAGCTATTCTATAGGTGGTATTATACCTCCTATAGATTATCTCTTATCTACTACACGAGTTCAAAGGTATGCTGGCGTTGTTTAGCAGCAGCTAGTACTCTTTTGCATATTGGTGGCAGTGCCCTGCTATGTGCTGCTTTTGGCACAAGTTTAGATCTTTTGTGAGGGCTGTTTTGTAGACTAAGATTCCCTGGGGTCCAGAGGTGGCCTTACTTTCACTTATGGTAGGTTGTACATGCTAGAGTCATCTGATATCACAATCATTTCTCATATACTAATAGTCACAAGAGTGGCTGTAGCCAAGAGATGGAAGAATAGGGAACTGCCATCGTTTTCTGAAATAGCTATTATCTATAAATAGAATTACAATTTTCGCTCTGCTACCAGAAGGAACAAATGGTCCTCATTCATGTCACAAACCTTCCTTCCTTGCCTCCTCTTCAGCTCAGCTGATGGAGAGTCTAACACTTTATATAAGACTTTATTGGCATTCAGTGTGGTATGACATTTGTTGGTTTGTTTTTTTCCTTGCTCCTCTCATTTGTCATGCCTTTGTATGATTTATTCGACTCTCATTTTGAAATGCCGACTTCTTGCTCATGACAATGTATTGTTTTTGTTTGTATGATTCTTTCTAAAGCTCAATAAAAAAAAATTGTAAAAGAAAAGTTACTGACCATTTAAAGCACAAAGGAGTTTGTGGGGAAAACTCAAGAATCAACAAAACGTCTGAGCTAATACACATCTTTTATCTGTATGTATTGCAATCTAACTTAAAGTGAGGCGCCGGTCCAAAAAAAAAAAAAAGCTGTATGTGCAGCATTGACACATTCACTCGAAAATGTCCAAACACTGAAGAGGCTGCAGTGTTCTCTGACCACCACCAATCGAATTTTCACAAAAGTGGATAACTGCTTTAAGTACATTTTCTAGGTGCTCTCCTGATGAGGTCTGGTCTGATGTTGTAGCATCCGCACAGAGGATGGAGTTGCACCAGTCACAGCAAGCAATACAATTGGGAAGGTAAGGCCCTTTTTAGGACCATCACTTTCCCAATTGTGTGGCCATTGGCTGCTGCAGGTAGGCATGGCTCTGTCTGATTTGACAATAAGATCCCTTAGGTCTTATTAATGGGTTGGATCTAGGGTCTGAATACATTTTAGGGCCTAGCCTGAGTTTAGGGGGATATTTATTAAGGCTGGCCATTGATACCGCTGTCTTAATCCCTGTGCGTGGATGTGCCTAAGTTATGTAGAGGTGCAGGCCTCTACATAATTTTGATGCTTACCGCTGCCAGCCTTGTGGCATGCTTTAATCTGCACCAGCTCCCTAGTTGAAGGCAATTTTCCACACCATAAACTGGCGTAGAGAATGATAAATGAGATGGGCCAGCACACCCTCTTCTACGCCACGCCCCCTATTTCCAAAGGCGTATAACACATGATGGATGACCTCCTTAGTGTGTAAATAGTGTGGACATACTTACAAAATAAAAAAAAATTGATGTCGGCTGTGTCCAACCAAACGGTGGAGCACTTGGTGGCATGTCCTAGACATGCATGCAGATTTGCATGGTTAAGTTAGTGGCCATCTTGAAGTTGCTTAGTCTGTATCCAGAATGGGGGACTGGAGGCAGCATCACACACAATTCAATCTATTCAGTACCCAGAACATCTGCTACTAATAATACAGCAATCATATTACGAACTGTACTAACATTGTAGCTGATCGGTAGTGGTCCCGGAACAGAGAAGGTTGATGCCCTATCTTAGAGATTTCACAAAAGCGATAATCCCATTAAGGAGGTTCTTTTATCAATAAAATCTAGAAAGGTGGAATAAAATATTTAGTACCACAGTTAACCGAAAAGGTAGTAGGATGGGGGTAGGAAAGCGATCAAATCCCAGATCTGACTGGTCTCTATTCCAGACATGACATCAGGGCATTCTAAACCCTAATCCTGTTCAAAAACTTTCCCATATCCAAACACAAGTGGTGGAAGAAATGGGGAGAAGCAAAAGTGAATTGGTGTATACGTACTGTAGGAATTAGGAGCAAGGAAGTGGCATATTATTCGTATATATCTGGGATCTGGTTTTCTGTGATTTTAATATTGATGATCTATCCTCAGGATAGGTCATCAATATCAGATTGGCAGGGGTTTGACACCCGGCACCATTACTGAACAGCTCTTTGAAGAGAAGGCCTCGCTCCGTGCGAACGCAGCCATCCCTTGTTTGTTTACCTGCTCACCATCGGCAGCGCAGCCGCGAGCAGGTTTAACCCCTTCTACCCCGGGACAGTTTTCACCTTCCTGCCCAGGCCATTTTTTGCAAATCTGACGTGTTACTTTATGTGGTAAAAGCTTTGGAACACTTTTACTTATCCAAGCCATTCTGAGATTTTCTCGTGACACATTGCACTTCAGGATAGTCATAAATTTGAGTCAATATATTTCACCTTTATTTGTGAAAAAATCCCAGATTTACTAAAAATGTAGAAAAATTTTCAAATTTCAATTTCTCTACTTTTATAATAGATAGTGATACCTCATATAATAGTTGTTACTTTTTTTTGGGGACGTTAGAAGGCTTAGAAGTTTAGAAGCAAAACCCACTTTTTAAGGACCAGTTCAGGTATGATGTCACTTTGTGGGGCTTACATAATAGAAACCACCCAAAAATTACCCCATTTTAGAAACTACACCCCTCAAGGTATTATGCAAAATAAATGTGGAGCCCCAGTTATGGGTCTACAACACAATGAAAGCCAGATATCCCTCAAAGGAAGGAAAACCGAGCAAAGGGGTGTCTCCATTACAGAGATCACCAAATCCACCATATTAAGTGGCCCCTATGTCAAGATCCCGCTTTTTTACAAGCTTTAAGGATGTGACGGGGAAAACCTAAGCCAGTTATCCATCCACAGACTGCTGTTTCAATACCCCTCAAGGTATTCAAAACTGATTTTACAAACTTTGTTAACCCTTTAGGTGTTCCACAAGAATTAATGGAAAATTAAGAAGAAATTTCAGAATTTCATTTTTTTGGCAGATTTTAAATTTTAATCCATTTTTTCCAGTAACAAAGCAAGGGTTAACAGCTAAACAAAACTCAAATTTTTTTACTCTGATTCTGTGGTCTACAGAAACACCCCACATGTGGTCGTTAACTTCTGTATGGCCACACGGCAGGGCACAGAAGGAAAGGAACGCCATATGGTTTTTAAAAGGCAGATTTAGCTGAACTGGTTTTTAGATGCCATGTCCCATTTGAAGCCCCTCTGATGCAACCCTACAGTAGAAACTCCACATTTTGGAAACTAGGGGATAAGGTGCCAGTTTTATTGGTACTATTTTGGGGTACATATGATTAATTGCTCTATAATATGTTTGTTGTGAGGCAAGGTAACCAAAAAATTGATGTTTTGGCACAGTTTTTATTTTTTACAACATCTATCTGACAGGGTAGATCGTGTGCTGTTTTTATAGAGCAGGTTGTTATGGACACAAAGATATAAAATATGGCTACTTTCTATGTTTTGTTTGTTTTACATAATAAAGCATTTTTGAAAAAAAAAGTTTTTTGTGTATCTATTTTCTGAACGCCCTATTTTTTTATTTTTCTGCCGATCGTCTTGTGCAGGGGCTCGTTTTTTCCTGGAAAAGTTGACGTTTTTTTTATTAGTTCCATTTTTGGATACATATGATTTTTTGATCATTCATTATTACACTTTATGGGGCAAGGTGACCGGAAAATTGGTTGTTTTCGGTGCAGTCTTTATTTATTTTTCCAGAGTTCACCTGAGGAGTTAGGTCATGTGATATTTTTATAGAGCAGATTGTTACGGATGTGGCAATACCTAATATGTCTACTTTCTCTTATTTATTTAAGTTTACACAATAATAGCATTTTTGAAACAGAAATAATGATGTTTTAGTGTCTGCATAGTCTGAGAGCCATAGCTTATTTTATTTTTTGACCAATTGTCTTAGGCAAGATCTCATTTTTTGTGGGATGAGGTGATTGATTGGTACTATTTGGGGGGTATATGCCTTTTTGATCGCTTGGTGTTGCACTTTTTGTGATGTAAGGTGATAAAAATTGCTATTTTTTTTTACACCATTTTTATTTTATTTTTTGACTGTGTACACCTGAGGGGTTAGGTTATGTGATATTTTTATAGAGCAGGTTGTTATGGATGCGGTGATGCCTAATAGGTCTACTTTTTTTTTCTTATTTACTGTATTTCACTTTTACACAATAATAGCAGTTTTGAAGAAAAAAAAAATATTTTCCTGTCTCCCTTGTCTGAGAGTGATGGCTTTTTTATTTTTTAAAGGGGTTATCTGAGATATATTAAGTTAATCCAAACTTCTTTATCAATATATATAAAACATTTTTGTAATTGACTTACTTTAAAAAAAATGCACCGTTTACATTCTGCACAATGTTGACATTTGTGCACTGACGTCACCCTACTTGATTCTCCGTCTTCATTCAGCACGGTTCTGGTAAGGATCGCGCATGCGCGATCCTTACCAGAGCCGTGCTGACCGACTCCACAGCGTTCAGGCTTTGGAAGCCCGCCCCTTCTGCCTCTCTGTCTTCATTCAGCACGGCTCTGGTAAGGATCGCGCATGCGCGATCCTTACCAGAGTCGCGCTAATAGAGCAGAGACCAAGAAGGGGCGGGCTTCCAAAGCCTGAACGCTGTGGAATCTGTCAGCACGGTTCTGGTAAGGATCGCGCATGCGCGATCCTTACCAGAGCCGTGCTGAATGAAGACGGAGAATCAAGCAGGGTGACGTCAGTGCACAAATGTCAACATTGTGCAGAATGTAAACGGTGCATTTTCTTTTAAAGTAAGTCAATTACAAAAATGTTTTATATATATTGATAAAGAAGTTTGGATTAACTTAATATATCTCGGATAACCCCTTTAACTGATTGTCTTAGGTAGGGTATCATTTTTTGCAGGATGAGGTGACAGTTTAATTGGTACTATTTTTGGGGGCATACGCCTTTTTGATCGCTTGCTGTTGCAATTTGCACTGTTTTTATTTAAAAAAATGGTTTTTATCAGACGGGGTGGATCATGTAATATATTTATAGAGACTGTCATTACGGACGCGGCGATACCTAATATATTTTTTTTTTGGGGGGTGGGGGTCAGTTTTTTATTATAAAATAAGGGGAAAGGGGCGTTTTTTTTTTTTTTTTTTATCTTTACTTTATTTCTGATGTTCACTTATGGGGGTCTGATCTCCTCTGCAATGCTTTAGAATACATCTGTATTGTAATGCATTGCCTGTTAGTGTATGACACTGAGTCATACACTAACAGATTCCCTAGGAGACCCAGCCTGAGGTTGGATCTCCTCGGCACCCGTAGAAGGCAGGTCCAGATGCCGCGCACGGCATCGGGCTGCCTTCTGACACATAGAGTCCCCACCAGAGCAGTGCACGGACCCGATGCGCTCCCGCACCCGACACAAACTCCTTCTATCTTGTGGTCAGCGTGCACCGCCGCATAGAATCTGTTAATCCGCCGGCATCGACTTTTACAGCGATGCCAGCGGATGCAGCAGGGGCCAGGCTTCCAGGGACTGCCGGAACCCTGCAGTGATTGGGCGCCCACCGGATCACCATGACGTATTATGTCAAATTGCGGGAACGCAATGGCTTCCATGACGTAATTGTACATCTTTTGTCGGGAAGGGGTTAATTACAAGCCGACCCATTCCTTTTCATAGGACGTCTCGTTCCTATTTAAGTGTATAGGTTATCAACATTAAAATCCTGGAAAAAACTCTTCATACAGCACTAGCAGGATTACCCAGAGTTCTGCGATCTGCGGCAATTAACCCCTCAGGGGTAATTGCCGCGGATCGCAGATCTCTGTTAGAGGCAGGGTCTGGGGAATGTGTTTTTAATGCCTGTGTTTGTAATATATGAAATGGTATTATCATTGGTGGCCAGTGCGCCCTCAGCCCCTCCTTTTCTCTCCATTAGCAGCGCGGCACAGGGGGAGGGAGAGACACTGCCTTCTTCTCCCCTGTGCTGCTGAGGAAACAAGAGCACGCTGAGAGCGGCGCGCTCATGTTCTGTGATAGCACAGTTATCGGTATATCGGCATGGTTAGGTGCCGATACCGATAACTGCAAATCATTAATATCGGCCAAACCGATAATCAGTCGACCCCTACCCCTCACCCCTTAACAGTGACCTCTATCAGTGAAGAAAAATAGGTTGTAACTGTGTATGTCTAGACTGAAGGACCTGCAAGTTTCTGTTGGATAATAAGGGTCATGTGACTGTGTGAATGGCAATTAGAATGTGAGTGAAGCTGCAAGCTCCTATTGGCGAATACATTTTTTTGGAATATCTCAGGAATGGTATGTCTTAGAGAACTGTGACCCTGTCTTAAACATTCCTGGACACCCAATGTACCAAAATTTGGTGCAGATCAGTCCAGTTGTTTGGGCGTGCATTAGGAACAGACAGAAATAAATATATGTATATATATATACACATACTAACAGAAGCACCCGCACGGTATATTTCATCTATTTCATTTAATGTTTGTGTGTCGTTAAGATATCAACAGTATCCCCCATAACATTGACCTCTACAGCACCCTTCCCCCTTAACAGTGACCCACACAGAGCCCCCCACCCTGCCTCCTTAAATGGACCTCCACTGCAGCCCACCCACTTAACTTTGATCTTCACAGCAGCCTTCCCCTGTGACCTCGACAGCACACCACCTGTCCCACTATCAAAGGCCTCCAGATCAGAATGCCATCTTAATGGTGACCTTCCACAGTGATCTATTCCTTAACAGTGACCTCCACAGGGCCCGCCCCTTTAACAGTGACCTCCACAGCAGCCGCCCCTTTATTTGCGACCTCCACAGTACCCCATCTCATTATCAGTGATTTCCACAACAACCCGCGCCCTTAACAGTGACCTCCACAGAGCTCTGTTCCCTTAAAATGTGACCTCCACAACACCTCACCCCCTTAACAGTGACCTCTACAGCACCCCGCCCCTTAACTATGACCTCCACCGTTCCCTGCCCCCTTAACAGAGACCTCCACAGCGGCCACCCTTTTATTTGTGACCGCCACATTACCCCATCTCCTTGACAGTGATTTCCACAACACCCCGCCCCCTTAACAGTGGCCTCTACAGCGATCTGCCCCTTAACACTGACTTCCATAGCGGACCGTCCCCTTAGCTGTGACCTCCACAGCAGCCCGCCTCCTTAACTGTGACCCCCACAGCACTCCGCTCCCTTAACAGTGTCATTCACAGCACCTTGCCTCTTTAAAGCTGACCTACAGCAGTGAATAAAAAGGTCTGGGTATGTGGAGACTAAGGGCCTGCAGGCTTCTATTGGCTAATGCAGGTCATGTGATGGTGCCATATTTGCATTTTTGGGAAATATCCCAGGAACGGTGCGTGCTAAAGAGCTGAGGCCCGGTTCAAAACCTTCCCGGACACCTGATGTACCTCTGTGCCAAATTTCTTGATTGTAAATGGGACGGTGCGGATTCCTTTAGCGGACATACATACATACACTCATATTTATATATGAAACTAGCTAAAGGACCCAGCTTTGCACGGGTATGTTTAATCTATTTCATTTAATGTTTGTGTGTGCGGTTAAGATATCGACAGTATCTGCTATAACAGTGACATCCACAGCCCCCCACCACTTAACACTGACCTCCCCCCACAGTGCCCCATCTCCTTAAAATGGGACCTCCACAGCAGCCCACCCCCTTAACTTAGCAGCGGGTGATGGGGAGAGAGGGGATCTCCCTCCCTCTGTGCTACCATCAAGAATCGGGGGCTGCAAAGTAGGGTTGTTTCGGGTATTGAAGTTTCGATACCCAATCGATACTTTTCTCTGGTATCGAGCTCGATACCAGGATTAGTATTTTGTCGATACTGGGCTGCGCTACTGCACAGCCCAGTATCGGAGGAAGTATTAAAAGCATTAGTGGCAGTGGCCACAGGGTCCCCTCACCTCCTCCTCATTGGTGGCAGTGGCAGTGATCGGAGCCCCAGCAGTGTAATGCTACAATATTACATATTGCTACGTCTCAAGTCCAAACTATTAAAAAAATCCTCTTTTAAGCGGTGAACGCCCATAAAAGAAAAAAAAAAGAAAAGAAAAACTGCACAATTCACCATTTTATTTTAGTCGCCTTGTCCCCCCAAAAAATAGGATCGGACTGTTGCTTTATTGGCCGGACGTTCCATAAAATGAGGAATGCACACGGCTTTTCTTTTCTTTTTTTTTTTTTTTTTTCTTTTTTTTTTTGCGTGGTATCGAGTATCGCTATACTTTTTTATGGTATCAATGCCAAATCAAAATTTTGGTAGCGAAACAACTCTACTGCGAAGGCACAGCAGCCCCCGATGGGAGAGGGAGGGAGCACCCTCTCTGTTAACCCCTTCCATATAGCGGTCCTTACGTACCGCGGAATGGAAGGGGTTAAACGGCTGGTACAAGCACAGATGCCAGCTGTTTTTAGCAGAGTGTCAGCAATGTGCTGACACTGCTAAACTACCATGGAATAGATTAAAGGAGGCGGGCGGGATATCGCGATCCCGTCCATCCCGCCTCATCGCCCTTGGGAGTTAAAAATATTAAAAACCGGCATAATTAACTCTCTTTGTGACTGCGGGGATCAGAGACCGCAGAAAGCGCTGCAAACCGCACTTCTGGATTGACCTGCGGTGTGCAGCGATCGCAGATTCGGGGGGGTCACAGGACCCCGCTAGGCATTGGGCCAAGGTTCCTGCTGAGTGATTTCAGCAGGTACCTTGTTCCGATCACCGCTGGCTGAGCAGAGGTGATCGGAAATTCGCAGGGCATACAGGTACGTCCTCGGTCCTTAAGTACTGCATCCTTAAGGGGTTAATGCTAGGGCTAAACGGCCATTTTGTCTCAACAGTTTTTATAATGATAGGCTATGGTGTCGCACTGTGACATACTGTGACACGACCGCTGCAAAAAATCCATCCAAGATGGATTCATGTAGCAGCGTAGTTGTGCCTTATGTGTCGTGCGACTTATTGTCGTCGTGTAGCCGTAGCCTAAAGCTGACCTACAGCAGTGAAGAAAAATGGCTGGGTTGTTATGGAAACCTGGAGTAAAACTGTGTGTCTGTGGAGACTAAGGGCCTGCGAGCTTCTATTGGCTGATAAGGGACATGTGACCGTGTGTATGGCACTTGGGATATGAAGAGAAAGACTTGTAGGCTTGTATTGGCTAATGTACGTCATTTTTTGGGAATATCTCCTAGTGAGCTGAGACACGGTCTAAAAACCTTCCTGGACACCTGATGTACCTGTGTGCCAAATTTGGTGAAGTAAGTCCAGTCGTTTGGTCGCGCATAAAGAACAGACGTCAGGACAGACAGAAACTCATTTTTATAATATAAGATGTAAAAGATTTTTATATTTGAATACTTCAGATGTTTTTGGACACGGCAATGTCTTATGTTTGTTTATTTTTGTGCAAAATTGGGAAACTGGGCTGGTTTAGTTGTTTTTATTTATTTTTATTTTTTTTACTTTTCTTTATTTTACTAAGCCCCTTTAGGGTATGTGAAGATGTAGTTGTCTGACTTCATATATCAGAATAATATTGCATTGTATAGCTTTATTGGCTGCCTGTTGAGCCTTGCTGCTTACTGTGACAGGCCTGGGAACCTTCACAAGGCCCCAAACAGTCATAGGTTTCCCGCAATTTTGCCATGCGGGCTTGGATCTGTCTAACCACTCATGCCACGGCATCTGCGGGGTTAAATATGACTGCAGCATCTTAGAGGTGAAATGACCAGGATCGGAGTTAACTCCAAACCTGGCCATTATGCTTGGGTGTCACCTGTATTATACAGCTGACACCCACCGCAAATGACTTGGGATCACCTCCTGAGCCTGCTCTATACATTCCACTTCCACCCATGACGAATATATCGACATGGGTCATTAAAGGGTTAACTTAAAGAGGTTTCCACCTTTTTTAAAACTCCCCCATCATGACTGGACCTGTGGTGGTGATCAGGGCCTCACCCCCAATTTGGCGAGATGAGGTGATCGCCTCAGGTGGCATGGCCCTGGTGACAAGTGGGGGGAGGCAGGACAGGGAGAGTCGAGCGCTTCCGTTGTGGAAGCGCTAATCTCTATATTCATCTGTATCGCCGTCTTCAGGACAGGGATACAGATGGATTTATTGCAGGGGAGAGGCGTCTCCCTTCCCTGTTCCTCTGATAGGCTGCCAACACTAGGCCTGCAGCTTATCAGAGGCCGGTGCAGGCGGCCTAATGACTTACAATGCAGAACACAGGCCGGAAGATGCCTGCATCGCTGCCACCCTCATGGAGGTAAGTATAAGTGTTTATTTTTTATATGGCACACAATGCAGAGAGGAGCGCTGTGGAGGCATGTAGGGCACTCCTTACTGGCACATTATTGGGGTGCACAAAAGTAGTAGTTTATGTGGGGGCATCTAGGGGCTCTCCTTAATGGCACATTATTGGGGGGCACTATGTTGGCACAAAAGTACTTTATACGGGGGCATTTAGGGGCACTTCTTACTGGCACATTATTGGGGGAGGCACAAAATATGCTATTTTATGTGGGGCATCTAGGGGCACTCCTTACTGGCACATTATTGGGGGCACAAAAGTGGTATTTTATATGGTGGCCACTATAGGGAAGGGGGGAGAGAAACATTATTGGGGGGGGGGGGGGCTGTTTCAATTTTCGCTTCAGGCAGCAGAAAAGCTAAGTGCACCCCTTGTGGTGATCACACTTACCTGATCTCTGCTTCTGGGTTCCAGATTCACCGCTAGCTCTGTAGATCCCGGGTCTCCCTGCATCAGCATGCGTTTTGACACAGTGCATGTGACCTCTGCAGCCATTGATTGGTCACAGTGGTGAGTTGTCACCCATGCGGCATTCAACCCAGTGAGATAACACAGATGTTGATGCCGGAGACCCGGCACCTGCAGTGGTGATGGTAGAGTCTGAACCCAATGGCAGGGATCAGGTAACTATGATCATCACTGCAGGTCCAGCATGCTGGGAAGGTCTGAAAAAAAAAAAGTTGGACAAGCCCTTTGATGGAAACTCTTAATAAGCCCCACACAGCAGTGATAGCACTCCAAATTTTCCACCTTCAATCAAGAGTGAGCAGCGGGACAGGGAGACATTGACTTCCTTGCCCTGCTGCAGCATTCAACTGTAACGCTGTCCTGAATAAGAGGATACAGTTGAATTCTGTGAGGACCAAGCAACCAGCCATAAATGTTGCTGACTGCTAGGACAGTCCCCCACACCTTCACACCCGGGAACCACTAAGTTAGAAGATGCACAGCATGTAGGCACTCATCATGCTCTCTATCAGGTATGAGCCCACTACTAATTAACATCTAATTAAATATTGCACAGTCTGAAAATGAAAATCAAAGTGTAAAATTAGAATATTGTGCAAAAAGTACATTTATTTCAGTAATGCAAATGAAAAGGAATTGCATTAATGCAGCTTAAAATTAGAATTTTGTGAAAAGGTTCAATATTTTAGGCTCAAAGTGTCACACTGTAATCAGCTACTAAACCCATACAACCTAAACAAAGGGTACCTCAAAATTTTGATTTTGGGGTCTCATGAGCTGTAAGCCATAATCATCCTAATTATAACAAATAAAGGCTTGAAATATCTCGCTTTGCATGTAATGAATCTATCTCATATATTAGTTTCACCTTTTATCTTGCATTACTGAAATAAATGAAGTTTGCACAATAATCTAATTTTTTTTCGAGTTTCACCTGTACATTTTGTCACACCTGTAGCATATTACAGTTGAAAAGGAAAAGCTAAATTCCTTTTCATTTTGACACTTATTATGCAGTTCATGAAGAAATAGCATAGCCAAATGGAAGTTTGAGTTTTTCCATTCATATTCTTTATTTATTATTAGCCATGAAATACCAGTATGGTAATGAATATGAAATGACAAAATGCTTTTTTAATTTACATTTTTGTCACATATTAGCCAGATTTGAATGAAAA
Source organism: Bufotes viridis (assembly GCA_033119425.1). Classification (NCBI taxonomy): domain Eukaryota; kingdom Metazoa; phylum Chordata; class Amphibia; order Anura; family Bufonidae; genus Bufotes; species Bufotes viridis. The sequence goes on along the minus strand of CM065593.1, from coordinate 197,076,627 downwards.
ATTAAACTGCGTATTAAGTAATTTCAATTTATTTTTAATTTTGTCATGACATTTTTAAAATGGAAATTTTGCGTTTTCATTTTATTTGCCTCCCATAATAAACCAACAACCTGCAGACTGCATCGCTGTCTCTAACTGAAAACAATAGAAGGCAGACACCATGTGGCGATGCAGGAATTTTTCTGTCCGCTTCTAAATTCCGACAGCAAATTCTGCTGTGTGACCAGGCCCTAGGAGAAAAACCCACCTAGTGTAATGATCTAAGTGACTTTGCCAAGAGTGTATTTCTGATGGTTAGATTACTGGTTAGTGTGTTATTGATATACATTGAGAAGTATCTCTACCAAAAGTGGTCCAAAGAAATGCAACTGAAGTGAACTGGCAATAGGGTGTCTCATTGATGCACATGAAGAGTAAAGGCTAACCCATCTGGTTCAGTTCCACAAAACAGTTAGTGCAGTGCAATTTTCTTGAAAATATGTAATGCTGGTTATGATAGAAAGGTGTCAGTACATACAGCGCATGATAGCTAGTTATGTAACGGGCTTTGTAGCCATAGACTGGTCATGACCGTCGGGTCTCAGCTGTTTCAAACAGCAGAGACCCATGGCTAATGACTGCAACCGGCAAAAAATGCTGATCACTGTCATTAAAGCCTTTTAGATGCCGTGATCAAGTGAAAAACCCGGAATCTCGTGCTTCTGGACTTCTTACCAGCGTCCTCTGCAGCCAATAAGGATGCTGATAATTGTAATAACTTAGACTTTATTCTAACACCATTGAAAATAGCTTCCACAACCACATGATGACAGTCAAAAAACCTATGTGTTTCGGATAGCAGCAGCGGTATCCTTACTAAAGGTCTGAGACCATGAGTAAGGATACATCTGGTGCTATACAAAACGCATTGTTTTTTAACAATTATGGGGTTATGGAAACCTTTTTAATAAAGTCTACCGTTTTTTAGAAGAATAGTGCTGTATGTATTGAGCTTATGAACCATTCAACTCTACAGACGAGCTACTGTACTGGTATAAGAATGTGTGAGCAGAATTTTAAATACATGTGTATTAGAAAACTGTGTGATTTCTATAAACAAATGTAAAAAAAAAAATTATATATATATATATATATATATATATATATATATATAATCTATATCTCAGACAAGCACTTTACATCACTGCAGGATCTGCTGCTAATGTCTTGGTGCCAAAATAGGACACCTTCAGAGGTGTGGTGGAGTCCATGCCTCAATGGGTCATGAGTGACCTACATAATATTGGGTAGGTGGTGTAAATGTTATGACTCTTCGGTGTATATTTATGTTACATACAATTATGTAAAGCGTATTTGAGTATAAGATTTGTTTTATTTACCGAAGAAAACCTGTCCGGTGATTTCTGCTGTCCTCTCTGAAGTTAAGATGTGATAGATTTATATGATTTGGAGCAAGATTTTAATGAAAAGCCTGTCTTGTCTTTTCTTTTCATTTTTGTCTTTTTATGAAAAATTTTGTATAGCATACAGTACAAAATGCATGTCACAGATACACCTGAAGTGTTTGAAATACAGACGTTTCTGAACGTCTTTTCAGAGATAGCAGCTGCAGAGAGGGCATCCCAGAGAGCAGGCAGGGACCATTCCTGGGTGTCCCTGCCTTCTAGATCGCTGTATACACAGTGTTGAAGGAAAGATCTGCCGATTCCTGTCCCTGCTTCGTGGTCCTTTGACCGCTAGGGAGTGCAGGAGCTGTCGGGTCTTCCATAGACCATGATCAGCCCTGCACTGAGGCTGTACAGCGCTGTATTATGCTTTTATGTTTTTATTGTGTAAAACATAAAAATTAACCCATTTGGTATTGTTGCGTCCGTAATGACTGGATCTATAAAAATATCACATGATTTACCCCATTAAGTAAACGGTAGAAAAAAAGAAAAATGACACCAAACGGCTTTTTTGGGACTTCACCTCCCAAAAAATGAGATAAAAAGCAACCAGAAAGCCATATAAGCCCTCACGCAGCTCATTCAACAAAAAAATAAAAAAATGTTATTGCGCTTAAAACCCATGACAGAAAATTCCATGTTAGAAAATCCAGATGCCACTCCTTCCCTCCTGAGCCTTCTGCCCTTCTGAGCCAAATAACAGTTTACGACCACAATTGGGGTCTTACTGTATACAGAAGAAAGTGGGTAGCAAATTGTGGGGGGATATTCTCCTGTTATCTTTTGTGAAAAAGAAAGTTTGGGCCTAAAGCACAATTTTCTTGTAAAAAAATAAATAAATAATAATAAAATTTTTTCATTTTCACACCCAAGTATTAAAAGTTCTAAGAAACACCTGTTGTGTAAAGTGCTCGCTGTACCCCTTAAAAATTCCTTGGGCGGTGTAGTTTACAAAATGTAGTCACTTTTTGGGGATTTCACTGTGGGGATACCTCAGGGTCCCATTCCAGCAAAATCTGCCCTCCAAAACTCATATGGCGTTCCTTGCCTTCTGCCACCTGTTGTGTGCCCATACAGAGATATATGACCACATATGGGGTGTTTCTGAAAACTGCAGAATCAGGGTAATAAATTGAGGTTTGTTTTGTTAACCCTTAATGTGTTCCAGGAAAAAATGTATTAAAATTGAAAATCTTTCTAAATAAAAGTTACATTTTGAAATTTCACCTCTATATTGCTTTAATTCCTATGGAATACCTAAAAGGTTAACAACATTTCTAAAACCAGTTTTGAATAGTTTGAGGGGCGTCGTTTCTAAAATGGGGTCATTTATGGGTTGGTTCTATTGGGTCCCTATCAGACGAGCGTGAGGGGATTAGGTCCGGATGTGTTGCGAATCAGTTCAGTGAAAACTGCGCTATTTCGCAAGCAAGTCCATTCAGTTTTGCCTGCGATTGCGTTCAGTTTTTATTGCGCGGGTGCAATGTGATTTATTGCGTTTAGCACGCGCGTGATAAAAACCTGAATGTTGACAAACAACATCTCTTAGTAACCATCAGTAAAAAACACATCATTTTTGCACATGCTTGCAGATGCAATGCAATTTTCACGCAGCCCCATTCACTTCTATGGGGCCAGCGTTGCGTGAAAATCGCAGAATATAGAACATGCTGCAATTTTCATTCAACGCACAAGTGATAAGTGACAACCAATGCTCATGTACACAGACCAATTGAAATTAATGGGTCCGGATTCCGTGCGGGCGCAATGCGTTCGCATCACGCATTGCACCCGCGCGGAATACTCGCTTGTGTAAAAGAGGCCTTATGTAGGACCCACAAAGTGACTTCAGAACTGAACTGTTCCTTAAAGTTGACTTTGGAAATTTTCTTAAAAATGTAAAAAATTGCTTCTAAAATTCTAAACCTTCTAACATCCAAAAAAAATAAATTACCAAAATGATGCCAACATAAAGTAGAAATATGGGGAATGTTAATGATTGAATATTTTATGAGGCGTCACTATCTGTCTTAAAATTCAAAAATTAACTCTTTGATTTTTTTTTTTGTAAATAAAGGTAAAACATATTGACTTAAATTTTCCATTAACATGAAGTACAATGTGTCACGAGAAAACAGTCTCTTAATGGCTTGGATAAGTAAAAGCATTCCAAAGTTATTACCCCATAAAGTGACACGTTATATTTGCTAAATTAGGCCCGGTCTGGAAGTGGTTAAGGACCAGGTTAGTTTTTATGTTTTTTTCCTTTCTACCTTCCAGAAGCCACACTTTTTTAAAATATATTTTTTGGTCACATGAGAACTTAAGTTTAGCGGGACAAGTCTTAATTTACTGTTCTTGTATTGTCTTGTCTTGTATTGGAACAGCTAAAAATTACTTGACTTCCTTAAACTAAAGGTCAATGTGTTCCTGAGACAGGGCCGGCGCGTCCTATACGCGGAATAGGGAAGGGGGGCTGCTAGGAGCGCCGGCCCCGCCTCATGCTGCGGCCGCCGAGAGCTCTGAATTGAGCCTCTGGCGGCTGCAGCACTGCCCGGGCTGGCGCGTCCATGAGGACGCACCGCCCGGGCGCACCAAGAGGAGAGGAGCTGACAGGAGGGAATCGCTCAGCGCTCCCTCCTGTCACTCCATTGTAGCGTGGCCGAGCTCTTTATGGTCCGCGGGTACAGGAGCATCTGACATGAATGACAAGGGGGGGGGGGGAGTGAAGGGGGGGTTAAGAATGACAAAATGACAAGGGGGGAGTGTGAAGAATGACAAGGGGGAAGAGAATGACAAGGGGGGGGAGTGAAAAATGACGAGGGGGGGGTGGAGTGAAGAATGACAAAATGACAAGGGGGGGGAATAAAGAATGACAAGGGGGGGGAAGGAAGAATGACAAGGGGGGGAGTGAAGAATGACAAGGGGGGGGAGAGAGAGAACTGGCGTTAGTTAAAAGGGTTCTGCAGTTTATTTAAACTGATGATCTATCCTCTGGATAGATCATCAGCATCTGATTAGCAGGGGTCCGACACCCGGGACCCCCGCCGATCAGCTGTTTGAGAAGGCAGCGGCGCTGGCAGTAGCGCCTCGGTATCACTAGTATCACTGGCCTTGGCGGAGCTAAGCTATGTTCACTTGAATGAAGCTTAGTCCCACCCAGGCTCCTTCTGCGCCGCTGCCTTCTCAAACAGCTGATTGGTGGAGGTCCCGGGTGTCGGACCCCTGCCGATCAGTTTAAATAAACTGCAGAACCCCTTTAATATGGCAGATTATATGGGTGGGGCATTGTGATGTCACATGGGGGGGGGCGGCAAACTTTTCTTTTGCCTAGGGCGGCAAAAATCCTTGCACCGGCCCTGTCCTGAGATACCAAATTTGTTTATTTTTTTTTTTATTGTTTTACTGCTTTAAGAAAAAAAGCTTTGAAAAAATAAACCTTTTCTTGGCCTCACCATTTTCTGACATCCATAATTTTTTATATCTATTTATATTTGTCTACAGAGCTGTATGAGGGCTTTTTTTTTTTTTTTTTGCAGGGCTAACTTTAGTTTTTTACCAATGTAGTCAAGACAGGCACCCCTCACTTGCAATCATCCAGAATAAATGTACATATTAATTAAAAACAAGAAACATTAAAAATAATGAAAAAAATAATATAATATAAAAAATGAGAAATAATCCCAAATGGTGCCAATGATACCAACATAAATATTAGATCCATATAGTGAACCACATCTATATATATATGTGAATTGTGTCTATAACATATACAGTGATAAAGCCCGATTTTGTGCTGTGTATATATTAGAATTCCAAATGGAGCTTGTGAAGATGCAGGTGATTGAATTAATGTCCTTTTACATATACAGCCCAGAATCACCATTGTATTTTTTTGCTTTTAGTCACTCAAGAAATATAAAATTTGTTAAATTAACATTTTTTCTAATGGAAATTCCACTATTTGTCCATATAGTTTATGATGTATTCAGTAGGTAAGTATTCAATACTCACTAGTAATTGCGGTATGGCTTTATAGTATCTGTAGTAGTAGTTAGTAGTTGTTCTCACATAGATGTATAGTGTCCACCATTAATGTCAATATACCACACTTATTTAGTGAGTATACCATATTCACTTTTTAAAACGTATGTTAGTTGGTAGGTAGGAATGTCCTCAGTTAATGATCGTATATCACTTTCCACATAGTAAGTAGGTCCACCTTTATGTATCACTAGTTAGTTTTGGTATTGATTATAGTGATAAATATCACTGACTTACTGTTAGTAGATATCATTCATAAATCGTGGCGTCCCATGAGGTGGATAATTAACCACCTCAGCCCCCCTTGCTTAAACACCCTTAATGACCAAACCACTTTTTACAATTCTGCACTACACTACTTTCACGGTTTATTGCTTAGTCATACAACTTACCACCCAAATGAATATTACCTCCTTTTCTTCTCACTAATAGAGCTTTCTTTTGGTGGTATTTCATTGTTGCTGACATTTTAACTTTTTTTGATATTAATAAAAAAATAACCGAAACTTTTGCAAAAAAATTAAGTTTTTCGCTTTCTGTTGTAATTTTTTTTTAAAACAAACTACAGTTCTATATGAATTTTTCTCTAAATTTATTGTTCTACAGGTCTTTGATACCAAAAAATGCAATAAGTGTATATTTATTGGTTTGGGTAAAAGTTATAGCGTTTACAAACTATGGTGCAAAAAAGTGAATTTCCGCATTTTGAAGCAGCTCTGACTTTCTGAGCACCTGTCATGTTTCTTCAGGTGCTAGAATGCCAGGATAGTATAAATACCCCCCAAATGACACTATTTTAGAAAGAAGACACCCCAAAGTATTCGCGGAGGGGCATGGTGAGTTCATGTATGATTTCATTTTTTTTTTCACAAGTTAGCGGAAAATAACACTTTTTGAGTAGTGTTGAGCGAATAGTTCGGGTTTGTACCGAATTTTGGGGTGTTCGGGACCCGGACCCGAACATTTTCTAAAAAGTTCGGGTTCAGGTCCGTTGTTCTGCGATTTCTTCCCGCTTTCTGAAGGGCTACACAGCAGCCAATCAGCTAGCGTTTTGCTTCCTGCCCTAAGAAGCCATCACAGCCATGCCTACTAATGGCATGGCTGTGATTGGCCAAGTGCAGCATGTGACCCAGCCTCTATTTAAGCTGGAGTCACGTAGCGCCGCACGTCACACTGCTCTGATTAGTGTAGGGAGAGGACGCAGCTTCTGTGAGGGCGAGATTAGGCAGGGAAAAGTCAGCAACAGCACCTAATGAACTGATCGATCTACAGCTGTGAATGATTCAACTTCTGCTAGTTAATTGCTCACTGGTTTTTAGGCTGCAGAGTGTTTTTCTGTCACTTTTTTCTGGGGTGATTGGCGGCCATTTTGTGACTTTTGGTGCACCATAACAAGCTGCCACCAAGTCCATCAATCCATCAATACTAGTTTTTTTTTTTTTTTTTTTTTGCTATATCCTACATCATGCTTATTGTCACCCCTAGAAACTCAGGATAGCAATTTCTATATTTTATTAAGGGGTTAAATACAATTGCCAAAACACCAATCCCCTAAATGTGTTCCAGCTTTGGCTAGCCAAGTGTGATACTGTCTGCTGTCTGGCAAAGGATAGATAATTTTCTGTGGTGAAATTCAATAGCCAAAATTGAAATACCCTGAATCTGGTGTCCCAGCACTGGCTGGCAAAGTATAATAGTGTCTGCCAAAACATATATTTTGTTCTGGGGTGAAATTCAATTGCCAAAATAGCAATACCCTAAATCTGGTGTTCCAGTAGTGGCTGGCAAAGTATAATAGTGTCCGCCAAAACATATATTTTGTTCTGGGGTGAAATTCAATTGCCAAAATAGCAATACCCTGAATCTGGTGTTCCAGTAGTGCTGGCAAAGTATAATAGTGTCCGGCAAAGGATAGATTTTGTTCTGGGGTGAAATTCAATTGCCACAATAGCAATACCATGAATCTGGTGTCACAGCTGTGGCTGGCAAAGTATAATAGTGTCCGCCAAAACATATATTTTGTTCTGGGGTGAAATTCAATTGCCACAATAGCAATACCATAAATCTGGTGTCACAGCTGTGGCTGGCAAAGTATAATAGTGTCCGCCAAAACATATATTTTGTTCTGGGGTGAAATTCAATTGCCAATATAGCAATACCCTGAATCTGGTGGTCCAGCTGTTGCAGGCCAAGTGTTAATCTGTCCGTAAAAGGGTATATTACACTCAAGGTGTATATACATGTGCTGAGAGGGTCATCCTCATTAACTTCACACGCTACCATGCATCTCCCATTGTATTTCTGTCCGTTAAAGGGTATATTACACAAAGTGTTAAAATACAATTGCTGAAGGCATAATCCTACATATTTTTTCTCACGCTACTGTGCATCTCCAAGTGTAAATCTGTCCATCAAAAAGATACCTTTCGTTCAGGGCCTAAATACTAGCCCTAAAAGAGAAATTCCCCTAAATCAGTGGTTACTGCTGTGCCTGGATTAGTGTAATACGCTACATAAATAAATAGGCAGATAGTGTTAGGTGCCTGCAAAAAAATGCCTGAATTTGAAATCAATACTTTGGGCCAAATATTTTTTTTCTTATTGTGGTGCTTGGTGAACGGTAACAATGAGGAAAACATCTAGTAAGGGACGCGGTCGTGGTGTGTTAGTGTACTCTCTGGTGCTGGGAGAGGACGTGGCCATTCTGCCACAGCCACACGTCCTAGTGAACCAACTACCTCAGGTTCCAGTACCCGCCAGAATTTACAGCGATATTTGGTGGGGCCCAATGCCGTTCTAAGGATGGTAAGGCCTGAGCAGGTACAGGCGCTAGTCAATTGGGTGGCCGACAGTGGATCCAGCACGTTCACAACATTATCTCCCACCCAGTCTTCTGCAGAAAGCGCACAGGTGGCGCCTGAAAACCAAGCCCATCAGTCTGTCACATGACCCCCATGCATATCAGGGAAACTGTCTGAGCCTAAAGTTATGCAGCAGTCTCTTATGCTGTTTGAAGACTCTGCTGGCAGGGTTTCCAAAGGAAATCCACCTAGCCCTTCCCCAGTGGTGGAAGACATAGAATGCACTGATGCACAACCACTGATGTTTCCTGATGATGAGGACATGGGAATACCACCTCATCGGAGTCCGCACGCCTCTGATGATGACGAAACACAGGTGCCAACTGCTGCGTCTTTCTGCAGTGTGCAGACCGAACAGGAGGTCAGGGAGGAAGACTGTGTGGAAGACGATGCAGGGGACGATGAGGTCCTAGACCCCACATGGAATGAAGGTCGTGCCACTGACTTTCATAGTTCAGAGGAAGAGGCAGTGGTGAGACTGAGCGAACAGCGTAGCAAAAGAGGGAGCAGGGGGCAAAAGCAGAACAGCCGCCGCCAAGAGAGTTCGCCTGCTACTGGCCACCGCCACCAGGGACCGAGCACCCCAAAGGCAGCTTCAAGGAGTTCCCTTGCATGGCACTTCTTTAAACAATGTGCGGACGACAAGACCCGAGTGGTTTGCACGCTGTGCCATCAGAGCTTGAAGCGAGGCATTAATGTTCTAAACCTTCGCACAACCTGCATGACCAGGCATCTACATGCAAAGCATGAACTGCAGTGGAGTAAACACCTTAAAAGCAAGGAACTCACTCAGGCTCCCCCTGCTCCCTCTTCTGCTGCTGCCTCGGCCTCTTCCTCCGCCTCGGGAGAAATGTTGCCACCTGCCGCCCACCAAACAGAGGATGTGCCACCGACACCACCACATGCGTCACCAAGCATCTCCACCATGTCACACGGCAGCGTTCAGCTCTTCATCTCACAAACCTTGGAGAGAAAGCGTAAATTCCCACCTAGCCACCCTCGAACCCTGGGCCTGAATGCCAGCATGTGTAAACTACTGGCCTTTGAAATGCTGTCATTCAGGCTGGTGGAAACAGACAGCTTCAAACAGCTGATGGCCATGGCTGTCTCACAGTATGTTGTTCCCAGCCGCCACTACTTCTCCAAGACAGCCGTGCCTTCCCTGCACAACCAAGTATCCGATAAAATCAAGTGTGCACTGCCCAACGCCATCTGTGGCAATGTCCACCTAACCACAGATACATGGACCAGTAAGCTCGGCCAGGGACGCTATATCTCCCTAACTGCACACTGGGTAAATGTAGTGACGGCTGGGCCCCAGGTGGAGAGTTCCTTGGCGCACGTCTTTCTGCTGCCAAGGATCGCAGGGCATCATTCTTTGCCTCCTGTAGCCTCCTCCTCCTACTTGGCTTCCTCCTCCTCTGCTTCCACCAGCTCATCCAGTCAGCCACACACCTTCACCACCAACTTCAGCACAGCCCGGGGTAAACGTCAGCAGGCCATTCTGAAACTCATATGTTTGGGGGACAGGCCCCACACCGCGCAGGAGTTGTGGCGGGGTATTGAACAACAGACCGACAAGTGGTTTCTGCCGGTGGGCCTCAAGCCCAGCCTGGTGGTGTGCGATAATGGGCGAAATCTCGCCCTTGCCTGGCACATGTGCTGAATTTGGTGGGGTAGAAGTTCATTCACATATACCCCGACATGTCAGAGCTGCTGCATAAAGTGCGGGCCGTCTGTGCACGCTTCCGGCGTTCACATCCCGCCGCTGCTCGCCTGTCTGCGCTACAGCAGAACTTCGGCCTTCCCGCTTACCGCCTCATATGCGACGTGCCCACCAGGTGGAACTCCACTTTGCACATGCTGGAGAGACTGTGCGAGCAGCAGCAGGCCATAGTGGAGTTTCAGCTGCAGCACGCACGCGTCAGTCGCACTGCGGAACAGCACCACTTCACCACCAATAATTGGGCCTCCATGCGAACCTGTGTGCCCTGTTGCGCTGTTTCGAGTACTCCACCAACATGGCCATTGGCGACACCGTTATCAGCGTTACAATACCACTTCTATGTCTCCTTGAGAAAACGCTTAGGGCGATGATGGAAGAGGAGGTGGCCCAGGAGGATGAGGGGTCATTTTTAGCACTTTCAGGCCAGTCTGTTAGAAGTGGCTCAGAGGGAGGTTTTTTGCAGCAGCAGAGGCCAAGTATAAATGTGGCCAGCCAGGGCCCACTACTGGAGGATGAGGATGAAGCAGGTTCACAGCGGGGTGGCACCTGACACAGCTCAGGCCCATCACTGGCTGTGTGGCTGGGGGGGATACGGAGGACGATGACGATACGCCTCCCAGGGAGGACAGCTTGTCCTTATCTCTGGGGAGCCTGGCACACATGAGCGACTACATGCTGCAGTGCCTGCGCAACGACAGCAGAGTTGCCCACATTTTAACGTGTGCAGACTATTGGGTTGCCACCCTGCTGGATCCCCGGTACAAAGACAATGTGCCCACCTTACTTCCTGCACTGGAGCGTGATAGGAAGATACGCGAGTACAAGCGCACGATGGTTGAACAGTACGTCTGCACACCCCTCCACGTACTGACTGATGGTTCGGCCCCATTCAACTTCTGGGTCTCCAAATTGTCCACGTGGCCAGAGTTAGCATTTTATGCCTTGGAGGTGCTGGCCTGCCCGGCGGCCAGCGTTTTGTCTGAACGTGTATTCAGCACGGCAGGGGGGCGTCATTACAGACAAACGCAGCCGCCTGTCCACAGCAAACGTGGACAAGCTGACGTTCATAAAAATGAACCAGGCATGGATCCCACAGCACCTGTCCCTCTCTTGTGCAGAATAGACATTTATAACTGCCTCCCCCTCAACCATGTATTCTTGTACTCCGGGGCACTTCTTTATTGAATCCTCATTTTTTTAACTTTACCATGATCTTGCGGTGCAACCCAAAGTTGAATGAACCTCTCCTCAATCTGGGCGCTGGGGCCTAAATAACTGAAAGTGGCCTTCTCCAGTGGTGGGTGATATGACGCCTTATTCCTTGCTGTGGGACCTCTCTCCTCTGTCTGGGTGCTGGGGCCTAAATAACTGAAAGTGGCCTTCTCCAGTGGTGGGTGATATGACGCCTTATTCATTGCTGTGGGACCTCTCTCCTCTGTCTGGGTGCTGGGGCCTAAATAACTGAAAGTGGCCTCCTCCAGTGCTGGGTGATATGACGCATGATTCTCTGCTATGGGACACCTCTCCAATTGATATTGATTAATTTTTATTTATTTTATTTTAATTTCCCTATCCACATTTGTTTGCACGGCATTTGCCTACATTTTGCTCCTTTTGCAGCCCAGAAGAAGTAGGGCAATGTGTTTTGGGGTGTATTTTTACATAGACCCATGCTGGGTGAGAGAAATATCTCTGTAAATTGTCAACTTTGTATAAAAAATTTAAAAAGTTGTCATTTACAGAAGTATTTCTCTAACCCAGCATGGGTATATGTAAAAATACACCCCAAAACACATTGCCCTACTTCTCCTGAGTACGGCGATACCGCATGTGTGACACTTCTTTGCAGCCTAGGTGCGCAAAGGGGCCCCTTTTAGGAGGGCATTTTTACGCATTTGGATTCCAGACTTCTTCTCACGCTTTAGGGCCCCTAAAATGCCAGGGCAGTATAAATACCCCACGTGACCTCATTTTGGAAAGAAGACACCCCAAGGTATTCCGTCAGGGTCATGGCGAGTTCATAGAAGATTTTTTTTTTGGCACAAGTTAGCGGAAATTGACTTTTTTTTTTCTTAAAAAGTCTCATATTCCACTAACTTGTGACAAAAAATAAAATTTTACATGAACTCACCATACCCCTCACGGAATACTTTGGGGTGTCTGCTTTGCAAAATCGGGTCACATGTCGGTTGTTTATATTGGCCTGGCATTTGAGGGTCTCCGCAATCATTACATGTATGGTCAGCATGAGGAGTTTCTGCTATTCTCCTTTTTTTTCCGTTCAGCCTCTGGGCTGAAAAAAAAATTAACGGCACAGATTTCTTCATTCGCATCAATCAATGTGGATGAAAAAATCTCTGCCAAAAAATGTGGAAAAAAAAAAAAGAGGGGAAAGGACATAGGAGTGCTTGCGAAGTAAGGCCCCATTCACACGTCTGCAAAAATGTCCTCATCTATTCCGCAATTCTGCAGAATAGATGCGGACCCATTCATTGTGAATGGGGCCGGCGGTGATGCGGAGAGCACACTATGTGCTCTCCGCATCAGCATTTGCGGAGCTGCAGCCGCGAACTTACGGGTTTCAGCCCCGAAACATCAGGCCGCAGCTCCGCAAAAGATAGAGCATGTCCTATTCTTGCCCGCAATTGCGGACAAGAAAAGGCATTTTCTATATAGTTCTGCCAATGTGCCGGTGCCGGTGTCCGTGTTTTGCCAATGTGCCGGTGTCCGTGTTTTGCGGATCCGCAAAACATACGGACGTCTGAATGAGCCTTACAGGGGGGTGATTAGTGACAGAGGGGTGATCAGGGGTTAATCAGTGACTGGGGGTGGGGGTGATTGGTGCACTTCAGCTGCCTGTGTCCTCTGGTGGTCCCAAGCAAAAGGGGACCCCCAGAGGAGCAGGCAGCAGGCATATCAGATGCTGTTTACAAAACAGCGCCTGATATGCGATTTAGATGGCTTTTTTCTGACATCTACAGCCTGCCAGCGCATGATCAGCACTGGCAGTCTGTAGTAAAACTTCCTACCGGCGCGATCGCGTTCACAGGAAATCTCTCCTCTCGCGAGATGACGCGTCAAGGAGGAACATCCCGGCCGCCCGCAGGACGCATCCTTGAGTTAAGCGGTCGAGATGTGGTTAGCCGCTCGTTGTTGGTTAGAGTAGGTATTGGTACTTGTCTGGTGGTTTGGCTCGCATAGTCTTGTGAGATCCTCCTCCAGTCTCGGCGTCCCACGGGTTCCCAGCGTGTCACGTGGTCAAGCGTGCTGGTTTTGATCTGTCTGGATCTTTATACAGTGCGGGTATTGTGATGTTTATGGAGCGCTCCACAATCCTTTATAGAAGTAGTTGTCTTATGTGGGCTGTGGATTCTGCAAACATAGTTATATATGTTTATATGTATAATAACTATGTTGGCAGAATCTACAGCCCATGTAAGCCTACATAATTAATATGTAGAAGGGTGTAAATTTGTCACAATAAATGTTTGTATAGAAGGTACATTTATTCTGGATGATTGCAAGTGAGGAGTGCCTGTCATGACTACATTGGTATTTTCTACTATTGACGCGGTGAATCAATTTGACAGAGCACCATGGTCACAAGTGGGTGAACCGCTACAACTAGTTTATTTGTAATCAAGTAACTTTTTAATTTTTGTTGGTACCATTTTGGGGTATGTATGACTTTTTGATCACTTTGTATTAACATTTTTTTGAGGGGCTGACACAGTGATATGAAATGGCAACTCATGGATTTTTTTCTATTACGGTGTCATCATGCAGAAAAAATATTTTGATATTTTAATAGTTTGGACATTTTCGGATACGGCGATGCTTATGTTTTATTTAATTTTTTCTAAAGGAACAAATCAAGAAATTAGTTCAACAGACAAAAATTGAAAGTGGAGCAATTATTCCACATTGTATCTAACTAGTTCACAGAACTAAACCCAGAACAGGTACCTTGAGTGAGATTTCCTCTAAGTTAACCTGCCAGCTTCCCTCAGTAATAGTATCACAACAGCACACCATTTTGGCAGAGAAATTTTCATGTATTTTGATTTAATCATATAGGTTAACTTAAGGTCATCTGACAGTTTGTTGAACATGTTCAACGTAAGACCCATTCTTTGACATGAATATAACAGAAAGCATTCAAAAGGGGAGTAAGAAGCCTCATTGACTGCCCGAGTCTTTGATTGCCCAAAGGAGACTGTTATAAAGTTCAACTAGGGGTGGCTTATATTTGTCACTGATTTGGGAAATGGGGAGGAAATTGTGAAGGTAAATCAGACTTTCAGAAATCTAACAGGAAAAAGAGACCTTCATACCTGGAGGAAACGAGGGGTTAACCAAGAGTGGAGTTAGAGGTTGTCCACTTTTTACTATTGATGACCTATTCTCGGGATAGGTCATCAATATCAGTTTGGCGGGGGGCACCAGCTGTTTGAAGAGAAGGTAGCTCTCATACAAGCGCTGCCTTCTCTGCTCTGTTTATCTGCTTGCCACAGCAATTGCTTGTAATTACAAGTATGGTGCACCCATTCACTTCTATGGAACAGCTATGTCTGTCCAAGTGAATAAAGTATGGTGCACCCATTCACTTCTATGGAACAGCTATGTCTGTCCAAGTGAATAAAAAAGAGCCGTCCCATAGAAGTGAATGGGAATGCCATACTTTCAATTATACCTGCTCACCACAGAAATTGCTGCGGCGAGCAGGTAAACAGAGCAGAGAAGGTAGCACTCATAACAGAATAGATCATCAATATCAGAAGATAGGTCATCGGTAGTAAAAAGCAGACAACCCATTTATAGGCCTAGAAAAAAGTCTTGAATCGTTGTTCACAATGTGTTACTTGCGGTATCGCAGGTTCCAAATCGTCGTGGGTCCAGACGTCAACAGATTAAGTAAAAGTTCACAGAACCGCGCACCCTTTCACCGATCCAATATTTCTGACCAAACTGCTCCTCCTCTCCAGTGTAAATCAAGTACTTCTTTTCACTTGTTACCTAAGTACCGATATAGACCACACAATAGTGCATTATCTTCTAATTTTTTAATAAAGTATAAAAGATGCACTTACAGGAAAGTCAATAATCAAACGTCCATAAAATTCATAAATATCTCGGACTTCGGCGTCCTCGTGTCCCGACCCGGTTTTCGCTCACCAGAGCTTCGTCAGGGGCGTCACAAACTAACATCCGGGGACGGGCTAATATATCCTCATCCTCCACATAAAAATCTTTTTAAAATATTACAATATATGAATCTTCCATAACAACATAATAAACTGATGAACACCTTATTCAACACATGCTGCAACATCTCTATTATTTTGTATCTAGACGGTCATTACTAGTACAATGTTCCCTAAAGTTCATTCATAAAAATCGCCTCCCTATCACATGACACAGTGGAACCTCCTACCATTCATAAAGTTCAACTCATTCTCCAATCACATTCTACACACTCTCCGGTGTTTTGTCACATGACCGGAGTTCTCACAGGTCCTTAACTCTAATTCAAGTATCATGATGTTACTAACTAGATTATACATGGCTTCAGGTCAAATTCGATGTTAAGTCCTGCCGGTTGTAATGTCCCAAGTTTGTATATCCATTCCACCTCCTTGCGATTCACTTGATTAACAAAATCGCCTCCCCTCCAGTGTCTCCTCACCACTTCTATCCCGATGAACTTCAGTCCTCTCGGGTCTTGTTGATGTTTAACTTTGAAGTGTGACGAGACACTGTGGGATTGCAAGCCCTTTTTGATGTTACGTACATGCTCCTGAACTCGGACCTTCAACTTCCTGAGGGTCCGGCCCACGTATTGTAACCCACACGGGCATTGTAACATGTAGATGATACATTCACTTTCACAGCTACCTGCTGTTCTAACTTCAAATTTGTTGCCATTACTATTTGAAATTATAGTATTGCATGTCCGCTGTCTTTCCTTGAAGGTCTGGTTTTTGCACGGACCACAGAAACCGCACCATGTGAATTGACCCCCTTTGGTTGTTCCTTTTTTGGGTGGAATGGCACTATGTGTAATTTTTGTTCCTATATTAGGGGCTTTTTTATAAATAATATTCGGCACATTAGGAATCTCTTTACCAATAACCGGGTCACTTTTTAATATACTCCAGCTTTTTCTCAGGATGTTCTTCATTACACCAGCTCTAGTATTATATTGAGTTAGGAAAGAAAATCTAAAGTCCCTGCCTTCGTTCTTCACTCCTTTTTCAGGTTTTTCGGTATCTCTTTCTTCTTCTATCTTCTCTATACACCTATCAAGTTCCTCAACTTCATATCCCTCAGGAGTTCAGGAGCATGTACGTAACATCAAAAAGGGCTTGCAATCCCACAGTGTCTCGTCACACTTCAAAGTTAAACATCAACAAGACCCGAGAGGACTGAAGTTCATCGGGATAGAAGTGGTGAGGAGACACTGGAGGGGAGGCGATTTTGTTAATCAAGTGAATCGCAAGGAGGTGGAATGGATATACAAACTTGGGACATTACAACCGGCAGGACTTAACAGCGAATTTAACCTGAAGCCATGTATAATCTAGTTAGTAACATCATGATACTTGAATTAGAGTTAAGGACCTGTGAGAACTCCGGTCATGTGACAAAACACCGGAGAGTGTGTAGAATGTGATTGGAGAATGAGTTGAACTTTATGAATGGTAGGAGGTTCCACTGTGTCATGTGATAGGGAGGCGATTTTTATGAATGAACTTTAGGGAACATTGTACTAGTAATGACCGTCTAGATACAAAATAATAGAGATGTTGCAGCATGTGTTGAATAAGGTGTTCATCAGTTTATTATGTTGTTATGGAAGATTCATATATTGTAATATTTTAAAAAGATTTTTATGTGGAGGATGAGGATATATTAGCCCGTCCCCGGATGTTAGTTTGTGACGCCCCTGACGAAGCTCTGGTGAGCGAAACCCGGGTCGGGACACGAGGACGCCGAAGTCCGAGATATTTATGAATTTTATGGACGTTTGATTATTGACTTTCCTGTAAGTGCATCTTTTATACTTTATTAAAAAATTAGAAGATAATGCACTATTGTGTGGTCTATATCGGTACTTAGGTAACAAGTGAAAAGAAGTACTTGATTTACACTGGAGAGGAGGAGCAGTTTGGTCAGAAATATTGGATCGGTGAAAGGGTGCGCGGTTCTGTGAACTTTTACTTAACCCATTTATAGGGGCAAGTTTTGACTGCAAATTGAACTTAAAGAAAATCACTGCCACATCTGAATGAAGTAGAACATAAGAATTAATCTGGACTTAAAGGGGTTGTATGTTGCAAGTTATAGCTTCACAACAGGTGGATTGCTGAAGGATTAAAAGATTTGAACATGTGATCTTTTGTCTGCCAATACTATCGCAGTCTATGGTATTCTGAAAGGCTGCCTGCGAAACTATACCTTGGTCCGTCCTGGACCTAGTTAATGGCCAGTATTGACATCATGGAGGAGCGAAACTGTAGCAAAAGCATGGCTGAACATAACACAGGATGATATTTCTGCTCACTCTCTACAGTAATAATCAGAATAATCAAGACTTTCACTCTTTTCTAATGGTCCTATCAGCTTCTCACCCTCTGTCATATCACCTGACAGGTTTGCCATGATACCGATACTCCCTATGTAATGTTTGCCTACTATGGGCTTGTCAGATGATTGTAAATATGACACAACTGAAAGTATCCATCAGAATTTTTTTCTGCTCTTCAGGAATTAAAAAATCATGAGAAAGATGCACACGAAAGTAGAAAGGATGCCCATGAGAAAGAAGAGCACATAACGGTAAATTCCAGTTTTAATCTTTGCGCTATTTATTCATGTTGGCTTCTATGATGCAAATTTTGTGTGTTTTTGCAGGAGCTGTGCGAGTCTGACCAAGATTTTAGAAATAATAAAGATCTATTAGATTTCTTGGTAAGTATTTTTTTGTCGGTGCACTGAGTGAAATCATTTCTTGGGCCATGTGTCTGTTCAGTGGATAATTTCAGCTATGGAGCAGCTTGAAATATGCGGCTATAGGAACCCACTGTAAAAAAAAAAAACTGCTTCTTCATGGAATAGGTTAGTCTACTACATTATTCTATACAGCAAAAATAAAATAGTACGCTGACTCAAACCAGCTTGATTTATGCAAAAACTACACTGTATTGGTATTTAGCATATGTGCTGCAAAATTTGAAAGCTTTTTTTTTTTTTTTTTTATTGTAACATTGCTAATGATATTTCTCCAGTTGATTTTGACCATAGTTATTATATAGTCGTCAGTTTTATGTTTGTCAGTCTGGTTGCCTTTGTTTTTCTTTTTTTTTTTTTTTTTTTTTTTTTATAATTACCCATCTTTTTTTCTGCTCCCCTGTGAAAATAGAGCAATAGGCTCTAAGTGCTATGGTAGAAAATAAAATCATATTTCTGTATAAATTGTTGCTGAAAATTATACTTCACCCGCAGGAACATTTTAGAATTCTGCAAGATGAAGATGCCAAGTTTGTCAACACTGTTGTCGAAATGTTGTCAATCGCGTTAATGCGACACAAGAGAGTCTCTAAAGAATATGAAGAGGAGAAATTGGTGGGTAATCTTTTATGCTATAATCAAGAAGAAATTTAAGTGTGATAGTGGTTGCTTATCTTTTAGTTGTGAAACAGGCCGAACTGGATGGACAAATGTCTTTTTTTAGCCTTATATACTATGTTACGATGAATGGTGGATTTAAAGGGGTTTTCTGAGATGTTAAGGGTCCATTCACACGTCCTCAATTTTGTTCCGCATTTTGCGGAACGGAATTGCGGACCCATTAATTTCAATGAGGACAGACGATGTCCCGCCCGGGTCCCCAATTGCCGATTCACACTTCCGGGTCCGCAATCGCGTTCCCCAAAAAAATAGAACATGTCCTATTCTTGTCCGCAATTGCGGGCAAGAAAAGACATTTTGTATATAGTGCCGGCAAATTGCGGAACGCACGTCGCCGATGTTCGTGTTTTGTGGATCCGCAAAACTCACACGGGCGTGTGAATGGACCCTAATACTGATGATCTATCCTCTGGATAGGTCATCAGTGTCTAATTCATGTAATCAAACAAAAAGGAGCAGGGAAAAAAGGTTAGGGAAGGGCACAGAAGATGAGATACAAGGAAAGGAGATTTGGATGGGCGCCAGAGGATGCCCACATGGGACGACTAGTGGAACTGTGGGTGTGAGGGCAGCTCACAAAGTGGCTTGATGTCAAGCCGTAATAACAAGTAGTTTAAGAGAAAAAAGTGATTGGAGCGCCCGATTCAAATGAGCATAGGAAAGTGCATAGACAAAGGCACTCAGGCGGTGAAAAAATCTTGGATGTTCAGCAAATGCACAATCATAGTGATCCACAAATAATTACAAGTATTACTCACTTCACCAGGGGGGTGGGACAAGATAAGCTCAAGACACTTGGAGCCCACTACCCCCTCGCCGAGATCGCCTTCAGTTGGATGCAATCCACGATGTCCCTCAAAGGATGACCCGGAGGACCTTCTGGATTTTACAGTGATTTTTTTATTAAAGCTCGAAGCGTTTCGGGGTGTACATAGAACCCCTTCATCAGGAGCATATAAAAACAGTAATGGACATGTTCAATTTAAATACACAAATGATAAATGGTTTGCTGGCACGAGGTATCGTGCACTTCCGGTCACGTGACTTCCGGACCGGAAGTGATTCATATTATAATTCTTTTTTACATTATCGTTAAGTTAAAAAAACTACTTAACAACAGTAATAAATTCAAATAGTCTAATGGAATAAAATAAAATAAAACTTCCTCTTGGGGTGATACACTTTTTGTCGAGGTTTCCCCTTGTTGTCCATATGACTCACGGGGCATGACCGGAGCCCCCGGTCACGTGGGCGGAAGTGCGTTCCAGTGTGGAACGCACTAGAGATCCCCGGCGGCTTCCTCTGGTCACATGATCCCCGGCGGCTTCCTCCGGTCACATGATATCCCCCTGCATCCCAGCGTGGAACGCAAGAAGGTACCTGCGCACTCTAACCAAGAGCCTATCCCGCTGGGGGTGCGATTATATATGGAGAAATCTATGAAATTTTCAACAATAGTTCTTATTGATGTGGTGCCTATTTTATGATTATTATTTTAAAAAATGTTGATTATTAGATTTGGGGGAAATTAGAAATTCTATCTTAAATAAGTAATAAATAAAAGGTCAATTGAATAAATATCACCGCAGCTAATGCTTCTAGTTTGCAGATTAAAAAATAGAAGTTCAATAAAAATCCAAATAAAAATCCTTATAAATGCAGACGAATTTAAGAAAGAGAGTACATATAAACAAGGACAGGATATATGTATATACATAGACACCCATAATATAAAAATATTCCTATCTCTACAAAAAAATGGGTGTGCACACTTATATATACACACATACACATACCTATATAGATAGATATATATATATATATATATACATACACACATATATACATATATATATATACATACACATACATCCACATATCTCTCCATAAAAATAGTTTTATTATAAAAAACCCACAGTAGCAGTATGGATATTAGGGAAAGGCGGGAGGGGGGGGGGGGAATACTGACTGCTCCGTTAGTAGTGGCCGTATTCAAGGGCTTCATTTAGTCCTGATGGAGCCAGGGTATTAAATCTATAGATCCAGTACATCTCCCGTCGGCACAGCTGGGAATAGGATTTTGGAACCTAATCAATGGGAGTGATCTTCAGACAGGAGAAATCCCCAGCGTGTGCCTGGGGATACATGTGTATGTATATATATATATATGTGTATGTATATGTATATATATATATATATATATATATATCTATATAGGTATGTGTGTATATATAAGTGTGCACACCCATTTTTTTTGTAGAGATAGGAATATTTTTATATTATGGGTGTCTATGTATATACATATATCCTGTCCTTGTTTATATGTACTCTCTTTCTTAAATTCGTCTGCATTTATAAGGATTTTTATTTGGATTTTTATTGAACTTCTATTTTTTAATCTGCAAACTAGAAGCATTAGCTGCGGTGATATTTATTCAATTGACCTTTTATTTATTACTTATTTAAGATAGAATTTCTAATTTCCCCCAAATCTAATAATCAACATTTTTAAAAATAATAATCATAAAATAGGCACCACATCAATAAGAACTATTGTTGAAAATTTTATAGATTTCTCCATATATAATCCCACCCCCAGCGGGATAGGCTCTTGGTTAGAGTGAGCAGGTACCTTCTTGCGTTCCACGCTGGGATGCAGGGGGATATCATGTGACCGGAGGAAGCCGCCGGGGATCATGTGACCAGAGGAAGCCGCCGGGGATCTCTAGTGCGTTCCACACTGGAACGCACTTCCGCCCACGTGACCGGGGGCTCCGGTCATGCCCCGTGAGTCATATGGACAACAAGGGGAAACCTCGACAAAAAGTGTATCACCCCAAGAGGAAGTTTTATTTTATTTTATTCCATTAGACTATTTGAATTTATTACTGTTGTTAAGTAGTTTTTTTAAATTAACGATAATGTAAAAAAGAATTACAATATGAATCACTTCCGGTCCGGAAGTCACGTGACCGGAAGTGCACGATACCTCGTGCCAGCAAACCATTTATCATTTGTGTATTTAAATTGAACATGTCCATTACTGTTTTTATATGCTCCTGATGAAGGGGTTCTATGTACACCCCGAAACGCTTCGAGCTTTAATAAAAAAATCACAATCAATTAATCACATCAAAAGTGAGTAATACTTGCAATTATTTGTGGATCACTATGATTGTGCATTTGCTGAACATCCAAGATTTTTTCACCGCCTGAGTGCCTTTGTCTATGCACTTTCCTATGCTCATTTGAATCGGGCGCTCCAATCACTTTTTTCCCTTAAACTATCAGTGTCTATTTGGCGGGGGTCTGACACCTGGGACCTCACCGTTCAGGTGTTTGAGAATGTAGCAGCACTCAAAGCTTTCCATAGGCCAGTGACGACACGTTCATCAGTGGCTTAGGCACAGCTCAGCCCCTACAACTGAATGGGGCTGAGCTACAATACCAAGCACTGCCGCTGTACGGTGCTGTGCTTGTTGCGCAGGACACCCCAGAGAAAAGGCAGGGACTGTTCCTGTGTGCCCTGCATTCTAGATCTCTGTATACACAGGGCTGAACAAGCGCTGTGTATACAGCTGAGGAAGCGATCTGCCACTTCCTGTCCCGACCCGGTGGTCATGTGACCACTGGGGAGTGCAGGAGCTGTTGGTTCAGCCCTGCCCTGAGGCTGTACATCGCTGTATTATGCGGTACAGCCTCTCGGGAGGGTGTATTTCCACTGTGACTGGGGCTACTATGTCAGCCCCAGTTACAGGAGAAATCAATAGTTTAAAAAAAAAATGTCCTGTATGACCTTATGGGGGAGAAAAAAAAAGTTTACATTAAAAAAAATTATTTCCCCCCAAATCGGCTATTTAAAAAATAGAAGAAAAATAGACATATTTGGTATCACCACGTCCGTTGCAACCACGTTGTTGCAACCAGCTCTATAATAATATCATATGATCTACCCCACCAGGTGAATGCCGTAAAAAATATATAAACATTGTGCCAAAGCAGATTTTTTTTTTAGTTAGCTCACCTCCCAAAAAACGTAATGTTAATCAATCAAAAAGTTGTATGTACCCCAAAATGGTAGCATTAAAAACCTCACCCGCTCCTGCAAAAAAATAAGTCCGCAAACAAGACCATAGCCAGAAAAAAAAAAATATGGCAAGAAAATTGCAACACAAAAATATGATTTTTTTTTCTACAAATGCTCTTATTGTGTGAAACGTAAAAAATGGAATAAAAATAGACATATTTGGTATCGCCGCGTCCGTAACCTACTAAAATATCACATGATCTACCCCATTAAGTGAACGGTGTAAAAAACAAATAAAAATTATGCCAAAACAGCTTTTTTTGTCACCTCACCTCACAAAAAACATATTAATCAAAAAGTCATATGTACCCCAAAATAGTAGCAATAAGAACATCAGCTCGTCCCACAAAAAACAAGCCTTTACACAAGACTATATCCCGAAAAATTGAAAAACTATGGCTGTAAGAAATGCAAACACAAAAAAATGTTTTTTTTTCTAAAAATGTTTTTATTTAAAATGTAAAAATAAAACTAGGCATATTTGGTATCTCTGCGTCTATAATGACCAGATCTATAAAAATATCACATGATCTACCCAATTAAGTAAACAGTAGAAAGAAAAATGACACCAAACAGCTTTTTTTGGGACTTCACCTCCCAAAAAATGAGATAAAAAGCAACCAGAAAGCCAAATATACCCTAAAATGTTGCCAATATAAACTGTAGCTTTTCCCGCACAAAATAAGCCCTCACGCAGCTCATTCAACATAAAATTAAAAAAAGTTATCGCGCTTAAAAACCATGACGGAAAATTCCATGTTAGAAATTCCAGATGCCGTTCCTTCCCTTCTGAGCCCTGGCGTGTCCCCAAATAACAGTTTACGAACACAATTGGGGTATTACTGTATTCAGGAGAAAGTGGGTAGCAAATTGTGGGGGGATATTCTCCTATTATCTTCTGTGAAAAAGAAAGTTTGGGCACCATTTTCTTGTAAAAAAAAAAGACCACTCCAGCAAAATTTGCCCTCCAAAAATCATATGGCCCTCCTTGTCTTCTTCCCCCTGTCATGTGCCCATACAGAGGTATATGACCACATATGGAATGTTTCTGTAAACTGCAGAATCAGGGTAATAAATATTGAGGTTTGTTTAGTTGTTAACCCTTGATTTGTTCCAGGAAAAAATGGAAAATCTGCAAAAAAAAGTGAAAATTTTTTAATTTCACCACTATTTTGCTTTAATTTCTGTGGAATACCTAAAAAGTTAACAACATTTCTAAAACCAGTTTTGAATTATTTGAGGGGTTTTGTTTCTATGGGTCATTTATGGATTTGTGCTATTATGTAAGCCTCACAAAGTGATTTCAGAACTGAACTGGCCCTTAACCCTTTAAGGACACAGCCATATTTCACCTTAAGGACCAGGCCATTTTTCGCAAATCTGACCATTGCCACTTTGTGTGAATAACTTTAAAACGCTTTTAATTATCTAGGCCATTCTGATTGTTTTTTCGTCACATATTGTACTTCATAACACTAGTAAAATGGAGTCCAAAAAATTCATTTTTATTTATAAAATATACCAAATTTACCAAAAATTGGGAAAAATTTGCAAATTTCCAAGATTCAATTCCTATAATACATAATTATACCGCCCAAAAAAGTTATTAATTTACATTTCCCATATGTCTACTTCATGTTTGGATCATTTTGGGAATGCCATTTTATTTTTTGGGGACGTTAAAAGGCTTAGAAATTTAGAAGCAAATCTTGAAAATTTTCAGAAATTTTCAAAAATCCACTTTTTAGGGACCAGTTCAGGTCTGAAGTCACTTTGTGAGGATTACACAATAGAAACCACCCAAAAATGACCCCATTCTAGAAACTACACCCCTCAAGATATTCAAAACTGATTTTCCAAACATCATTTACCCTTTAGGTGTTCCACAAGAGTTAATGGCAAATGGAGATACAATTTCAGAATTTCAATTTTTTGGCAAATTTTCCATTTTAATCCATTTTTTTTTTCAGTAACAAAGCGAGGGTTAACAGCCAAACAAAACGCAATATTTATTGCCCTGATTCTTTAGTTTGCAAAAACACACCATACGTGGCCATAAACTGCTGTATGGCCAAACGGCAGGGCGCAGAAGGAACGCCATGTGGTGTTTGCAAGGCAGATTTTGCTGGACTGGTTTTTAGACACCATGTCCCATATGAAGCCCCCCTGATGCACCCCACAGTAGAAACTCCAAAAAAAAGTGACCCCCATTTTGGAAACTACGGGATAAGGTGTCAGTTTTGTTGGTACTATTTTATGGTAAATATGATTTTTGGTTGCTCTATATAGTATTACACTTTTTTTGAGGCAAGGTAACAAAAAATAGAAATTCTGAAATTTCATCTCCATTTGCCAATAACTCTTGTGGAACACCTAAAGGGTTAACAAAGTTTGTAAAAATCAGTTTTAAATACCTTGAGGGGTGTCGTTTCTTAGATGGAGTCAAGTTTTTGGAGTTTCTACTCTAGGGGTGCATCAGGGAGGCTTCAAATGGGACATGGTGTCAAAAAACCAGTCCAGTCCAAAAACCATATGTCGTTCCCTTCTTTCTACACCCTGCCGTTTGGCAATACAGCAGTTTATGACCACATATGGGGTGTTTCTGCAAACTACAGAATGTGGGCAATAAATATTGAGTTTTGTTTGGCTGTTGACCCTTGCTTCATTACTGGAAAAATTGATTAAAATGGAAAATTTTTTAAAAAATAGCTGTTTTCGGACTGTTTATATTTGCTATTTACATAGTTTATCTGACAGGTTAGATCGCGTGCTATTTCTATAGAGCAGGTTGTTACGGACGCGACAATACAAAATATGACTACTTTTTGGGGGGTTTTGTTTCAGTTTTACATAATAAAACATTTTTGAAAAATACTGATTTTTTTTTTTAGTGTCTCCACTTTCTGAAAGCCATAGTTTTTTTTTATATTTTTTGGGCGACTGTCTTATGTAGGGGCTAATTTTTTGCTGGATGAGATGACTGTTTGATTGGCACTATCTTGGGGTACATATGACATTTTGGTTGCTTGCTATTACACTTTTTGTAATGTAAGGTGACTAAAATGGCTTTTGACACCGTATTTATATTATTTTTTTTGCTGTGTTCACCTGAGTGGTCTTGTCATGTTAGTTTTATAGAGCAGGTTACAAAAATGTTTTTTTTTACACTGTTTTTAATTTTAAAAAAAATACGGTATTTACCTGAGGGGTTTGATCATGTAATATTTTTATAGACCAAGTTTTTACGGACGCAGCGATACCAAATATGTATACTTTTTTTAAATTTATTTTACTTTAACACAATAACAACATTTTAGAAAAATAAAATCATGTTTTAGTGTCTCCATAGTCTGAGAGACATATTTTTTTATTTTTTTGGGCAATTGCACTATGTAGGGGTTTATTTTTGCGGGATTGGATGGTGGTTTGATTGGTACTATTTTTTGTGATGTAAGGTGAAAAAAATGTCTTTTTTACTCCTTTTTTTGTTTTTTTATGGTGTTCACCTAAGGGGTTAGGTCATGTGATATTTTTGTAGATCGGGTTTTTACGGACGCGGCGTTACCTAATAGGTGTAGTGCATTTTTTTTTTTTATTATTCAGTGATAAATGTTTTTTTTTTTTTTTTTGACCCAGAACCACTTGGTTCTTGAAGATCCAGTGGGTCTGATGTCAGTATAATACAGTACAGTACACTATATAGTGTACTGTACTGTATTTTATCTTTTACACTTAGTCTGATCAAACTTCTGCCTTTAGCAGAAGTCAGATCAGACTTACATTACCATGGCAAGCAGGACGCCTCTGAAAGCGTCCTGCTGCCATGGTAACAATCACCCGCTGCCAGAACAGAGCAGCGGGTGATGGGGAGGGGGGCCCCCTCCCTCTGTGATCCCATCCTGTCACGTGGCTGCAAAGGCACAGCAGCCCCCGATGGGAGAGGGAGGGAGCTCCCTCCCTGTTAACCCCTTCCATACAGCGGTCTGTATGGACCGCGGCATGCAAGGGGTTAAACTGCTGACATCTGCACCAGCACAGATGTCAGAGTGTCAGTGTGGCGTTTCGAAATGTCAGCCTTATACAAATCACGCATCTGTGAGGTGACTTGTTGAATCAGACATCCTCCACTTAGAGTTTACGCATCAGACACCCAGGAGTTAATCAAGTAGTCTTTTAATCCGGAGATTGTATTACAAGATATGCAGGGAATCCAGATGGTAAAAGAATTATGCCTCTAATAATCTCCTTGATAAGAAGATGAGATACTACACAGATTTTTCTCAGAATTACAGCACACACAAACAGCAATGCATGACAGGGAAAACAGGAAGTGGCTAGACTGAACCAAGTAGAAGCTGAAACAGAGGGGGGAGGAAGAGAGGAGCATACCAATACACAATGCAAGATACTGAAACAGGACACACCCCGTCTGGTATCGGTAGATACCACCATGTATATGCATACAATGGAATTGTATAAATAACAATGAATAATGTCCATAAACCTGATGAATAGACAGATGAATAATGTCCATAAACCTGAAAAGGAAACATGCAATGAACATTTATTCAAACCAAAAAAGGATATGTCTTCAGTTAAGACCATAGAGCTGGTACTGGAAACAGTCCTAGAAGATGATGAGCATCTCTGGTAGAAGGAATCTCAACATGGAAGTTCTTTCCATCCGAACTGGAAACGACTTTAGTAATAAGTCCAGTAGGCCAGTCGAGACGATCAACTTGTTTGTCTCTTAACAGAACTAAATCTCCTTCCTTTATATTGGGCCTTGGTGCTTGCCACCTTCTGCATTCTTGCTAGAGGTAGAGGTACTTTCTTATCCACCTTTTCTAGAACTGACTGGCGAGATGTTTTACCTACTTCCACCGAAACTTATAAGGGTTGTGCTCTTTGAAAACGCCAGATGGCACAGGAATATTTCCTATATTTTTTGGTTTATTCTTCAGTGATCTTTTATGCACCGCAGATGTGGATTTCTTCTTTTTTACTACTGGAGGTTGTCTGTTGCTTTCATTAGAAGCTGAGCGAAACTTGGTTCTCCTTGATCTTACCAAAGATTTAGAATGTGACTTCTCTGTCTGTGTCACTGATTTAGAGCGAGAGCGCTTATTTTGTGAGGCTGATTCACATGTAGAGTGCTTTCTGTCTATGAATCGTGAATGCAAATGCTCATGTCTGCTTTTTACTTCTGAAATGGGATCTGTCTTTGTACGTACGGACTTGGGTTGGTGACATGCAGTATTTGTCATGGACATTAGCGGTGAACTTTTCCCTGTGGTTTCCAGAAAAAGGCTGAGCAATATGAAGGTGCTCATCCGTTGAAGACTGGGAAGAACTGTAATCCTCTTGGGTGCAATCAACAACTGCAGATGGAACTGAAGGTTCTTGCAAAGTATCTGAAATGAACTCTTCCTCTGTTGAAGGATCCTCCTTTATAGAACATTCAGAAGATACTTCTTTTACAGAATTAAACTCATTGTCAAACAGTTGACTGGAAGACTCACGTTTCTCATCAGAACTACATGAATCAGAAGGCATGTTGTCAGTGAAGATATAGGATTCATTATAATAAACTGTGTGAGGACTGCAAAGCTGGGAAGGGCTTTAAGAGGGCTCCAATTGAAATCCTGAAGGCCTTTCTACAAGCTGCCTTTCTGTCCAGGAACATTCTTCTGCAGCTGACTCCTTGGGATTTAAGCTGCTTTTTGATGTTTTTAGGATATTTGGGCAAGGCATATCTTGCACATAGTAGTGGTTAGGACACTGTCTGAAGTAAGAAGTTCGCCCCCCTATTAATACTTCAGTTCTGAAGGAGTGTACTTGGCAGGGTCTGCGGGTTCTGTCCAGACAGCGGTCATGTGTAGATCACTATTACATTCAAAACACTTGACTGGAACCTTACAGTCTCTGGCGAAGTGCTCAGTGGATGCACAGCATCTGAAGCAGATATTATGACTCCTTAGGAACTCCTTACGCTCCTCAAAGGGCTTTGCTATGAAGACACGGCATTTCCTTAAAGGATGTGGTTTATCATGGATAGGGCAATGATGAACGAGTTCCTTAGGGCTTTCATTTCCATTGTTAGTAGTGGGCACAACCCCTGTCTTTTTCTACTGAAATTAGACCTTTAGGGTTTCTCTGTCTGGGACTTAGTCTCGTGTCTCTGTTTAGTACAGCCAAAGATGTTGGTTCCCAAGGTGTTGAAGCTCGGATAGTTTTTAGCTCTAGCTAAGTCCTTGATGAACTTACAGAAGAATGAAAATGGTGGAAAGGGAATGTTGCTCCTTGTATTTTGAACCTGTTGTTGCCCATTGGTCTTGAATATTGAAGGGTAATTTCTCCATGATCAGGCCCACACCATGGGAAGTATCAAGAAAGCTGAGACCTGGTAGCTGCGGGTCTCCCTTGACGATTTCAAACTCAAGAAGATGATCGCTTAATTCCTGGAACCCTTGGCGGTCTGTATTGGATAATCCCGGAAAGTCGTATAGTCGTTTAAATAAGGCACGTTCAACGACTTCAGAGCCGCCATATGTCTGCTCTAATCTTTCCCATGCGAGACGAAGGCCTTTGACTGGTTCGTAGATAAGAACGGTTTTAAATCTCTTAACGCCGTTTGAAGACCATGGACCTAGCCATCTAATTAGTAAATCAAGTTCTTGCATAGGTGGTACATCAAGGGTTTGAATTATTGTTTTGAAGGTGGCCTTCCAACTTCTATAATTCTCTGGGCGATCATCAGTTCGTAAGGCTAGTACTGATGAGGTCCCTGAGAGTGAGGTACTTAGCTATTTCTGAAGCGTTATTTCTTTCCTGCATCATGGCGATGGGAACTTCTCCCTCGCTGGTGTTGTTGGCACCATCTGATACCCTATGTTTGGGGGTTGGAAGATGGAATGGAGTGGTAGCTGGGTTGAGTGTAAGGGAAGGCTTGACATCTGATAATGTTGGCGCCAGCGTCTTGGTTGCTATGTTACTAGTCTCAGGAGGTTTTAATGTGATTCGATGAGCTTGAAGCGGCTTGGTCTCTAATGGCGCCTGAAATACTGTGTAAGGTGCCAGAGGTTTGAAAGAAAGAGAAATGTCCACTGGACTGGGGTCAACTGTATAGTTATCAGCTGCCTCTTTTTCTACTCGCATGAGTTCAGCAGGCTGGCGTGCAGAGCCCAAATATTCTGGTGCAAATGCATTGACTTTGCTTTGGTCTAGGACGAATTGCAGGGTACGGCCTTCTGAGTCATTAGATATCTTCTTCTTCAGCAGCTTCTTCAAGAACTCTGAGTTCAGCCATGGCTGCTGCTTTTTCCCTTTCCTTCTAAAGGACCTCTAACTCAGCTTCGGCCTTGGCTTTGGTCGCTGCGACTTGTGCCTTAATGGCTGCTTCCTTTTTAATGCAGTGAGCTTGTACCTAAGCTGCTTCCGCTTTTGCGCGTGCCAACATCAATGAGGTACTCAGCGAAGAGTGCTGTGAGCGAGACCTTAGCGATGAGGACTGAGCAATAGATTTCGAGGAACATGATGAAGCCTTGGAGTGCCTTGAAAGATTAGAATGGCGGGACGCAGTTTCATATTGTTGTGATATCTTGTCCTGTAGCATTGACTTGACTGCCATAAATCTGCTATATCTTTCATCATTAAGTGCAGTGTGGGTCTTTAATTCTAGAATGAATTCCTCTGAGTTGAGACTTGATAACAGAGAAGAATATTTTTCAGAGAGTCTATTATAACCAGGGCTGTGGAGTCGGAGTCGAGGAGTCGGAGTCGGAGGCAATTTTGGGTACCTTGAGTCGGAGTCGGCAAAAAATGACCGACTCCGACTCCTACTAGATTTAAATTGGAATAAAAAAAAATTGGAATAAAAAAAAAAGCAAGTTTAAATGTCCCAATTCAGATAAAGTTATAATTAATTACTTCTCTACTGTAAGAATAAAGGCCGATGCATGCAGTGCGTCACGTTACCGCTAAACAAAGACGTTAAGTGACCATGAAGAAGCTTTTCATATGCTTTACTATGCAGTTAAAGGGACACTGACAGGCTGATATATCTGCTGGTATTCATCAGAGGATCAGGAATACAACTAGACGACTGTTACCCCCAGTTGAGGTTTACTTGTGTTTAAAAACGTTTTAATCAATATGCAAATTCTCTACCTTTGTGCCCAAGGGGCAGGCGCACATGTAGAGTACTGGCAGCACTAGACAGGACTAGGTAGCGAGGAGGAAGAGAGAAAGCTGGCACAGCCTCAGCATAGCCAGACGAGGCTGCTGCCAGCACTCTACACGTGCGCCTGCGCAGGAATTCAGCGTTCGGCTAGCCTGAAAAAAGGCCAGTGCAGTGAATAATAGCGAGGGGAACAGCACTGGGAAGCTGTGCTCGGGCGCGGCTGGGCACAAAGCCGCAGGAGGCGCTGCCCCATTGGGCACAAAGATAGTGAATTTGCATACAGATTAAAATGTTTCTTAAACACAAGTACAGCTTAACTGGGGGTAACATTAGTATAGTTTTATTCCTAATTCTCTGATGAATACCAGTATATATATATATCTTTAGCTGGAAAATCAGCCTGTCAGTGTCCCTTTAAGGAGCGGCAATACTTACACTTTCCATTGTCTTGTGGTCTGCTGTTACAGGGACCCCATGGTTATCCTCGCCTCTCACTGATAACTGATTAAGGACTGGAGACACTTGTATAAGTGAAGGGAATGGATAGTCAATAGTTCAAGACTGAAGCTGTAAACCATTTGAAAAACTGCTATCATTCAGCTAAGGCTATAAAACATGTAAACTCAGATTGTTAGCTTAAATTTTAAACATGACTATGGGATTCTACTAGGAAAATCATGTTTTAAAATAAATGCCCCTTCCCCTGCCCCTTCCTGGATCCTCCCACTGCTCTATCTTCAGCAGAAGATCAGCACACAAAGGAGAAGGCAGCAGCTTCTGCTCAACTACCATTCTGTGCTGGAGAAGATTAGAAGAACTTGGTGGAACAGCTTCATATTTGCATATTAAATACAGAGGAGTCAGAGTCGGAAGTTTCAAAATCTGAGGAGTCGGAGTCGGACAATTTATCTACCGACTCCACAGCCCTGATTATAACTATCATAGGTCTTATTCAATTCTGTACACATGGCCTTTAATTGATCTTCATTATAGCCTGATCCATGTGCTGCATCCATACATTGTTCAGCCTTTTCCCACAAACTGTACAAATTATCACATATCTCAATTATTTCGGTTAAGAGGGCTTCTTTCATTTTTAATGAGGGTTTAGAAATCCTTCTAGCTGTGTCCTGCATTTCCATCTGTAACACAACAGCGACCTCTAGTGGTGGTTGTCTTTTAATAGCCCACAGCAGGCAGACAATATTTACCTCAGAAAACAGGCTAAATACAGTTCCTAGCCTGTATGAAACTGGAATTGCTAGAAGCTTCTGCGATCCAAGTGAATGCAGTACTGGGCAGTATAAGATATTACCTTACTACTGTAGCATAACGGAGACAAATGATGATGGCTTATTACTTGGAGGAGGAGAATATTCTTTTCTTAGCGGGGGAAGGAGAGTACTAAGACAATTCTTTTACTGTGGCGTTTCGAAATATCAGCCTTATACAAATCACGCATCTGTGAGGTGACTTGTTGAATCAGACATCCTCCACTTACAGTTTACGCATCAGACACCCAGGAGTTAATCAAGTAGTCTTTTAATCCGGAGATTGTATTACAAGATATGCAGGGAATCCAGATGGTAAAAGAACTATGCCTCTAATAATCTTCTTGATAAGAAGATGAGATACTACACAGATTTTCCTCAGATTCTCCTCAGAATTACAGCACACACAAACAGCAATGCATGACAGGGAAAACAGGAAGTGGCTAGACTGAACCAAGTAGAAGCTGAAACAGAGGGGGGAGGAAGAGAGGAGCATACCAATACACAATGCAAGATACTGAAACAGAACAGTCATCAATGTGCTGACACTCTGCTAAACCACTGGCCACCAACCAATATTACATAGGAGGCGATCCCGTCTGCTGCACCGCCCGCAAATCCACCCCCCTCCCCCCCTGCAGCCCTGATCGATATTATCGCGGCGGGTGGTGCAGGGTGGGAGTTAAAAAAATACACTTTTAGGTATTTACAAGTTTCTGATCGTGAGGATCAGAAACAGCAGAAAGCGCTGCAAACCGCAGGTCTGAATTGACCTGTGGTTTGCAGCGATCGCCGATACGGGGCGTGGGTCACAGGACCCCCCTCGGCATTGTCCCAGAGTGTCTGCCGAATGATTTCGGCAGGCACTCTGTTCCGATAACCCTGCACTGCACGGCGGTGATCGGAACTACACAGGACGTACATGTACGTCCTGTGTCCTTAAGAGGTTAAAAAAAGCTGACTTTGGAAATTTTCTTAAATTTCTAAAATTGCTTCTACAATTCTAAACCTTCTAACATCCTAAAAAAATAAAATTACATTACCAAAATTATGTCAACAGAAATTAGACATATGGGGAATGTTAATTAATAAATATTTTATGAGGCGTCCCTATCTGTCTTAAAAGCAGAGAGATTCAAATCTAGAAAACAGCGAATTTTTTTTCGAATCTTCGTTTTACTTTTGTATTTTTTTTTTTGTAAATAAAGGTAATATATATTGACTCAAATTTACCATTAAAATGAAGTACAATGTGTCACGAGAAAACGGTCTCTGAATGGCTTGGATAAGTAAAGGCGTTCCAAAGTTATTACCTCATAAAGTGACACGTCAGATTTGCAAAATTAGGCCTGGTCAGGAAGTGGGCATATGGCCCAGTCTGGAAGTGGTTAATATACAGGGCAAGGCAAAAGTCTGAACATACCCTTTTGGACTCATGCACACGACAGTATTTTTTTGCGGTCCGCAAAACGGGGTTCCGTTGTTCCGTGACCCGTGTCAGTTTTTTCTTCCGTTGTGTTTCCGTGTCTTCCGTTTTTTTTAGCGGACATGACCCAAAAGATTTTACCAAAAGACAGGCTGACAATTTTTGCCAAGTGCCTGCCAAGGGATCCGCAAAAAAACGGACGCGTAACGCGGATGACACACGGATGGCCATCCGCATTTTTTCACGGTCCCATTGACTTGAAGGGATCCGTGAACCGTTTTTCACGGACAAGAATAGGACAGGTTATATTTTTTTGACAGACTGGAATAACGGACGCGGAGGACAAACGGTGCATTTGCCGAGTTTTCCACGGACCCATTGAAAACCAATGGGTCCGCAGAAAATGAAGAAAAACCGCACAATGGACACGGAATCAAACAACAGTCATGTGCATGAGGCCTTAAAGTGATGTCGATTTTAGAAAATTGTCCTACAGTGTGTGAAAGTATTAATTAGAAGGGGGACTGCATTATTTAATGGAGGACACGTTTTCATCTGCCACTTTGAAATCCGCCATATTGAATTTGGCTCTGGGTCTTCTAATGCAAGGATCAGCAACCTTCTGCACTTTAGGTGTTGAGACAACAACTCACAGCATGTGTGTTTTTGTTGCTGTTCTAGGAACTCTCATAGAAGTTTATGGAGCATGCTGGGAGTTGTAGTTTCACAACAGCTGGAGTGCCATAGGTTGCTGACCTCTCTTCTAATGGGAATGGAGGTATGAGATGTATAAAACTTTAACTAAAATGTATTCAGAAACACACTGGAAGTGTGAGTTTTGACATATCTTTACCTGTTTAGTGCTTTATATCACATATTGGATGTGTCCACCATTCTGCGAGATGCACATGGTCAAATGTTTAATCCAGTGAACACACTGAAGAACCGCAGGTGATACTTCTTAAACTACTTAAAAGGGAGTGTCCAGACTTATGCTCATCTTGTACAGTGTTACTTTAACCGCTTTATTACTGGAATGTCTACCCCCTTTCCTTACAGGTCAATTTTTTAGTTTTAGCAATGGGCCTATCTAACTGCAAATAACTAATTTATTTCTGCGCCGACCTACATGTATTTGATATTATTTTTCACAGGACACCTTAGATCTTTCTTTTATGCCAAAAGATGACAGACATAGTAATTAAAAATATATATTTAGCCCCTTCTCGACTGCCATACGGCCATATACGAGCTATCTGCACATACCCCGTGCAGCTAGCACGTGTAGAAATGTCATGACAGCTCTTTAATCCAAGCGCTGCAAAACGCTTGGATTAAAGCTTCTGTCCCTGCATTGCTGCTGTCACGGACAGCATACAGTCCAGTAATGCCGGGAAGGGACCAATCAGAGTGGTCCCTTGCCGACAATTGCTCCGATTGGTTAGTCTATGCAGACTAACCAATCGGAGTGCAGCAATGTAAAAATTCCGGTTTCAGGCTGGAGATCACAGCCTGAAATCGTGTAAGACCCCCTGTGTGCCATCATGCCCCTGATGATTTCTTTGTCCCCAATGAATTTTAGTGCCCCCCCCCCCTAGTGCCCCAAGATGCCGCCATTTCCCCCATTCCCCTGATTCCCCCTGCTCCTCTGTGCCGGCATTGATGGCAACGGTTCAGGAACTGAGGAAGCACTGAAAAACTATAAGGAAAAAAATAGTATATGTAAAAAACAAATAAAAGCGGCCAAACTAGAGACCAAGAGATTAATTGCCAAAGAGAGTAAAACTAACCCTAAAATGTTCTTCAATTATATAAATGGTAAAAAGTATAAATCTGAAGGAGTTGGCCCTTTAAAGAGTAATGAGGGGGGAGTTGCTGAGAGCGACGAAGAGAAAGTAAAACTGTTAAATATTTTTTTCTCCAATGTATTCACTGAGGAAAATAAACCGTTGGATGAAATGCTGAATGTAAAAATAAATTCCCCATTAAAAGTGTCCTGTCTGACACAGGAAGAAGTACAACAGCGACTTAAAAAGATTAAAATAGACAAATCGCCAGGACCAGATGGCATATACCCCCTGTATCCTAAGGGAATTAAGTAATGTCATAGCCAGACCCTTATTTCTGATATTTGCGGACTCTATACTGACAATGAATGTTCCACAGGATTTGCGCATAGCAAATGTGGTGCCAATATTTAGAAAGGGTCCAAAACCAGAGCCTGGAAACTATAGGCCGATATCAACTGTCGAGCGTAAACTGTTTGAAGGTTTTCTGAGAGATGCTATCTTAGAGGATCTCAACGGCAATAAGCAAATAACGCCATATCAGCATGGCTTCATGAGGGATCCGTCATGCCAAACTAATTTAATCGGTTTCTATGAGGAGGTAAGTTCTAGACTTGACAGCGGCGAATCAATGGATGTTCTAAATCTGGACTTTTCCAAAGCATTTGACACTGTACCACATAAAAGGTTAGTATATAAAATGAGAATGCTTGGACTGGGAGAAAATGTCTAAGTGGGTAAGTAACTGGCTCAGTGATGGAAAACAGAGGTTGATTATTAACGGTTCACATTCAGATTGTGTCACTGTCATTGTTGGGTACCTCCAGGGTCAGTATTGGGCCCTATTCTTTTCAATATATTTATTGATTATTTTGTAGAAGGCTTGCATAGTAAAATATCATTTTTTTGTTGATGACACTAAACTGTGTAAAATAATTAACCCTGAAGAGGACAATATACTGCTACAGATGAATCTGGATAGATTAGAGGCTTGGACAGATAAGTGGAAGATAAGGTTTAACACTGACAAATGTAACATTATGCACATGGGAAGGAATAATGCAAGTCACCTGTACATACTAAATGGTAAAACACTCGTTAACACGGACATGGAAAAGGATCTAAGAATTTTAATAAACGGCAAACTAAGCTGCAAAAACCAGTGTCGGGCAGCTGCTGCTAAGGCTAATAAAATAATGGGTTGCATCAAAAGGGGCATAGACGCCCGTGATGATAACATAGTCCTACCACTTTACAAATCGCTAGTCAGACCACACATGGAGTACTGTGTACAGTACTGGGTTCCTGTGAACAAGGCAGACATAGCAGAGCTATAGAGGGTTGAGAGGAGGGCAACTAAAGTAATGACTGGAATGGGGCAACTACAGTACCCTGAAAGATTATCAAAATTAGGGTTATTCACTTTAGAAAAAAGACGACTGAGGGGAGATCTAATTACTATGTATAAATATATTAGAGGACAGTACAGAGATCTCTCCCATCATCTGTTTATCCCCAGGACTGTGACTTTGACGAGGGGACATCCTCTGCATCTGGAGGAAAGAAGGTTTGTACACAAACATAGAAGAGGATTCTTTACGGTAAGAGCAGTGAGACAATGGAACTCTCTGCCTGAGGAGGTGGTAATAGTGAGTGCAATAAAGGAATTCAAGAGGGGCCAGGATGTATTTCTGGAGTATAATAATAATACAGGTTATAGCTACTAGAGATGGGTCGTTGATCCAGGGAGTTATTCTGATTGGAGTCGGGAAGGAATTTTTTATTCCCCTTAAGTGGGGAAAATTGGCTTTTTGCCTTCCTCTGGATCAATTTGCAGGATGACAGGCGATCTGGATGGACAGCTGTCTTTTTTCGGCCTTATATACTATGTTACTATTGCAATGCACTGTATAGGGATCAGGCCCACTGGATCTTCAAGATCCAGATGGGTCTTGATAAATAAATAAAAAGTGTAAAAAAAAAAAAATATTACAATATACATAAAAATAAAATAAAAATTTTCTCCTCTTGTATCCGTTCATTTATGTCACAAAAAAATAAAAATAAAAAAACTACCCATATTAGGTAGCACCGCGTCTGTAACGACAGGCTCTATAAATATATCACATGATCCACCCTGTCCGATAAACACCATAAAAAATAAAATAAAAACTGTGTAAAAACAAAAGCTATTTTAGTCACCATACATTACAAAAAGTGCAACACCAAGCGATGAAAAAGGCGTATGTCCCACAAAATGGTATCAATAAAACAGTCACCTCATCCCGCAAAAAATGAGCCCCTACATAAGAAAATCGCTTAAAAAAAAAATAAAAATTATAGCTTTTAGAACCTGGAGACACTAAAACATAATTTTTTGTTTCAAATATGCTATTATTGTGTTAAACACATTTTAAAAAGTATACATATTGGGTATTGCCACGTCCGTAATAACCAGCTCTATAAAAATATCATATGACCTAACCCCTCAGTGTAACACTGTAAAAAAATAAAAACAATGCCAAAAAAGCCATTTTTTGTCACCTTACATCGCAAAATTGCAACACCAAGCGATCAAAAAGGCATATGCCCTCCACAATAGTACCAATCTAACAGTCACCTCATCCCGCAAAAAAATTAGACCCTACCTAAGACGATTGGTCAAAAAATAAAACCGCTATGGCTCTAAAAACATATTTTTGTTTTTGTTTAAAAAATGCTATTATTGTGTAAAACTTAAATAAGAAAAACTATACATATTAGGTATTGCCATGTCCGTAACGATCTGCTCTATAAAAATGTCACATGACCTAACCCCTCAGGTTAACGCTGTAAAAATAAATAAAACAAACTGTTCCAAAACAACCAATTTTTTTGGCCACCTTGCCCCATAAAGTTTAATTACTATACCCAAAAATGATCCCAATACAAACATCAACACTTACTGCAAAAAAACGAGCCCCTGCACAAGACGATTGGCAGAAAAATAAAAAAAATAAGGCATTCAGAAAATGGAGACACAAAAAGAGAATTTTTTTTTCAAAAATGCCTTATGTAAAACTTAAACAAGAAAGTAGACATATTTGATATCATTGCGTCTGTAACAACCTGCTTTATAAAAAATAGTACATGATATTCCCTGTCAGATGAATGTTGTAAAAAATAAAATCCGTGCCATTTTGTTACCTTGCTTCACAGAAAACGTAATATAGAGCAGTCTTTCCCAACCAGTGTGCCTCCAGCTGTTGCAAAACTACAACTCCCAGCATGCCCGCACAGCCAAAGGCTGTCCAGGCATGCTGAGAGATGTAGTTTTGCAACAGCTGGAGGCACGCTGGTTGGGAAACACTGATATAGAGCAATTAAAAATGATATGTACCGCAAAATAGTACCAATAAAACTGGCACCTTATCCCCTAGTTTCAAAAATAGTCACTTTTTGGGAGTTTCTACTGTAGGTTGCATCAGGGGGGCTTTAAATGGGACATGGCATCTAAAAATCAGTCCAGCAAAAGCTGGCCTGCAGTGTGCCCTTACATAATTTACGACCACATGTGGGGTGTTTCTGTAAACCACAGAATCGGGGTAATAAATATTGAGTTTTGTTTGGCTATTAACCCTCGATGTGTTAAAGAAAAAAATGGATTAAAATGGAAAATCTGCCAAAAAAGGAAAATTTAGAAATGTTTTGTCTCCATTTTCCTTTAATTCTTGTGGAACACCTAAAGGGTTAACAAAGTTTGTAAAATCAGTATTGAGTAACTTGAAGGGTGTAGTTTCTGCAATGCATTCATTAATGGGGGTTTTCTACTATGTAAACCCCACAAAGTGACTTCAGAACTGAACTGGTCCTTAAAAAGTGGGTTTTGGAAATTTTCTTAAAAATTTTAAGAATTGCTTCTAAAATTCTAAGCCTTCTAACGTCCTAAAAAAATAAAATGACATTTACAAAATAATGCCAACATAAAGTAGACATATGGGTAATGTTAACCACTTCCCGACCGCCTAACGCACATCTGCGGTCTCGCGGCGGTCGGGCTGTTCTGGGGCGACGCATATGTGCGTCATCTCGCGAGACGCGAGATTTCCTGTGAACGCGCGCGCACGCTGTGTGTGAGAAATATCTCTGTAAATGACAACTTTTTAATTTTTTTTATTCAAAGTTGTCAATTTACAGAGATATTTCTCACACACAGTATGGGTATATGTAAAAATACATCCGAAAACACATTGCCCTACTTCTCCTGAGTACGGCGATACCACATGTGTGCCACTTTTTTGCAGCCAAGATGCGCAAAGGGGCCCTAAAACCAATGAGTAACTTTTAGGAGGGCATTTTTACGCATTTTTCTTCTCACGCTTTAGGGCCCCTAAAATGCCAGGGCAGTATAAATACCCCACATGTGACCCCATTTTGGAAAGAAGACACCCCAAGGTATTCGGTGAGGGGCATAGTGAGTCCATGAAAAATGTAACTTTTTGTCAAAAGTTAGCGGAAAGGGAGACTTTGTGAGAAAAAACAATAAAAAATCCATTTCCACTAACTTGTGCCCAAAAAATTTTTTTTATATCAACTCGCCATGCCCCTCATGGAATACCTTGGGCTGTCTTCTTTCCAAAATGGGGTCACATGTGGGGTATTTATACTGCCCTGGCATTTTAGGGGCCCTAAAGCGTGAGAAGAAAAATGCGTAAAAATGCCCTCCTAAAAGGTACTCATTGGAATTTGGGCCCCTTTGCGCATCTTGGCTGCAAAAAAGTGGCACACGTGGTATCGCCGTACTCGGGAGCAGTAGGGCAATGTGTTTTGGGGTGTATTTTTACATATACCCATGCTGGGTGAGAGAAATATCTCTGTAAATTGACAACTTTGAATAAAAAAATTTAAAAAGTTGTCGTTTACAGCGATATTTCTCACACAAAGTATGGGTATATATAAAAATACACCCAAAAACACATTGCCCTACTTCTCCTGAGTACGGTGATGCCACATGTGTGA
Organism: Bufotes viridis; assembly: GCA_033119425.1. Taxonomy (NCBI): domain Eukaryota; kingdom Metazoa; phylum Chordata; class Amphibia; order Anura; family Bufonidae; genus Bufotes; species Bufotes viridis. The sequence continues at coordinate 197,036,106 of CM065593.1, read as the reverse complement.
CACTTTTTTGCAGCCAAGATGCGCAAAGGGGCCCTAAAACCAATGAGTACCTTTAGGATTTCACAGGGCATTGTTACGCATTTGGATTCTCACGCTTTAGGTTCCCTAAAATGCCAGGGCAGCATAAATACCCCACAAGTGACCCCATTTTGGAAAGAAGACACCCCAAGGTATTCTGTGAGGGGCATGGCGAGTTCACAGAAATTTTTTTTTTTGGCACAAGTTAGCGGAAATTGATATATATATATATATATATATATATATATATATATATATATAAATATATATATATATATATATATATATATCTTTTTTTTTGTTTTTTTGTTTTTACAAAGTCTCATATTCCACTAACTTGTGACAAAAATAAAATTTTACATGAACTCACCATACCCCTTACGGAATACCTTAGGGTGTCTTCTTTCTAAAATGGGGTCATATGTGGGGTATTTATACTGTCCTGGCATTTTAGGGGCCCCTAAAGCGTGAAAAGAAGTCTGGAATCCAAATGCGTAAAAATGCCCTGTGAAATCCTAAAGGTACTCATTGGAATTAGGGCTCTTTGCACTCCAGGCTACAAAGTGTCACTCATGTGGTATCACCGTACTCAGGAGAAGTAGCAATGTACTTTGGGTGTATTTTTATATATACCCATACTTTGTGTGAGAAATATCTCTGTAAATGACAACTTTTTAATTTTTTTTATACAAAGTTGTCAGTTTACAGAGATATTTCTCTCACCCAACATGGGTATATGTAAAAATACACCCCAAAACACATTGCCCTACTTCTCCTGAGTACGACGATACCACATGAGTGACACTTTTCTGCAGCCAAGATGCGCAAAGGGGCCCAAATTCCAACGAGTACCTTTAGCTTTTACATGGCTGCTCACAATTTAGCCCCGCCCAAAATGCCAGAACAGTAAACACACCCCACAAATGACCCCATTTCGGAAATTAGACACGCCAAGGTATTCACTGAGGGGCATAGTGAGCCCGTCTGAGATTTTTTATTTTTTTTGCCAGAAGTTAGCAGAAATGGAAACTTTATTATTTTTTTTTTCCTCAGAAAGTGTCATTTTCCGCTAACTTGTGAAAAAAAATGAAATGATACATGAACTTACCATGCCCCTCCGCGAATACTTTGGGGTGTCTTCTTTCTAAAATGGTGTCATTTGGGGGGTATTTATACTTTCCTGGCATTCTAGCACCTGAAGAAACATGACAGGCGCTCAGAAAGTCAGAGCTGCTTCAAAATGCCGAAATTCACTTTTTTGCACCATAGTTTGTAAACGCTATAACTTTTACCCAAACCAATAAATATACACTTATTGCATTTTTTTTTTATCAAAGACATGTAGAACAATAAATTTAGAGAAAAATTTATATAGAAATGTAGTTTTTTTTTTTTGAAAAATTTTACAACAGAAAGTGAAAAATTGTCATTTTTTTGCAAAAATGTCGTTAAATTTTTATTAATAGCAAAAAAAGTAAAAATGGCAGGAACAATGAAATACCACCAAATGAAAGCTCTATTAGTGAGAAGAAAAGGAGGTAAAATTCATTTGGGTGGTAAGTTGCATGACGGAGCAATAAACGGTGAAAGTAGTGTAGTGCAGAATTGTAAAAAGTGTCCTGGTCATTAAGGGTGTTTAAGCTAGGGAGGCTGAAGTGGTTAAGTGATAAATATTTTATGAGGTATCACTTTCTGTTTTAAAAGCAGAGAATTCGAAATTTTGAAAATTGCGAATTGTTACACATTTTTGCTAAATTTGGGATTTTTTCATGAAGGTGAAATATACTGACTCAAATTTAATACTGTCATGAAGTACAATGTGTCACGAGAAAACTGTCTGAGTGGTTTGGATAAGTAAAAGCGTTCCAAAGTTATTACCACATAAAGTGACACATATCAGATTTGCAAAATTAGGTCATTAAAGGGTTAAAGGAACTGGCCTATCTCATACTTTGATGGCATATCGCGAGGATATGCCTCCAATGTCTGATAGGTGTGGATCCCACCTCTGGATCTCTAGATTAGAGCCTGCAACGTGAAGGAGTGTGGACTGTGCATGCTCCATTTATTTCTATTGGAGTGCCGAAAATAGCCAGTCGGTGTGCTGTTTTCTGAAGTCCGATAGAACTGAATGGAAAGCGCACTGTGCAAATACAGACACTTTTCCATTAACTTTTATATGGCTGAATGAAATAGCAGTGCTTGGCTATTTTCAGCACTCCCATAGTGATGAATGCAGGGCAGCCACACGTTCGCTGTCCTCTCTCCTTCACTTTGCAGGCTCCGTACTAGAGATAGGTGCAAGTCCTATAGGTGGGACTCACACCTGTCAGACACTGGTGGCATATCCCAGTGATATGCCACCAGTGTATGAGATGGGCCAACCACTTTAAAAAAAACTGTGAAATTTATGAAAAATAAATGCTACAAAAGATTTCAAGACAAAACATTTGTAAATTTAAAAAGGAAAGTGCTTATGTTTGTAAATTTTACACACACAAAGTCCACTATATTATTGCTAAAACTAATATATTTTTTTACTTCTTTCACTTATTATTCTTTATTTATTTACAGCCAGGATGCAGCTCTCTCACATCAAGAAGAGCGCATCCCTGACGGCTTTTTGATTTCTTTCTCTGCTTGGTCTCCGGGACATTTACTGTGACTGCAGCTGTCTATTGACATTGCGAGCACAGAGATCTGCAATGCCATGGGGCACCAGCAGGTCGCAATGTAACACGACCCTTTTATATGTCGGGTTACAGGTAGGCGCTTACGTCCATGAGGTATGTAGTTTGTGCGGCGGTAAGCAAAGGATTCTTGAAAACCTTTAGTTTTGTAAACATATTTTAAAGGGGTATTCCCATCTTGCGATTTCAGCCTCACCTCAGCCAGCTCTGCTGTTAACTTCCTGGTTTCCTGCTGCTAAGGCTGGGCGGGCTTAGGCAGTTTGAGTGAAGGCCGGCCTCGCCTTCTTATGACATCACACTCCTTATGACAGGCCTCTCCTTGTAAATGTGAGCGCGCACGACGCCGGGCGGCCGCGCATGCGCAGATCAGTATTCCTTAGATCCTTCTCAAATAGGACAGAGGACCACCCGTTTTATTATTTTGCAGTTGTTATAGAGCTGCACTATTGACGGATGTCAGTGGTATCTGCCCATAAGTATAAACCCAGGTCATGCACGGGAGGGGCCCTGGCGGTGCATTGTGTGGATGCTGAGCCTCCCCAGGCAATCTATTTGAGACGCGAATCTAATGAATACAGATATGCGCAGCCGTGGATGCGAAGATCTGTATTCATTAAATTTGCGTCTCAAATAGACGCTGCACAAAAAAATATAGATCTGCGCATGCGTGGCCGCGACCGTGCATGCGCAGATCTATATTCTTTTGTTCAGCGTCTATTTGAGACGCGAATTTAATGAATACAGATCTGCGCAGCCGCGCATGCGCAGATCTGTATTCATTAGATTCGCGTCTCAAATAGACGCTGCACAAAAGAATATAGATCTGCGCATGCACAGATCTATATTCTTTTGTTCTGCGTCTATTTGAGAAGAGAATCTAAGGAATACTGATCTGCGTATGCACGGCCGCCCGGCGCCGTGCGCGCTCACATTTACAAGGAGAACCCGGACACACCATCGCACAAGTTTTTGTGCGCAAGTGCGGCCCATGGATGCGGCAGGCGATAGGTGGCCGTATCGATGGGATACCAAGACAAACAAAGCAGGAGGAAAAATCTAATTTGGGGGAAAATAGTAAGTATTTTTTAATGAGTTATATTTAGGGAAATGTTTAATTGCATTAGTTTATTTAAATAAAATAGGATCAATAAAATGGGAAAACCCCTTTAAGAGAATAATGACTTGTTCGGCAGCAGCTCATTTGGCAGCTTTGCAATTGTATTGTCTGGACTAGTTTAGAGCGTGTGTAATTAAATTACATATTCTGGGGTACCAAATAAGCCAGGATAGCAACACTGTACACACAATACAGTATATACAAAATTAAGGTGTCTCTGTCATCCCTTGGTTTCTTAGGTAGGAAGCTATACATAATCACTTCATGGGCACTCATAGGCTATGGTATTTGTCATTTGACTCCCATGTACATTCATCCACCATAGATGTATTAAATGTGTTTCCAATATTGCAGCCTCCCAGAATGCCTTAAAAAAGTAAGAAATAACTACGACATTAAAAAAAACTATTCTCTTCTACATAGTTAACATACTTATTGAAACTAAAATAAATAAATATACAGGTTTTTCCCATCTATCAACGATGAGTTGAGGGATGTGATTAGGGAGAAAATGCATTCTGCATTGGCCAAAGGTTCTATAGCTGGTGCAGGTTCATCTTCCATCAAACATAGGGAGTCTAAATTATTTGGCTCAGAAATGTCCTCTTCGCATTCGGACCCAGATTTTGACATAGAATCTCAGGATTCGGACGATTCTTCTGGATCCGATACAGAGTGTAAGAGATTTTTAGTTTCTTCTGAGGACACTAAGAAGCTGAATAAAGCCGTTAGTTACCATCAATTTATCTGAAGAGCAGTGGTCCGTACAAGAGAAAATGTGCAGTGGCCTTGAACAAATGAAAAGACAGGTTTCAGTTCATAAAAATATGCACTTGGTAAAAAAGGCAAGAAAGCCCACATAACTGCTAATTTCCCTAAGAAAAGGTAAACAAAACATACATATGTACAGGACCCAGGGTTGGAGCAAGAAATCAGTAGGGATTAAAGATAGGGGGTACAGGTGAAGCTCACCCTATTATGTTCCTAATGTACCCCTCAGCCCGGAGGAATCACTTGATGGTGGTGATCCCCCGTCCCCGTACCTCGCTCTGAATATACCTGGGTCACCCTAAGATCACCTGACGATCCGACGCGTTTCCCCCTTAGTCAGGGTTCATCAGGGGCCACAAAAAGTCAGGAAAATGACCAAAAATCAATCAACAATGTAGTAGCAATGATATAGGGAGGGAGCTGGTGGAGTCAGCGGTACCTGTTAAAGATAGAGCGGCTCAGCCTTGACGATACACCTAAAGAAAAGAAGGGGTCCTCCATCAGAGTGTATATAGTAACACTCATAAAATATATAGATCCACTGTAGCATATAATGTTACTCACGGTCAGTGTCCTCTATAAGTGTATCCAGCCCCCTTCCAGGGTCCAAGATAATAAAAGGGCCCTGAAGAGGTGCAGCACACCACGGAGGTATAAATACTGGATGCCTGCGTCTCCATGTGCATGCTCGCCGCCATCCACTTCCGATGCCATATGCTGATTATGCCATAATGGTGCGTTCCAAGCTGGAGCACAACACAATGTGTACCAGCAAACTAATGCTATATTCCGGTACACTAACACTAGATGCAAGCCGTCCTCATTTCCTAAATTTGGCCGCAGATACTTACAGTCCCAACCTGTATACAAAGTTCACTTGTTGCGCATTGTTGACGAGTGCATTCCAATCTGGAGCGCAGATTCATCCCCACCTGAATGGGCGTGGCCCGGCCGAACTAACAACTACCTCACCGGTGATCCTCCTTCAAGTAGGTGGAACGAGGAGGTAACTCCACAGTGGAACGCACATCTTAATTAACCCTCAACATAGGGTAAAAAACCAGATGGGGAACACGGCCTGGTTAATTGGGGTATGGGACAAGGGACAAGCGACACAGGTCAGAAAAGCTAATTAACAGTGGACCCATCAAGGGTGAAACACCTAGACACTAATGCCACTAATAGTACCTACCAAATCTAAAACGCCCCCTCTATTTTTAATCATGGAAAGCAACACTATTATCGGTTATATAGAGATATAAGAGGTGATGCCAGAGATAATCAAAGTAATAAATAAATACCCATGTGCCACTTTGGCCACATATAGGAAGATTGGGTACTTCTCGTGCCCATGACCGGCTAGGGTACATTCTCTATCGCTCCCTGAGAAGAGACAACCTCAGACAATGGAGTACAGGTACAGTCACAAGAAACAACTAAAGGTGAGTCTATCATTAAGTCCAACAGGAGACTGGGATCGGAAGCGGTAAATCCATTCTGTTTCTTGTAAGATCCTCAGATCCCAGTCCCCACTCCGCGGAGGCGATGAAATCACCTCCACCACCATGAATCTACCCTGCGTGCACCGAAGTCACATGCTCAGCCACTGAGGTGTCCCTTTTATTTATAACATCATTCACATGCTCACATACCCTCCTTCTGAATTCACGGACAGTTTTGCCTACATAGTCTAGAGGGCACGGGCTTTGACAAACATATACTACTCCCCTCCTTCTGCAATTAGCAAAATGTCTAAGGGTAAAGGTACATCCAGTGGCCGAGCATGTGACAGTTTTACACGTCCTTATATAGTTACAGGCCTTACATTTACCACGCCTGAAGACACTCAATGGTCTTCTCGTGAGCCAATTATCTCTCGGAGGAGGAGGTATATAGTGACTCCGGACCAGACGGTCACGGAGACTCCTGCCCCTCCGATAGGTGACATCAGGCTGTGTGGATAAAGTATCCCTAAGGTCCGGGTGCTTAAAGAGTATATGCCAATATTTTCCAACAATATCTCTCATTTCCTTATTGGCGCCATCAAAGGTCGAGATAAGACGCGTAATTGAGGGCCTGTATTCATTTCGTTTCGGGACCAATAGATCATTCCGGGTGCAAACCTCAGCCTCCTGGAATGCCTTATGAAGGATTTCCTTGGGATACCCACGCTCTCTAAAGCGGTAATAGAGTTGTTTTGATTCCTTAAAGAAGTCTCCTGAGGTAGAGCAGTTCCTCTTCACACGTAGATATTGCCCTTTAGGTATACCTCTCATTAAAGGGAAAGGATGATGGCTGTCCCACCTCAGAAGACTGTTGGTGGCAGTAGATTTTCTAAAGATGGTGGTAATTAACTTGTCGCCTTGTTTAATAACCTTGACGTCCAAGAAGGTGATCTCTTTCTCGTCGACCTCAAAGGTAAAAGCGAGACCGATTTAATTCATATTAAGCTCCCTAACAAAGCGACGAAATTCGGCAGTGCTCCCGTTCCACAGTATAAAAACATCATCTATGTAACTGGACCACAATCCGATCCTCTCCTGTCACCAACATTGGTCGTCTGGGAAGACAATAGTGTCCTCCCACCAGCCCAGAAAGAGGTTGGCGTATGTGGGGGCACAAGGGCTCCCCATAGCCGTCCCTCTGAGCTGGTGGTACAGACGACCATTGAATAGGAAGAAACTATGCGTAAGCACAAATCCCAGAAGGTCAAGAACAAAATTATGGTCAGTACAATGTATGTCTCGGGTACTGAGATAGTATCTGACCGCCTCCAGACCCTTGTCATGGGGAATGCTACTATATAATGATTCTACGTTGATGCTGGCTAGTAGACAGCCAGGATCGACCGTGATGGTGTCAATTTTCCTCAGGAAGTCCATTGTGTCACGTGTGTACGAAGGTAAGGTAACAACATACCTTCTTAAGACACGATCTATGTATATCCCGCTATTCTGTGTCAGGGAGTTCACCCCTGACACAATAGGGCGTCCCTTAAGGGGATTTGTGCCCTTATGTATTTTGGGCAACCCGTAAAACGTAAAGGCAGCTTCAGCCTTCGAGATAACACCTGTCTCCAGACCCTTTCTTAGGATATTATTCAGATCAAGTAGATATTCCTGACTAGGGTCTGTTTTTAAAATCTCATAGCTCATGGTGTCTCTAAGCATATTAAGGCACATAGTGGGATACTCTTCATGTCCCAACAGCACCATATTACGCACCTTGTCAGATGGTTTTATAACCACATTCGTATCATTCTCAAGATCTTAAGTATACATTGAGTATACATAGTTCGTGTCTTAAGAAGGTATGCCTTTGTTCCCGTTCCCTCAGATCAGGCAGAAACAGGTTTCTTGTAAAACAAAAAAAGCCAAACGGGATATACTGTCTAATAATAAATAAGAAATTTCTAAATGAGTATATAAAATACTAAAAATTCAAAATGGAGACACTAAGGTCTACCACAAATCTACTAATAAAAAAAAAAAAAAGGACTTTATGGCCTCTCTAGATCTGAAGAATGCACACTATCATATCTCAGTTTGCAAAAGAGATCAGAAATTCCTTAGCTTTGCTGTTTACATCAAGGAAATTCTCCTGCACTTTCAGTTTCAGGTTCTGCCCTTCGGAATTACTTCTGCTCCAAGAGTTTTTACCAAGGTTATGGTGGAAGTAGTGGCTCATCTGAGGAGATTAAATGTGATCATGGTTCCATATCTGGGAATTCGGTGGAAACTCTAGAGAACAGTCTATTCTGAACTTGTCAGATCCTCTATGAGTTAGGTTGGATCATAAATTGGGAAAAGTCAAGTCCAATCCCTTCTCTGGGGGTTCTTCTAGACTCTGTAAAACAAAAGACCTTTCTGCCACCTCAGGAAATTTCAAAGGTGTTGAACAGAGTTTGTCTTTCTGACCCATCAAGGAGGCTATGAAACTACTAGGTACCCTGATAGCTTGTATCCCTGAGGTGAGTATTCCAGCATTGGTTGTTAGAGAACTGGAACAGGGACCAAGATGCTCTAGACCTCAAACCTGAGAGAATTGCAGGCAGTTTGGGAAGCAATCAATGCTCTTTCTCCAGACAAATAAGGTCAAACAATACAACAGTAGTGGTTTATCAATACCACCAAGGCGGTACAAAAAACATAGTTTTAAATCAGGTCGCAGAAAGAATTTTCTCCTAGGCAGAACAACATCTGGAACCCTCTCGGCAGTTCATTTAAAAGGAACATTAAATGTAAAAGCAGACTTTTTGAGCTGTTTTCAGTTACATCTGTTTGCCTCAGCAAAAATCGCAAAATGCCAGAAGTTCTTTTTCCCTAAATCCAAAAGACGTAAACGTGGGTTTAGATGCTCTGGCTCAGAGATGTCATTTTCCTCTTCTTTGTGTTTCCTCCCTTACCGCCTATTGCTAGAGTACTGAAAAAGATAAGAAGAGGCTTACGTGGCCAAAAATATCTTTGTTTCCACTATTGAAACTACTTTCAGTTCAAAGTCCATGGATTCTTCCTTGGACTCAGGACCTGTTATCCAAGGGCCCAGTAGTTCATCCCCAAATGGAGATTTTACACTTGTCTGCATGGAATCTGAAAGGATAACGTTTAAGTTCCAGGGCCTTTCAGATACTGTTATCAATACCATGGCAACGAGTAGAAAACCAGTAACCTCTAAGATTGTGTCTGCTGTCATTTATTCTATTCAAACAGTACTGTTTTCTGCAATCCGTGTTAGAGAAAGGACTTAGGGCTCATGCACACGACCGTATGGCTTTTTCAGTATATTGCGGTCCGCCAAAAACGGATCCGCAAACAATACAGATGACGTCCGTGTGCATTCCGTGTTTTGCGGAATGGAACAGCTGGCCCATGATAGAACAGTACTATCCTTGTCAGTTATGCGGACAATAATAGGACATCTTCTATCTTTGAACGGAAACGGAAGGTATACGGAGTACATTCCATTTTTTTTTTTTTTTGCGGATCTGTTGAAATGAATTGTTCCATATACGGTACGCAAAAAAATGGAACTGAAAATACATACGGTCGTGTGCATGAGCCCTTAAGTGCAGTTTTTGACAATAAGATTGCAGATTATCCCTGGTTTATCAGATTTCTTAAAGGTGCAGACAGACTGAAACCTACTTTAATACCGGCAGTGTCTCTGTAGGATCTAAATGTGGTTCTCAGGATTAACAGAATCCCCTTTGAACTTTTGTCAGAATCTTTTTTAAGAATTTTGTATATGAAAACTGATAACAGCTCAGGTTTTTCCTGACAGGATTGTTTTCAGACTCAATAATTCTTTCTTACCAAAGTAATGACAACTTTTCATAGATAAGATAAGATTTCTGTTCCTTCTTTCTGTGAAAACCCAAGTTCATAAAAAGAAGAAAAATTCCAGATTGGATGTTGGCAGAGCTGTTGTTCTATACCTGGAGTCTACTAAGACATTCAAAAAGTCTGATTTTCTGTTTATTCAGTATTTGGGGAAAAATAAGGGTCATAAAGTAACAAAAAGTTCCCTGGCCAGATGGATGAAAGCAACAATATCTGAAGCCTACAGGGTATTGCACAAAGTACCTCCCAAATTTATTAAAGCTCATTCGACACGTTCCATTTCCACATCTTGGCCGGAAAGAGCAGATGCTTCGATTGAGAAGATATGTAAAGCAGCAACATAATCTAGTCCTCATACGTTCATTAAAGAGAACCTTTCACCGGTCCAAAATTTGTTAGTGAAAGGTATGTACATGCAGAGCGGCACCCAGGGATGTCCCTGCACTTACTTGTATCCTTGGGTGCCGCTCCGTTCGCCTGCTGTAGCCCCAGATACCGACGCACATGCTGCTGCTGCTAATTTTGCCCTGGGCGGAGACCTCCTCTTTTGCCCTGGGCGTCTCCTTCTCCCAGGCTGAAGCGCTGGCCAATCACAGCACACAGCTCATATCCTGCAACCTCCCAGGATGATGTAATAAACCACCTCCCTTTTACATCTGAAAAAGTGAATAGGGGAGTGGCTACAGCTCTGAATAGAAAAATCGCAGGACTCATATAAACTACTGGACTCAAATCGGCTCATTAGCATATAGATTAAAAGTACTTTTTCTCCACAATAAAGCAACAGATCACCAAGTGAAAGGTATAATTATATTCCGCAGAGTGAGCCCTACAAGGCAGCATGTCTGGTTTATCAGTGAATTTCCTGGTGACAGGTTCCCTTTAAACCACAATGCCTGGTAATATGCTGAGTGTCTACACCTGGTGCCTACAAATAAAGAAAATCAAGCATAATAAAAAAAAATTATGGTGAGATGCACAAGGAATATGATGGCAATATACATTTAATAAAAATTATGATTAAGTCACAATATTAAGTAATATGAAGTACACAAATGAAATAAAATATATAAATGACTGTATAACAGTCCAGATATGTCAGAGGCTGTGGGGCAAGCAGCTAATTGATGGATCCATGCAATAAAACAGAATTCATAATAAAACATTTGTTCCTGAAACAATGTTGCTGATGGTTAGTTTCATATATAGTATATCAATTCCAAATGATGTAGAGCTGTTGGAATAAGCTCTCAGTAATATCAGCGGTGGAAAATGTTAATAGTTGATAAATAATTCACATGTCTGTTTGGTGCGGTATATCGAAAACATGCATATCCTACAAGAGATATTTCCTTATAGTCAGGGGAAATATGTAGTATTCATTGGTGTACAGTGGTTAGCAGGTCACCAGCACTCAACCCAGAACTGGGGAGCGCTCGTGATGGTAGTTCACTTACAACTCTCTGATGCGGCGTACAGGCAACCTTGTACTCACACATGGGTGCTGAATCCACATTCTAGATGCATGCCTGCGCTTTGACGGCCAAACTGGCTGCTGTATCTTGTAGTGTCACACCTGTAGAGCTGCTCCCAAACACAGTGTCATAGTACGTTTAGGCAACTGCAGGTATGCAAAGTCGACAGTAAAGGAGCAGTCATGCACCCTGATGAACTAGCTGTCTGTAGCTGAAGTCCACGATAAACCAATACAAAAATAAGGAAAAAATGTTTAAGGAAAAAATTGTAAGCCAATATGGCTAGACTAGAAACGTTTTGGGGCTCCTAGCCCCCTCTTCAGTAGCCACAATTATAAATAAATGTCACGACCGCTATCCCAGCAGCAGTCGTGTCGCACCAGACGGAGGGGAAGGAGGACCCTTATCTACGGATGGGAAATAGAATGGCCACCCCTGACTAACCCTAAGCTGGCACCTGTCTGCCCTGATACCCTAGACGGGATGTGAACCCGTACGGCGAGCAGTATGCCTAAACCCTCAGTCTCCCTAAGAAGACGAGACTGGGGAAAGGCAGATGGGAGCACTAGTAACCATCACTCATGTCTATGAGAACAACAGGGGAAGATGGCAACAAACAAACAATCTCCAGCAGAGATAGACTTATCCAGTCACAAGCAGAGAAGATGATCCCAATAAAGACCGTCCACGCCAGACAAGAGCTCCACAGCAATACCGTCCAACGATCTTCAAAGGTCAGAATAGCACTGGAAGTAAGGACTATATCTGGCAATGACTACAAGTGAAACTGAAACTAATATAGTAGCTGGGAGTGGCAGACAGGACTCACCTGAGAAGGATGCCTACAAACTCCCAGTCAGGACAAAAATGTTCACAAGGCAAAACCCGGATGACATACCCTGAACCACAGAGCAAACTCACAAGCTATCGCGAGTAGCAAGTCGCTGCGACCTTTTCCCCCCAGACCTGTCTGGATCAGTCACAGTCGTGACAGTACCCCCTTTTCTACGAGGGGCCACCAGACCCTCAAGACCAGGCCTCTCCGGATGGGACCTATGAAAAGCCCGAATGAGTCTGTCTGACTTTATCTCTGATGCTGGCACCCACATTCTCTCTTCAGAACCATAACCTCTCCAGTGCACCAGGTACTGAAGAGAGCGGCGAACATATCGTGAATCAACAATCTTTTCTACCTGAAACTCAAGACTGCCATCAACAACCACCGGTGGAGGCGGTAGTGGCAATGGTTCAGGAGGTTCTACATATCTCTTAAGCAGAGATCTGTGGAAGACATTATGGATCCTTAGAGTCTGAGGTAGCTCCAGACGAAAAGCCACCGGGTTAATGATCTTAATTACCCTATAACAGGCATCAGCAACCTTTGGCTCCCAGCTGTTGTAAAACTACAATTCCCAGCATGCTCCATTTATTTCTATGTAAGTTCTTAGAAGAGCAGAGCAACTATGCATGCTGGGAGTTGTAGTTTCACAACAGCTGGGAGCCAAAGGTTGCCTACCCCTGCCCTATAAGGACCAATAAATCTCGGACCTAATTTCCACGAGGGAACCTTCAACTTGATATTTCTGGTAGACAACCACACCAAGTAATTCACCCCAAGGCCTGGACCTTCAGAGCGCTTCTTATCAGCCACACGTTTGTATCTACCACCAATTCTCTTCAAACTTTCTTGCACACTCTGCCACACTGATGAAAGTAAAGACGCAAATCTTTCCTCCTCGGGAATCCCAGACGGCCCCCCCCTCACTAAACGTACAAAACTGAGGATGGAAACCATACGCACCAAAAAATGGTGACTTATCGGTGGATTCTTGATGACGATTATTAATGGCAAACTCGGCTAACGGTAAATAAGATGACCATTCCTCCTGATTTTCGGAAACAAAGCATCTCAAATACGTCTCTAGGTTTTGATTGGTACGTTCAGTCTGACCGTTGGACTGTGGATGGAAAGATGAAGAAAACGACAGATGAACCCCTAAACGAGAACAAAAAGCTTTCCAAAATTTAGAAACAAATTGGGTACCACGATCCGAAACAATATCTGAAGGGACCCCGTCAAGCTTCACGATGTGGTCAATAAAAACCTGAGCCAGTGTGTTAGCATTAGGCAATGCGGTAAGAGCAATAAAGTGCACCATTTTACTGAATCTGTCAACAACTACAAGAATAACAGTCTTTCCCGCTGATACTGGTAGATCCGTAATGAAATCCATTGATAGGTGCGTCCAAGGCCTGTTGGGGATGGCCAGAGGTAAAAGACGCCCTGCCAAACGAGTATGATCCACCTTAGAACGAGCACAGGTAGCACATGCACACACAAAATTCAACATCTCCTGGCGCCACTTAGGCCACCAGAACCGACGAGACACTAATTCAGAGGTTGCCTTACTACCTGGGTGTCCTGCCAGTGTGGAGTTATGGTGTTCTTTTAGTATCTCCAGGCGTAAATTTTCTGGCACAAACAGTTTACCCGAGGGTCAGGAGGCCGGGGCGTCCCCCTGAGCTTCCAACACCCTCCCCTCTAAACCTAAGTGTAATGCAGAGACCACCACCCCCTTTTGCAAAATAGGCTCTGGTACATCAACATCACCCCCGCCAGGAAAACTTCGAGACAATGCATCCGCCTTAGTATTTTTTGCCCCCAGGCGATAGGTTATTACAAAATTAAACCTAGTAAAAAATAACGACCACCGAGCCTGTCTAGGGGTGAGACGTTTAGCAGACTCCAGACATAATAAGTTTTTGTGATCAGTAATCACCGTGACGGGATGAACCGCCCCCTCCAAAAAATGACGCCACTCCTCTAAGGCCAACTTAATAGCCAAAAGTTCCCTGTTGCCAATATCATAGTTCCTTTCAGCAGTAGACAATTTCTTCGAAAAGAAAGCACACGGACGCCATTCACCCGGGGACGGGCCCTGAGATAGTACCGCTCCCACCCCCACCTCTGATGCGTCAACCTCTACAATAAAAGGAAGCGAGACATCTGGCTGTACGACAATAGGGGCCGAGGTGAATCTCTCCTTCAGAGATGTAAAGGCAGTTTTGGCTGCATGTGATTATTTGGAAAAATCGGATCCCTTTCGGGTCATGTCCGTCAGTGGTTTGACAACCAAGGAATAGTTCTTTATAAACTTTCTATAAAAATTGGCAAACCCCAGGAAGCGTTGCAATGCCTTCAGGTTCTCAGGCAGATCCCAGTCCATAATTGCCCGGACTTTCTCTGGATCCATGCGGAAACCTGAATCTGACAACACATACCCCAGAAATGGCAGTTCTTTCACGGCAAACACACATTTCTCTAATTTAGCAAACAATTTGTTGGCCCTTAATATCTGCAGCACTTGTCTCACATGGATCTTATGTGTATCCAGATCCGGAGAATAGACCAGGATGTCATCAAGATATATCACAACAAATCTCCCGATAAGGTGACTAAAAATATCGTTGACAAAATGTTGGAACACCACAGGCGCATTAGTAAGACCAAATGGCATGACCAGATTTTCATAATGCCCTTCCGGAGTATTAAAAGCCGTCTTCCACTCATCCCCCTCTTTGATGCAAACCAGATTATAGGCTCCTCTGAGATCCATTTTGGAGAACCATTTAGCACCAGCAACCTGATTAAAGAGGTCGGGAATGAGAGGAAGAGGATAGGGATCACGGATAGTTATCCGGTTTAGTTCCTGGAAATCCAGGCAAGGACGCAGGCCCCCATCTTTCTTTTTAACGAAAAAGAACCCTGCAGCCACGGGTGAAAAAGAGGGTCTGATGTGTCCCTTAGCCAAACTCTCCTAAATATAATCTTGCATAGCCTTCCTCTCCGGGCCGGAAAGATTGTATAACCGGGTTTTAGGTAGTTTTGCCCCAGGTAATAGATTAATCGGGCAATCATATGGTTCGACTGGATCATAACAAACCGATCCCTGCCCTATAGAGGCCTCTGTAGAATTTAATAGTCTCTCCCTGAGTCGTCTGTCGATTCTTATGGACAAAGACATAGCCGCCTCAAGAGACCCAGGGATCTCGTATACCGCCAGTGCGTCTTTTAATTTTTCAGACAACCCCTGGCAGAACTGACTCCTAAGGGCCGAGTCGTTCCATAATGTATCAATAGCCCACCTACGGAATTCGGAACAATATAGTTCAGCAGACTGGTTCTCTTGCCGAAGTTTACGTAGCTTAGACTCAGCCAGTGAGACCCTGTCCGGGTCATCATATATGAGACCCAGGGCTTCAAAAAACTCCTCCGCTGATCGTAAGGCCGGAGAGTCTGATGGTAAGGAGAAAGCCCAAGCCTGCGGATCTCCTTGCAGGAGAGAAATTACAATGCCCACCCGTTGTTCCTCACCACCGGAGGATCTAGGGCGTAACCTGAAGAACAATTTACAAGCTTCTCTGATGGTTACAAATTGGTCTCTCCCTCCTGAGAACCTATCAGGTAAAGCCACTTTTGGCTCAGGAGTACCTTGGTTTCCCGTAGCAACGGTGGAACCCAAGGATTGCTGCTGCTGCAGTACTGTAGCTTTTAATCATGCCACTTCAAGGGATAACCCCTGTAATTGTTTCGCCAAAACTGTAACCGGATCCATAGTGGAACAGAAAAATACAAAGCAAAACAGCAAGCAAAAAAAATGTCACTTTTTTTTTTATTTATAAGGCCAGATATACTGTCACGACCACTATCCCAGCAGCAGTCGTGTCGCACCAGACGGAGGGGAAGGGGAACCCTTATCTACGGATGGGAAATAGAATGGCCACCCCTGACTAACCCTAAGCTGGCACCTGTCTGCCCTGATACCCTAGACGGGGTGTGAACCCGTACGGCGAGCAGGATGCCTAAACCCTGAGTCACCCTAAGAAGACTAGACTGGGGAAAGGCAGATGGGAGCACTAGTCACCATCACTCATGTCTAGGAGAACAACAGGGGAAGACAGCAACAAACAAACAATCTCCAGCAGAGATAGACTCATCCAGTCACGAGCAGAGAAGATGATCCCAATAACGACAGTCCACGCCAGACAAGAGCTCCACAGCAATACCATCCAACGATCTCCTTCAAAAGTCAGAATAGCACTGGAAGTAAGGACTATATCTGGCAATGACTGCAAGTGAAACTGAAACTAATATAGTAGCTGGGAGTGGCAGACAGGACTCACCTGAGAAGGATGCCTACAAACTCCCAGTCAGGACAAAAAGGTTCACAAGGCAAAACCCGGATGACATATCCTGAACCACGGAGCAAACTCACAAGCTATCGCGAGTAGCAAGTCGCTGCGACCTTCTCCTCCCAGACCTGTCTGGATCAGTCACAGTCGTGACAATAAATTCATCAAACATCACAATTTCCTTTATAGATTGTAGAAAAATGTGGACCGGATTACTGATAAACAACATGGACTGAATTATAGCACACATTATTAAATAAAACCAAATACAATAACTACAACTTAATATTTACCCCTTCACCACCTCAGTCGTACATGTACGGCAGAAGTCGTGTCTTTAAACATGGCTCCCGCTCACGCGGGGGCCATACCCGCCAGGTTTCTGCTGTTTAAAACCTTAAGTTATAAGGCTGATCGCATACATTTCCCCCCTCTGATGCCGTGGTCACATTTGCCGCCGCACGCTCCCGCTCCTGTAACAACGTTCCAATCCTCAAGCAGGCTTCGGCAGCAAATAGGAGTATACTAATACAGGCCACTAGGTGGCAGCACTGTATTGTTTTATTGAAAATTACGTGTTAAATGATGGCTATATAGTCATCAATGAACACAATGGGTAATCTAATTATTGCCAGTTATAGTCACCCAGGGTGACTTAAAAAGAAGTAAAAAAAAACTTAAAAATATAAAAAAAATAAAAGTTGAAATCACCCCCCTTTTCTTAAAATTAAAGTCCTTAACGAAAAAAATAAAATAAACATTGTGAGCATTGGTATGTGCGAAAATGCCCATACAATTAAAATAAAACAATATTAATACTATACGTCAAATGGCGTAACAGGGAAAAAATAAAAACAGCCAATTTGCCATTTTTTGTCACTTCAACTCCCCAAGATTTTTTTAATAAACAGTGATCAAAAAGTCAGACAATTCAAAATGGTATCTCCAAAAAGTACAAAAAATAATCCCTCACACAGCTCCGTACACACAACTGCAAAAGTTATAGGGGTGAAAATATGGTGATGAAAAAAATATATATATTTTTTCAAGGCTTTTAAAAAAAAAAATAATTTCAGTATTAAAACACAAGAAAAACTATACAAGTCTGGTATCGTAATCTTACTGACCTGGAGAATGTAGGTAACAGGTCAATTTTACTGCATAGTGAACGAAAGTGTAAAAAAATATAAAAAAAACTGCGCTTATTCCCAATTCCACCACATTTGGAATTTTTGCCCCACTACATTGTATGCAACCGTAAATGGTGCCATTAGAAATTACAACTTGTCCTGCCTCATAAGGCTATGTCAACGGAAAAATTTAAGTTAGAAAGGCGGGGAGTGAAAAAACCCCCGCAAAAATCGAAAATATTAAGGTCCTGTAAGGGTTAAACTATTGTGTTTTCTTGATTGAACAGACTAACGGGAATTGAAGATTTTTGGTGAATCCTCTAAATACTTGTGATGGATGTTCTAGATAATAATAACCTTGCAGGATGTAATTGTTGAGGGTCTACATCAGATGGCCGTGAGGCCCACCAAAACCAACAACAGGGAGGAACTAGAGGAATCCAAATAATTCTATATGTCGGCGTTCAAGCCTTTTAGGTTACCAGGGTTTCAAAACTGTATATCATTCTAGATTTGGCCCTCAACATCTTGCTAATATAATCTCACCCTTGCCAATTTTTCTTTACAGACTGGAGTGCAGTAAACTTCATTTTGCTAGGATTGCTAAAGTGAAAATGTTTAAAGTGAGCTGATCAAGAGTGTTTTCCATAACCTGAACATATATTACAAATGTTGAGAAATCCTTGTTTTAAGGCTCTGGATATTCTGCCTATATACTGTTTTCGACATTCACATTCTATATTATATATGACATCTAGGCTATTACATGTAAGGACTTCCCGAATTGTATGCTGATAATTATAAACCATAGATTTACATGTAACAGTTTTTGGTGGAAATAGTGTTGTATTACTATTACATCCTCGACATCCCACATCTTAAAAAAAAAAAAAAAAAAAACTTGTATGTCTATCCATGATGATAATGACATAGGAATGGGTGGGGCTCTAAATGTAGGAGCTATTTGTATGGATAAGTTTCGGGCTTTAGTATATACAGTGGGAGGCTTAGCGGGTATGTCCACCCCTATTATTTTATCAGCTTTAATCAGGTGCCAATGTTTGTGGATTAACAGCAATATATTTATAGCCCGTAGGAAAAGGTAATATAAGTTTAGGTCAAAGAAAACTAGTGCTATTTTATCATTTTCTGTGATTGGAAGACCCCTTTAAAAGAAATTACATGGAAGTCATTATGTCACTTAAAGGGATCATGCCACCATGACCATGCAGTGTAATCTGCAGCCAAAATGTTATGGAAAAAAATTCAGCATAGCTTGTAATTGATTAATTTCATAGGGATTGTCTGACAGTTTATAACATTAGCAGGGGAGCAGACAGGCTTATAAAAGAAGGTAAAAAAGCTCAACTCCCTTGGTAAAGGTCCCTACATTCCAGCGCTGTGGGTTCAACCCTTGGGGCTTCCATCCCACGTCAGAGTGGAAGTGTTGGTGTAAAGTCCATCAATCACGTCACTGCTCAGCCAGTAACTGGCTTCAGTGGTCACTTCCCATTCATGCACAATGGTTCTCCTGAGGCCAGTGATTGATTGCCTGTGCATTCAGGAATAGCTGTCAGTCACCAAGTAGGATTGCCTCCATAACTTCTAAGTGTCTTCTAAACTTAGAAAGAGCAGGAATTTCAATAAAAAAAGTACAGGTTATACTAAATCTTTTCCCACAGAACTACCGTATTTTTCCCTCTATAAGAAAGGCTTATAGGCAAGAAAAAAATATGCTAAACAGTGCCTGCATCCTATAGTCTACAGTGAGGGGGGTCCAGAAGTACCAGACCTCCCTGACTGCTACCTTAAATGTTTTCACACAACTTTGCATAAATCAGTAGTACTAGCAACCACAAGAAACTTTGTAATATGTCTTATTTGGAGAAAGCTGATAACATAAGAATTAGACATCTCTCTCTAACAACCCTTTTTTGCTAAATGCTTTTCTATTTGGAAAATGCCTTTAAATCCATCCAGGAATGTTCAGCTCTACAGCATGATCATATTACATGTCGGTGCAAGTCTACTGAGAGACGAGGGGGGTGAAGTGCTAAGTGAAATAACACTTCAGCAGAGAGGGACCTTTACCAAGGGAGTTGAGCATTTTTACCTTCTTTTATAAGCCTGTCTGCTCCCCTGCTAATTTTATAAACTGTCAGACAATCCCTATGAAATTAATCAATTACAAGCTATGCTGAATTTTTTTCCATAACATAATGTATCTATTAGAAGTTTATATCTCAGCACAAGTGCTTTAGTCACACCCATACAGACCAGTACTTCTCTTTAATGTCCTCCATGATCCTGGGGCTTCTTCTAAATCAATAAGAGAAGGTTAGGAAGCCAGTTCTCCTCTACTTTCTGTGTGCAGTAGATAGAATCTAGTCTCCACCCAACTTCCTGGTGAAACTGCAAACTAGACCTTACATAGGTAATACGGTTGAAAAAAGACATGTCCATCAAGTTCAATAGTAACATTTCCAACAAGCTCTGCATCATTAGAAATTACCAGATCCAACAGAGCATTTACCCTAGTGGGAGCTTCTACAAACTGGCCCATAAAGTGTTCTTGCAGCAAGTTGAGGAATCTGCTCCCCTTTGCAGTTGAGGCAGAACCATGTCAATGTCTAGGAAGTTAAAATCTCCCATTATGACCACCGTATCAGCCTGTGTAGCCCGCTCCATTTGGTTATACAGTTTCATTTCTATCTCCTCTGTAATGTTAGGGGTTCTATAGATTACACCAAGTATTATTTTTCAGTTTATATCCCTTTGAAATTCTACCCATATGGTTTCCACATCCTCACCATCTGCACCCACAATTGCCTCTTTAACACTAGTCTTAATATCACTCCTCGCATACAGGCACACGCCACAGCCTTTTCTATTGACCCTGTCTTTCCTGAATAGTGTAAAACCCCTAATATTAACAGCCCAGTCATGCGAAGAGTCCAACCATGTCTCAGCCACACCAACTACGTCTGTGTTCTTCTAGTACCATAGCCTCCAGCTCCCCCATTTTGGTAGCTAGACTTCTGGCATTTGTGAAAATACATTTTAAATTACCATTACCTGTAAAGTGAATATCTGGGAGTTTTGGGTTACCTCGGTTATAGTTTGTATGTAACAGGTTCTTGTTACCGGCAGTTCTACTTTTCATCGGTGTATAGTTCTGCCCAGTCTTCTCCCTACTTTCCTCATTAACCCCAGCCCCCACTAAATCCCTACTGTTCCCTCCTATATCCCACTCTCTATTTGCACGATCTACCCCCTTATTAGTATGACCCCCACCCTCCCCCCAGATCCTAGTTCATTCTGCACATTAGAAAACTGCTAAAAAAAATACCAGATATAAGTCATATAGTGGCCAGAAATTGTGTTAATTCTCATGTGCTAGCACTGTACTATTGATTAAAGGGAGTCTTTCACCTCAAATAACCATTTTTCAACACACATCTTTCTGTGCAAAATTGCCCCCACATTAAAAAGCATCTTATCCTATTGCTGTACCTCCTACAGATCTTCAGAAAATCACTTTTATTGCAGATGTCAATCACAGTTGAAGGTGCCCAGGGGCGGCGTCACAACGGTCGGTGCCCAGGCTTCGCACTCATCTTTATAACTGTGCACTCCCCCTTTCACCCAGGCGGCCTGCCCAGTGTCTTCAGCTTGTCCTCCACCTCCAGTGGCCAAATCCCGCGGATCCGGATGTCCGCGCCTGCGCACTGGTTTCCCGATTACTGGCAGAAGCATCGGGGTATCCTGTGCGCAGGCCCGTACAGCGACACTCCTGCAAGCGCCGCATCGGAGGATCCTCGGCGCAGGTGCGGGATTTGGCCACTGGAGGAGGAGCACAAGCTGAAGACACTGGGCGGGCCGTTTGGGTGAAAGGGGGAGTGCACAGTTATGAAGATGAGCGTGCGGCCTGGCCATCGGCCGTTATGACGCTGCCCCTGGACACCTTCAACTGTGATTGACATCTGCAATAAAAGTGATTTTCTGAAGATCTGTAGGAGGTACAGCAATAGGGTAAGAGGCTTTTTAATGTGGGGGCAATTTTGCACAGAAAGATGTGAGTGTTTAAAAGAAAAAATTTTTGAGGTGAAAGACTCCCTTTAATGCAAAATTTGTTGAAAGGTTAGGTATGCTTTAATGATCTGGCAGTGTGCTCATATAAGGGATGCCACATTTCTTAACAAAAAAATACAGACCAAGTTTACATGAGTGAAAAGGGAGTGTTGTTTTAGTGGAGGAGTTAAACTGAGCATAACTGATACTTGTATAACACCATTCTGATCAGTGGTAATAATAGTAACATAGTTTATATGGCTGAAAAAAAGACATCCTTCCAACCCAGTTCAGCCTTTTATCTTGCAGGTTGATCCCGAGGAATCACGTGTTAAGGCCGGACAAGATGCGGGTGCGTTGCGGGAAAATGCGCAATTTTCCGCTCGAGTGTAACGCGTTTTAATGTGTTTTGCAAGTGCATGAGAAAAATCGGTATGTTTGGTACCCGAACCCGGACTTCTTCACAGAAGTTCAGGTTTGGATTCAGTATTCTGTATATTTTATATCCTGAGTCTGCACAGTGGAGAAGGAGGGAGTCCCTCCCTCCCCACTGCGTGCGGCTGCTGCTGGCCACCAATTAGAGCGCAGGAGGGGAGGGACTGCCACCAATGAATGACTGAATAGCAACGTAGCCTCCACATGCCGGCCATATCTCATACCCGGCCTCTATGACTGCACGCTGCGATCCACCACAATTAACCCCTCAGGTTCTGGCCAGCACATGCAGGCATATAGGACCTTTCATTAGTTTGAACTTTATTACTTAAGTAGCGGCACATAGGGCATATATGGGGCACTTACTATTATATCTTTGCGGGGCTCCGTTCGCCCGATCGGCTCTGGCCCACGTTACATGGTGGGAACACCAGGGTATGAGACATCAGCCTCAGACATCAACTAATGAAAGGTCCTATACGTCTGCCCCCCGATCATTGGTGGCAGTGGCAGTGATCGGAGCCCCAGCAGTGTAATGCTGGGGCTCCGATCGGTTACCATGGCAGCCAGGACGCTACTGATGTCCTGGCTGCCATAGTCAGCTCCCTGCTGCTGTGTGCCCATAGCACAGGGCAGCAGGGGCAGTTGTGAGGTCCTATTCACCCTAATAGATCTCTATCAGGGTAAATAGGACAAGGGTTCTAGCCCCTAAGGGGGCTAATAGTAAATAAAAAGTGGAAGAAAAATAAAAGTTTAATTATATCACAATATCAATTTTAGGCCATATCGCCCACCCCTAGTCTCTCTCTCTGCTATTACCGTAAAAAATCCTCTTCTATGTGTAAAAACATTCTTTCCTCTAGGTGCAGAGGATGTCCCCTCGTTACAGTCCTGTGAATAAATAGATGATGGGAGAGATCTCTGTACTGACCCCTGATATATTTATACATAGTTATAAGATCTCCATTAAGAGTCCATTCACACGTCCGTGTTTGTTTTGCGGATCCGTAAAACACTGACATCGGCGATGTGCGTTCCTCAATTTACGGACCGCACATCGCCGACACTACATAGAAAATGCCTGCAATTGCGGAAAAGAATAGAACATGTTCTTCGGGAACGCGATTGCGGACCCGGAAGTGCGGATCTGCAATTGCGGACCTGGGCGGGACATCGTCTGTCCCCATTTAAATTAATGGGTCCGCAATTCCGTTCCGCAAAATGCGGAACAGAATTGCGGACGTGTGAATGAACCCTTAGTCGTGTTTTTTTTTTAAAAGTGAATAACCCTAATTTTGATAATCTTTCTGGGTACTGTAGTCCACCCATTCCAGTTATTACTTTAGTGGCCTTTCTCTGGACAGGAGCCCAGAACTGTACACAGTACAGTCGTTGCCAAAAGTTTTGAGAATGACACAAATATTAGTTTTCACAGAATTTGCTGCTTTTAGATCTGTTTCAGTTGTTTCTGTGAGGTAGTGAAATATAATTACACGCACTTCATATGTTTCAAAGGCTTTTATCTACAATTACATGACATTTATGCAAAGAGTCAGTATTTGCAGTGTTGGCCCTTCTTTTTCAGGACCTCTGCAATTCGACTGGGCATGCTCTCAATCAACTTCTGGGCCAATTTCTGACTGATAGCAACCCATTCTTTCATAATCACTTCTTGAAGTTTGTCCGAATTAGTGGGATTTTGTTTGTCCACCCGTCTTGGATTGACCACAAGTTCTCAATGGGATTAAGATCTGGGGAGTTTCCAGGCCATGGACCCAAAATGTCAATGTTTTGGTCCCCGAGCCACTTAGTTATCACTTTTGCCTTATGGCACGGTGCTCCATCGTGCTGGAAAATGCATTGTTCTTCACCAAACTGTTGTTGGAAGAAGTTGCTGTTGGAGGGTGTTTTGGTACCATTCTTTATTCATGGCTGTGTTTTTGGGCAAAATTGTGAGTGAGCCCACTCCCTTGGATGAGAAGCAACCCCACACATGAATGGTCTCAGGATGCTTTACTGTTGGCATGACACAGGACTGATAGTAGCGCTCACCTTTTCTTCTCCGGACAAGCCTTTTTCCTGATGCCCCAAACAATCGGAAAGGGGCTTCATCAGAGAATATGACTTTGTCCCAGTCCTCAGCAGTCCATTCACCATACTTTCTGCAGAAGATCAATCTGTCCCTGATGTTTTTTTTTTGGAGAGAAGTGGCTTCTTTGCTGCCCTTCTTGACACCAGGCCATCTTCCAAAAGTCTAGAACTTACCTCCTCATAGAAGCTGATTAAATTCGTTTGGCATGACCGATCCCTTATGAAGCCATGCTGATATGGCGTTATTTGCTTATTTTCATTGAGAAACTCCAAAATAGCATCTCTTAGAAACCCTTCAAACAGTTTACCAACAATAGATGTTAAACTTACCGGCCTATAATTTCCAGGCTCTGTTTTTGGACCCTTTTTGAATATTGGCACCACATTTGCTATGCGCCAATCCTGTGGACCATTCCCTGTCAGTAAGCCCATACTTTTTAATTTTAGGGATTAAAAGGTATTAATCTTTAAATGTGTATATTTTGACATTGTATCAACTGTGTTTGATAGTATTTTAAGCACTTTTAACTGTTTTTTACAGCCTGTTTCCAAATATGATGCTGTGTCTGAAAAAGGAAAATTGAAGCAGCAGGATCCAGCGTCATCTGTTGTGCCACCCAATGCAAATCAAGGTAATTTAGGCGCGCATAGAAGCTTGTGATTAATGAATTGATGAATTCCATGTCAAGTTTAATCTTGTTCGTCTTAGCCAATCCAGAAAAAAGACTAGGATGTAGATTTTAATCTGCGTCAAAACCTAAGTAAGATATTATACAGTATGTCTAAAGTTCCTCAGAAAGAAGAATTAGGTTTACCTGAATGTGAGGACAGTGACAAGACATACACTTTCTTTATCAGAGAATCTGGATTCCTCCAATATTGAATGAAAGGGCTTTGGGTACTTTTGGGGGCAATTTTTTTTAAATTACTGCATTGTAGTCATTTCTAAAAATTATTTTTTCAATTGGTCTTTATTATAAATTTTAGCCCCTTTCTCTGTATAGGGTTGAGATTTTCTATTAGCAGGCTATTTGTTACACTGTGTCCCATCAAGAAGCTCAGCTGACGGCTTATGTGAAGCCTCTGATCTACTAAGAGCTCATAAACACTTAATATAGCTCACTTCTTACTGATAAGAATGTGGCTTAAATAAGTGTTTATGAGCTATTAGTAATTTAGGAATAAGGGTTATCAGATGACAGCACAAAGTGAGAGTGAAAGTAAGATGCTCACAGCTGGGCTCAAACTTAACCCTTTATGACAAAAAATTCTGAACATATTTAATAAAGACCAATTGAAAAATCATTTTAGCCCCAAATGATTAAAATGCAATCATAAAAAATTGCCCCTTAAGGTGACGCAAGGAGGCTCGTCCCTGTCACGGCCTGCTATTGGCTGCTCCCAATTTCACCCACCCAAATTTCAGGCACCAGATTTTTAAGACTCACAGAAAAGGAAGGGGGGTGGAATCGTAGACTTTATTTCACAAGACAGCATTATTGACCTGTATTTTGGATCTGATCCATATTCCCTCCACCAGGTTGTGGGTTAGGCTAGCATAGGCTTTGGATGATTGCTCATTTGCCTCACTGATGTGGTTGGCTTTCGTTCTTTGTCCTTCCCATTTAAAGGGTATGGACACACAGTATTCATTTTGGGCTAAAAATTATTTTCCAATTTCCAAAAATCTGCATCAAGACCGCAGAAAAATGTATTGCGGTTTTGGCCGGTTTTTATGTATGGATTTGATGTGGGTTTGCTGCAGATCCCACCCTTATTTTGAAAAGTGTTAAATCCACACAAAAAAAAACCTTAACAATAGGCATGCTGCAGATTTGAAATTCTGCACAGCAAGTCAATTTCCATACCTGCTGGCACTGTATTACGCTGCATTTCATTCCTCACGAAATCCGTACAGAAAAACTGCCTGGAATCTGCACAGTGTTCAGTCACCTTTAAGCATTTTCAATAGTTTATTTATTTTTTTTTCTTCTGCAGATTTCACTTTCAGTGCATTTGCAGAATATCAGGCTCCGAATCTGTCAGGGTACTGTTTTGTTGACTGGATCTGTAGCCCTTATCTCTGAACTCCTGACAGCTCATACAGTAGATGCTCATTTAAAGGGTTTTTGCCACTAATATAAATGTATCCCATCCAACAGATACCGCTGTTTTATTACCCATATACAACCATTTATCAAAACTGCCTACCATTGTGAACTGTGGCAATTTCTATTTGTAGAGCTCCGTTTTGTCCCCAGCCGCACCCCAAATGCATCTTCCTAGCGCCGCCCAGCTCGTTTTTTTTTTCCTCCCGACTTGCCGAAATTCCACGCATGCGCCGTTGATGTTGCTGGCAGCAGCCTCATCCTGTACCACTGAGGCTGCGCCAGCTTTCTCCTCCCTAGTTGTACAGAATGAGGCCGCTGCCAGCAATATCTAATGGCGCATGCACGGGATTTCGGCGCGTCGTGAGGAAAAAAAAAAACAAGTGAAGTGAATATTAGGCGCCGCTAGGAAGATACATTTGGGGTGCGGCTGGGCACAAAACAGACTGAGGGACAGCCTCTTGGGCACAAAGTGAGGTAATTTTCCTATTGTGGTAAGGTGCAGGGTGCCGTCGTGGATGGCAGGTATGTGTCACCGAGGTAAGAGCCGTTTTTGTTGATGTCAGCAGCAGCTAGTGCTACTGACATAGTTGTTAAATAGCATGGCTGCAAAGCCGATCCGGGCCGGCTCTTACCGGGAGCAGCTAAAGTGTAGGGTGGGTGGCTGCTCCCCACGACCCAGTCCTGGTTTTGGGCTGGGTTTAAAAACACAGCCAGCACCAGCAGGTGGAGTGATTGTCCTGGAGCTGCTGTTGGCTGTGGAATCATTTGAGTTTGGGAGTTCTCTGGGCTGGAAGCAAGAGCCCAGCAAGGAGGAGTGCAGACGGCCTGGAAGCCTGACGTCGACTGTCTTGCGGCTGGACTGACAGCCAGGTGTGAATCCGCACCTAAACCTCCCAGGTGACTGGAACCTGTATTTGACTTTTTGTTTTGCCTCACGTTTTTCTGCTGGGTGTGAATTAACCCCAAGTGACTGTATGCTGTTTATGTTGTGCAAGTGTGAATTTGCTGCACTTACTGGACTCCTTTTGCCTCTGTACTGCACCCGCACCGCTATCTACCAGAGCGACTCCCCACACTATCAATGACAACGTTTTTTATACATAATGCAAAGCCAGGTGGGGGTAATATTAGTATAGTTTTAATTTGAAAAAGGAGACCAATACAAGGGTATGTATAGCTGTATATGCTCAAACGGCCTGTCAGTGTCCCTTTAATATGTTTGACTTCCCATCTGCTGTTGTGGATTGGTTGGATGCAAAGGGCTTATAGTAGCACAGCTTGGAAGCTGCAAATTTTGTGACATTTGTCTCAGTCGTAATCTATAAGAAGGTAGACTTTGACCGTACAGCGATATCTGTTGATGGGTAGGTTAGGTATGTTCTCTTTTTATAGTAAATTACAGGTAGTGATCTGTATTTTGGCATTTGTATATATTCCACCCCCATACTCACAGCACATTCTGGGTCAGCTATTGTTATTTATGGACCAGAAAGAAGGATGTTTAACTATTATCACTGGAGATTTTAACTGTGTGATGGATGTAGAAATGGATTGGGTCCGGGCTCATGGGGAAAGCAAGACACCACAGAATTATTTTACACTTGTAGCAAAATTTTGTAGAGAAACAGGTTTTGTTGATATTTGGAGGAGCACTGTAAACAAGGGTATTCCTAGGAGTAAATGTAAAGCGTATTCCTTTTTTGGGAGTTCGGGGAGTTGTATGTCACGTATTGACTTAGCCCTGATTAACAATCGTTACTTGAGTAATGTCAAAATAATTGGTTGGTGTTGGAGATCACCCTGGGCTGGGGCAGTGGGGGTTCTCTCCCCATGAGGCTGAACCCACATGATTGGTTATCCATTATTAAGAATCATGATTCCATCCAACATGAATTTTAAGTTTTTTGACAAATCAATTTTGATTCAACACAGATAAATTACATCTGGGATGCACTGAAGGCGTTTATCCGGGGGATTCTAATCAACCAGATTGCCTCTTTGAGAAAATCTTTTCCAAAAAAAGGAATGAGATATTTTCCTTAGAATCACTGAAAAAAGTTTCCTAACAATTAGCAAGTGAACAGAGCAATTAATGTCTAGCATTGTTTTAGATAGGTCATTTTTATGTAGGGGCAAAGTTAAGGTCTGGAATAAAACAGACAGACAAATTAATAACAGTGTTGCTGTGAAAGACATTGCCCTGGCAGACATTACTCTTAACAGTTCATATCCTAATGGGTTAAATCTCAGAACTAATTTGTTACACACACGAAGTCGCGAATGACTTAATTGAATAACTTTGGTAATTGATTTTTAAAGTGGAAAACCTCTTTAAAACTCATCATTAGTAATGTGTCACTGTCTCTAAAGTGACAGGTGTTAGACCAGGGCTTGACAAATTTCCTTGCAATCCAGGAGCCAGCTACAAAAGTTAGGAGCCAGGCGGAGCCGCGTCATAAAGCCCCCAGTAGATGCCCCCATAGTGCTCCTCCCCCCCCTCCCCACTTCTCCATAGAGCCCCCCAATAATGCATGCCAGTACATAGGGCCCCAGTAGATACCCCCATAGGGCTCCTTCCCCTCTTCTCCATAGTGCCCCCCATAATGTGCCAATATATAGGGCCCCCATAGTGCCCCCCATAATGTGCCAGTATATAGACCCGCCATAGTGCTTTCCCTCTTCTCCATAGTGCCCCCCATGTTGTGCCTGTATTTAGGGCCACCATAGTGCTTCCTCTCTTCTCCATAGTGCCCCCCCATGTTGTGCCAGTATTTAGGGCCACCATAGTGCTTCCTCTCTTCTCCATAGTGCCCCCCATATTGTGCCAGTATATGGCGCCCCCATAGTGCTTCCCCTCTTCTCCATAGTGCCCCCCATAATCTGCCAGTATATCGGGCCCCCATAGTGCCCCCCCCATATTGTGCCAGTATATAGGGCCCCCACCCCCCTTCTTGTCACAGTATACTATAAATAATGAAAACAATAAACTCATATACTTACCTTACGCTGCTGTCAGTGATGCGATGCAGGCCTCTTCCGGCCTGTGTCCCGCACTGACATCATCGCGCCGCCTGCACCGGCCTCTGATAGGCTACAGGCCTAGTGCCTGTAGCTTATCATAGGAACGGGCAAGGGAGACGCCTCTCCCCTGCTCCCCTGCTCCTCCACACCATTCATCTGTATCACTGTCCTGAGGGCGGCGATAAAGATGAATATGGAGATGAGCACAATGGAAGCCTCCAGACAGAACTGGCCCCCCTCCGGCGCGCCGTACCCTTTGCCCGGGCACCTTTGAAAACGGGCTGACAAATGCCCACGCACCAGGACCAAATTCCTGATCGCGATGGCAACCTGGCTCCTGGGATTTGTCGATCCTTGTGTTAGACGATCTAAGAGACTGGCTGCACGTGATGTGATCTTACAGCCTCTTTGGTTTCACTTGTTTCAGTGCTGTTGCTGGTAATGACCACACCTCTTGTCTCCGGTGTAGCTTAATGGTTATTCCAACTCCTCTATTTAGTCTGGCTTCACCCATCATGCTATGCGGTTGATAGCTTCAGTTTGGTATTGGAAGTGCTGGTGTGTGGTCCTCTTCTGAGTTCCTACTCGTCCATTTACTTCAGAAGTTAAGTGTTACTTCCCTTTTATATTTTGTTGTTCCCCTCTGTCTTTTTGTTACTAGGCCTCAGAGAGACACTGGTTCTTTCATATTGGAAGGAACAGGTCATCTCAAGCCCTGACACTATTCCAGGGCAATTCAGGGTCTCCAGGGTCATAGGTTCCGGTGTATGAACATTCCTACCCTCAAGGTCCGTTTATACAGATAAGAGTCAGAGCTAGGATTAGGGTTTCTAGAGGTGGTGTCTGTTTCCCTTTCCCTAGCTTTGAGGCCTAGTTCCTTTTCCCTTCCTTCCTGTTGTCGGTGTAGTGTTCCCTCCCACATCACTAACATGACATTATGAGTAAGGCTCAGAACCAGATCCGAAACACGTCAACCTGAGTGCAGTTTCTACTTCAGTACTGCAGCCCTGCTGTTTTCATGTTACTTCTGGGTGTATGATTTGTTTAATGATGGAGTAGTAAAGAACTTTCTTTTATGCACATGGCGTATTGTGCTGACTCTCCGTTACAGCCTGTTGATCACTTCCTTGCTGTGGACTCTTCGTTTGATTGGTCAGTTCAGAAAATTACATATTTAGCCAATAAAATTAGTAATAATCTTTCAGAGGTATACTATCTTAATTGCGCCCCTCTCTGCAGCCTGTAATCGCTCAATTTCTTTTCTTAAACTCTCCTTATAACTTTTGGTTTGGGAAGAAAAATATAGTCACTGATTATTCCTAGATTTACTTATTTGTTTAAAATTCTGCCCATCATATCTTCAGGATACCTGTTTTATTAGGGAAAAAAAAAGGAAATGAAGCATATAAGAAAAATTATTTTCTGCACATTGAGAACAGGTTTAAAAAATCATGAACATTTACATACACTTTAGTAATTTTATGTTTAAAAACAAAACAGTGGTTCTGCTGATAAAAGGGGTTCTTGGGAACATAAACTATGATGAACAAACTGTCAAAGTCTCATTAGTAAACTGGCTTGTGGAGCCACCATTATGCACAATGAAGGGTCTAGTACTGTAGTACTGCGTGGTTGTACGCATCATACTTTGTTTAAAGTTTTCTAAAATTCAGTTTAGTCGGATGGATTGAATTTTTCAGCTTTTCATTATGTTCCTGAGATATCTCCCTCATCTCTCTTTTAGTTCATTTGCCCTACTCTTTCTTAAAGGGGTTGGCCACTTTTTGATTACAAGTTGACCAATGTGTTTATAAGATGATCATACAGCACTTACTATATAGCCTTTGTTGAAATTCTGCACAATTTTCTATATTTCATAAGATATGCCCTCTTGTTTGCCAAGTCTTTTTTGCTTTCCATACTGATGTCTTGTCCATAAGATGGCTGTTGATGGAGGATCATGTCGCCTGGCAAATGACCTCCATGTGATGCCTCCTATATTCAAATACACTACACCTGCCATCTGTACTTGTACTGTTGGGAGTTTAGCACCAGGACAGTGTGTTTGAATGGAGGACACATAACATAAAGGTGATTTGCCTAGTCACATGACCTTCCATCAGCAGCCATCTTATGGACAGGACCACTATGCGGACAGCATAGAAGGTTTGCCTGACAAGAGGACATGGCTTATGACCTTTAGCAAACACTGACTATATTAATAAGGGTCATATAATTAGCCTGCATACACATTGGTCAAAAGTAGCCAGAAAGTGGCCGACTCCTTTAATATTGCATGGCGACAATTTGAGATTGCAGTGCAGCTAGGAACATAGAAAGATAGGTCAGCTTCCAAAACCGTCACAAATGTGTCTTGTGGTGCTCCACAAGTAGTGAGAGCAAGTCAAAATAAGTACTTATGGCTCTGATGCTTTGGATCTCCATTGGATCCCTCTTCTGTCCTTGATTGAATCACATTAGCAATTAGCAACAGGACTTCCAGGTAGAATACGCAGCCTGTTAGGTTTAAAAGAATAAAATACAAGCCATACTAGTGTTAAAATCTTGTAGCATACTGTTCCAGCAGAGGAACAGTCCATTGGAGTCCATTATGTCCAGCATAGTCAAATACTGCTTTTCCCCACTGGAGCCCATTCGCTATAATACGACCCGATGGGCATCGGTCTGTTTCTGGCATTAGTGCCAGGATTCAGATGGACAGAAACCACTGCAAGCATTGATTTGTGTTTGGCCAAATCCTGGCACTTATGCCAGAAACAGACAGTATTCTCGCCAGTTCCCATTATAGTCAGTTGGCCTGTAGATGCTCTGGCCCTTTTCGGTTATGCCGGATACGATGAACTCCAGGAGGCTATCCCTCTGCCTGAATAGCCTGCCAGAAGATAGTTTCACACTGGCGTCAAGGAACTGTTCCGGCGGGTAAACAGCCTGCTGGATCCGTGCTGCCGCTAGTGCACCCGTATCCTATAGGGATAGTGCATTGCATTTTAAAAGCAATCAAAACACTGTCTGTTATAGTTCCCTGGGACTATTAAGTGGTGAAAAAAAAAGATACATTTATGAAATTTAAAAAAATCCATAAATACCCCACATGTGACCCCATTTTGGAAAGAAGACACCCCAAGGTATTCCGTGAGGGGCATGACGAGTTCATAGATTATTTTTTTTGGCACAAGTTAG
Source organism: Bufotes viridis (assembly GCA_033119425.1). Taxonomy (NCBI): domain Eukaryota; kingdom Metazoa; phylum Chordata; class Amphibia; order Anura; family Bufonidae; genus Bufotes; species Bufotes viridis. Next base: position 197,003,443 of record CM065593.1, on the reverse strand, counting down.
CGGAAATTGAATTATTTTTTTTTTTTCTTACAAAGTCTCATATTCCACTAACTTGTGACAAAAAATAAAATTTTACATGAATTCACCATACCCATCAGTGAATACCTTGGGGTGTCTCCTTTCTAAAATGGGGTCACTTGTGGGGTATTTATACTGCCCTGGCATTTTAGGGGCTCCTAAAGCATGAGAAGTAGTTTTGAATCCAAATGTGTAAAAATGCCCTGTGAAATTCTAAAAGTACTCATGGGAATTTGCGCCCCTTTGCGCATTTTGGCTGCAAAAAAGTGTCACTCATGTGGTATCGCCATAATCAGGAGAAGTAGGGCAATGTGTTTTGGGGTGTATTTTTACATATACCCATACTGTGTGTGAAAAATATCTCTGTAAATGACAACTTTTTCCATTTTTTTTATACAAAGTTGTCAATTTACAGAGATATTTCTCTCATCCAGCATGGGTATATGTAAAAATAAACCCCAAAACACAATGCCCTACTTCTCCTGAGTACAGCAATACCACATGAGTGACACTTTTTTGCAGCCAAGATGCGCAAAGGGGCCCAAATTCCCATGAGTACTTTTAGGAGGGCATTTTAATACCCCACATGTGACCCCATTTTGGAAAGAAGACACCCCAAGGTATTCCGTGAGGGGCATGGCGAGTTCATAGAAGATTTTTTTTTTGGCACAAGTTAGCGGAAATTGACTTTTTTTTTTTTTTTCTCACAAAGTCTCTCTTTCCGCTACCTTGTGACAAAATGTTCTATCTTTCATGGACTCAATATGCCCCTCAGCGAATACCTTGGGGTGTCTTCTTTCCGAAATGGGGTCACATGTGAGGTGTTTGTACTGCCCTGGCATTTGAGGGTCTCCGCAATTATTACATGTATGGCCAGCATTAGGAGTTTCTGCTATTCTCCTTATATTGAGCATACGGGTAATGAGATTTTTTTTCCGTTCAGCCTCTGGGCTGAAAGAAAAAATGAACGGCACAGATTTCTTCATTTGCATCGATCAATGTAGATGAAAAAATCTCTGCCAAAAAATTGCCGGGACATAGGGGTTTCACCCAAACATCCATACCCACTTCAGCTCCTATGTCCTGGCAAACGTGATTTCTCCATTCACATCGATCAATCGATCGTTGTGGAGGAAGACATCTTTGCCAGATTTTTGATACAAAGTGTTTGCCAAAGCTTATGAACTCCAACACCTCTCCTCAGCTCATATGCCTGGGCAAACGTACTATACTGCGGAGAAGAAATCTCGTCCTGCAGCGCCGCATACACCGACTTCACATATAATCTGACAGCAGCGCAATGCTTCTCTCAGAATGCACATCAGTGCTGCAGCGTTTTCGTCGGTTGGTGCGTTCGTCCAGCTGGAAAGTATAAGGTGGTTAGTAAAAAAAAAAAGAAGAAAAAACAAGCAGCAGGCTCATAAATTTGAACGTTACAAACTTTATAAAACCTGAACATCATAAAACTTTTAAAACTTAAACTAAGATTTTTTTCTTGCTACCTCTTTAATTTTTTTTTTTTTTTTTTACTTTTCACTCTTTACTTACCTAGCAGAAACCTCTCCTCTCCCATAGGACAATTTGTAAAGTGTAAATCGCACAGAGATGGTGTGAAGTACATTATGCACGTTATCCCAAGTGAAAGGAGAGGTTTCTACCGTTTCACATATCTGCAGTAGCACACTAGCACCCCTGTGTGTTAGGGTCTCTCAAAACCTAGTATCCTGAGAGACCCTTGTATAAAATCTACCTGTGTCCTGCGGTCCCTAAGTGTACCTGAGTGTGGTACTTCCGGAAACACTCCCCTTATCATAGGGCAGGGTGGTCATCGTAGTCAAGACAGAAATAGCGGGTGTCACGCCTTATTCCGCTCCTGCTACATCACAACATCTTTTTCGGGGTGACAGTTGGGTTGAGGTACCAGCAACGACATTGGGGAAGTGTCGCTCGTGTAGACGGCTCACTACACTGGTGGTTGGGGCCACGGAACCTCCTGAATACAGGAGGTTCTTGATGATCTCTTCCGGAAATTTGAGCAAGGATCCTCTTCTCCCAGCCTTACTGTAGAGAACAAAACTATTATACATAGCCAATTGAATTAGGTATACAGACACCTTCTTATACCAGCATCTGGTCCTGCGGGAGAGTAAATAAGGAGCCAACATCTGGTCATTGAAGTCTACCCCTCCCATGAGCAAATTGTAGTCGTGGACCGAGAGGGGCTTTTCAATGACACTGGTTGCCCGTTCAATTTGTATTGTCGTGTCTGCGTGAATGGAGGAGAGCATGTAAACTTCACCCTTGTCTCTCCATTTTACCGCTAGCAGTTCTTGGTTACACAAGGCAGCCCTCTCCCCCCTTGCAAGACAGGTGGTAACAAGCTGTTTGGGGAAGCCCCGGTGACTAGGTCGCGCGGTGCCACAGCAGCCAATCTGTTCTAGGAACAAATGCCTGAAGAGGGGCAGACTTGTGTAGAAATTGTCCACATAAAGGTGGTACCCCTTGCCAAATAAGGGTGACACCAAGTCCCAGACTGTCTTCCCACTGCTCCCCAGGTAGTCAAGGCAACCGACCGGCTCCAGGGTCTGATCTTTACCCTCATAGACGCGAAATTTGTACATATAGCCTGTGGCCCTTTCACAGAGCTTATACAATTTGACCCCATAATGGGCGCGCTTGTTTGGGATGTATTGTTTGAAGGCAAGGCGCCCGGTAAAATGTACTAGGGACTCATCTATGCAGATGTTTTGCTCAGGCGTATACAAATCTGCAAATTTGGTGTTAAAGTGGTCTATGAGGGGCCGAATTTTGTGGAGCCAATCAAAAGCTGGCTGGCTTCTGGGACGAGAACTGCTGTTGTCACTAAAGTGCAGGAAACGCAGGATGGTCTCAAATCGTGTCCTGGACATGGCAGCAGAGTACATGGGCATTTGATGAATTGAGTTCGTGGACCAATATGACCGCAATTAATGCTTTTTTGTCAGGCCCATGTTGAGGAGAAGGCCCAGAAAAGTTTTAATTTCGGAAACTTGGACGGGTTTCCACCGGAAAGACTGGGCATAAAAGCTTCCTGGGTTGGCGGTTATAAATTGAGTGGCATACCGGTTTGTTTCTGCCATGACTAGGTCAAAGAGCTCCGCAGTGAAGAACAGCTAAAAAAAAACCAGTGCCGATACGTTCTGAGCTGTCTCAACCCAAACTCCTGACTGGGCGGTGAAAGGGGGAACTACTGGTGTGGCTGAAGATGGGGGCTGCCAATCAGGGTTTGCCAGCACCTCAGGGGCTCTACGGGCCTGTCTGTGCGGTGGCTGTGACGGGGGAACTACTGCACGTGCCACCGTACCAGCTTCAACTGCCCTTCTGGTGCTCGCCACTTCACCATGTTCTACGGCAGAGTGGTACTAGGTCCAGGATGGGCTGCGCTGCTGGTGTATGCCTCACCACGTAATCCGACAGTGCCAGCCCCACTCTGCTGCCCTTGAAGCGGATCCTGCACAACTTGTGGTCTAGCAACATGGGGCCGGGTACGCCTGGTGGTATCAGGGACCTCAACCTCATCGTCCGAACTTTGGGTCAGACTGCCACTGCTTTCTACAGGTTCGTATTCTGACCCGCTGGATTCGTCAGATGAGGGTTCCCATTCCTCATCTGACTGGGTCAGAAGCCTGTAGGCCTCTTCAGAAGAATACCCCTTCTTTGCCATTTGGATAACTAAATTTAGGGGGTATTCCCTGAGACTACCCAAGAAAAAAAGCAAGCCTGTCTTACAAATGGGAGGCTAGCGAAGTACAGGAAGCCGCTGCGATTGATAAAAAATATTAAAACAGATTTTTTTTTTTTTTCATCGCCGCAGCGCTTGTGTATTTATTGTGCAGTGATAAAAAAAATAAAAAAATTTGTCACTGCGGCGGGGCAGGTGTGGGCAACCAATCAGACCTGATCGGGCAAACACTGCGTTTTGGGTGTAGGGTGACTAAGGTGACATTAATACTATTATAGATCTGACTGTGATCAGTTCTGATCACTTACAGATACTATAAAGTACCAATGCTGGTTAGCGCTACGCTAATCAGCGAGTGCGGTGGGCGCTGACTACCTAAAGGGGCCTAAAAACTAAACCTAACAGTCAATACTAGTGAAAAAAAAAAGTGACCGAGTGACAGGGGTGATCAAGGGGTTAATTGGGGTGATGGGTTGGGTGATCAAAAGCTAATGTGTAGTGCTTGGTGTACTCACTGTCACATGTGCTGGGACCAACCGACGAAAAGGACCCAGCAGAGAGCACAGAAGCCATTTAACACATTATATTTATAAATATAATGTTTTAGATGGCTTTTCATTTGATTTTGTAAAAGTCATCAGCCTGCCAGCGCTGATCATTGGCTGGCAGGCTGATGACCAACTTCTTCTGTAACTTTTACCGCCGCGCATGCGCTGGCGGCATCAGCGCGTCGTCTCGCGAGATGACGCGCTGATGCGTCAAGGAGGAATATCCCTGCCGCCCGCAGGACGCATCCCTGCGTTAGGCGGTCGGGAGGTGGATATATTATGTTATGTCTTTTTATACTGAAAAATGAATGCCGTAAAATTTATAACGTAAAAACGCAGTGGCAGAATTGCTGTTTTTACCATCTCCTTCCCAGAAAAAATTTATAAAAGTTAATCAGAAAGTTATGTGTACCACAAAATGGCGCTATTAAAAAGTACAACTTTTCCCACAAAAACAAGCCCTCATACAGCTCTATAGACGGAAAATTAAAAACGTTATAGCACTTGGAACGTGACAATGAAAAAAGGAAGAAAAATGTATGGTCAGTAAGGCCAAAAAGAGGCTGGTCCTACGGGGTTAAAGCTGCCATTCTTTGTCTTGTTAAGTTATTTGAGTTATTTGAGTGAAATATACAAAGGCATTTTCTGGGCTAGCCTTAAAAGGAGTTGTGCAGGCCATATATATTGATACAAACACAAGATAAATGTCTCTGATATAAGTGTTTGGACTGATGGAAATTGCGCTGCAAATCCCCAAAGAAGTGACGTGGGTTTTTGTCACCTGTATAATGTCAGTAAAATGTGTTGGGATCACGCTGTAATATATAGTAGACTCCAAAACAGACAAAGATACAGAAAAACAGCAAACATCGCAGGTCCCTTTTATCTCCAAAACCTGTTGAGAGTCAGAGAGAATCGCACAATAGTGAAGTATTGTTGCTGCAGGTGAACCGCGATGTTTCAGTGCACTTACTAGATGTTCTCTTGTAATCAGGCACATAGGAAGCAGATAACTATAATCCTCTTTCTCCTTCTCTCCTCTTAGTACCTGTCTCCAATGTTAAAAAGGATCGCAGAATAGTGAAGCACCATCGGCACACAGTTCCCCACACAATATTTATTTACTTACAAGATATTCGCTTGTATTAGAGCATATAATTAATATAATAAAAAATACGCACTGCCCGACCCTGGTTTCGCCTACTGGCTACGTCAGGGGCGTCTCAATAGAAAACCACACAGATGCCTTAAATCCTTGTAATTAGACCCTCCCATTTCCAGGAAGAGATGAAATCAGATCAAAATATCCCATATAATATATAAAAAATAGTACAAATATTCATAAAACAAACAATATCACAGATCAATCCATTCCTTCCTCCAAGGTGAGCTATATATTATGTAGACCTCGTAGGTAAATCATTGCAATCATTCTGCGATCACATGTGAACTTAAACTTAAAAATCAATCCCGTTATGTGCCTGCCTACTCCCAGGTCCTAAAATCCAAAATCCTGTTTCATATCGGATCGTCCACAAAGTATCAGATTAGACATTGTTTGATGTCACATTCCACATTTAACCCATATGGGTGCAGAGTCTTCAGGTCATACATCCACTGTACTTCCTTTTTGTTTATTTTAATTTTTTTTCTCATAGTCCCCCCTCGTTCTTAAGTTTTAACTACCTCCACTCCCATAAACCGCAAACCTCTTGGTTTTTTTTTCATCTACTTGTTTGAAGTGTAGAGAAACGCTATGCGTTTCCAGACCCTTCCTAATATTTCGGATGTGTTCTTGTATCCGTATCTTCAGATTGCGGGTTGTTCTTCCCACGTACTGGAGGCCACAAGGGCACTCCAGTACGTAGATAACCCCACTGTTGTTGCAGGATATATTCCCCTTGATTTTAAATGATAGATTCTTCTTATTAGAAGTGACAGCTTCAATAGTTCTCAAACGATTTTTATGTGTCCTATTCTTACATGGCAGGCAAAAACCGCACCATGTAAATTCACCCCTACTTTGATTTTTCATGATTGGTGCGTTTTTTCTGAACTAGGTCCTGCACTATGGACTAATTTATTTCTAAGGTTCATAGCCTTCTTTAAGATGAACTGAGGATTTTTGAGGATCTCACCCCCTATAACAGGGTCATTTCTCAGGATTTTCCAATTTTTCTTTGAGATCAGCTGTTTTAAGGCGGTACTCCCATGCAAGCGCTGCTTCCTGTTCATTACACTGCCCGTCGTCTCCTCTGGTGTAATAACAAGTACTGACTCCATTCGAGTGAATGGAGCAAGTACTTAGGTCATCTATATATGGCCTGCACAGCCCCTTTTAACCCCTTCTACCCCAGGCCTGTTTTCACATTTCTGCCCAGGCTATTATTTGCAAATCTGACACGTCACTTTGTGGTAATAACTGGAATGCTTTGGTACTTCATGACAGTGGTAAATCTGAGTCGATACATTTCACCTTTATAAAAACAAATCCAAAATTTACCAAAGATTTGGAAAAATTCATAATTTTCTAAATTTTAATTTCTCTACTTTTAGGACAGATAGTAATACCTCATAAAATAGTTATCAGTCAACATTCCCCATGTATCTATTTTATGTTGGCATCATTTTTTAAATGTCATTTCATTTTTTTAGGACGTTAAAAGGTTTAGAATTTTAGAAGCAATTCTTAAAATTTTAGAGAAAATTTTCAAAACTATTTTTTTAAGCACTGATTCAGTTATAAAGTGATTTTGATGGGTTTAAGTAATAGAAACCACCCATGAATGACCCCATTTTAGAAACTACACCCCTCAAATTATTAAAAAATGTTACAAAGTTAGTTTACCTTTATGTTTTGGTTTTTTTTTTGCAGATTTTTTATGCTAATAAAAATTTTTTTCTTGCAACACAAGCAAGGGAAAAGAGAAAATACACAATGGAATACAGAAATACCCCATATGTGGTGGTAAACTGCTGTAGGGGCACATGGCAGTGGTCAGAAGGAAAGGAGGGCAGATTTTTCTAGAATGTTTTTTTTGAGACCCTGAGGTACCACTACAGTGGAAACATTCAAAAAGTGACCACATTTTGGAAACTACACCCCTCAAAGAATTTATTCAGGGGTGTGCTGAGCACTTTGATCCCATAGGCATTTTATGAAATTTAGAAACACTTGGCTATGAAAATAAAAAGTTGATTTAGCCCCACATTTTCCATTTTCACAAGGGGTAACAGGAGAAAAGGCACCCCATAATTTGCTACCCATTTTCTCCTGAATACGGAAACACCCCATATGTGGTGGTAAACTGCTGCATATGACTTTTGCAGCACAGATTTTGATGGACTGGTTTACAGACGCCATTTATTTTTTGGACACTTGCCTTATGTGGGGTTTCATTTTTTGCAGGATGAGGTGACATTTTCTTTGGTGCCATTTTGGGGTACATATGACTTTTTGATCACTCGATATTATGCATTTTGTAAGACGAGGTGACAAAAAATGACTGTTCTGGCACTATTTTTATTTATTTTTACAGGGTAGATAACGTGATATTTTTATAGAGCCAGTTGTATATACATTACTTTTTCTTAAAGCGGTTGGCCACTCTTTTGTTACAAGTTGACCAATGTGTTTGTAAGATGATTATACGGCACTTACTATATAGCCTTTGTTAAAATTCTGCACCATTTTCTATATTTCATAAGATATGCCCTCTTGTTTGCCAAGTCTTTTGTGCTTTCCACACAGAGGTCTTGTCCATAAGATGGCTGCTGATGGGGGATCATGTCGCCTGGCAAATCACCTCCATGGGATGCCTCCTATATTCAAATACACTACACCTGCCATCTGTACTTGCACTGTTGGGAGTTTAGCAGCAGGACAGTGTGTTTGAATGGAGGACACATAACAGAGGTGATTTGCCTGGTCACATGACCTTCCATCAGCAGCCATCTTATGTACAGGACCTCTATGCGGACAGAACGTTTGCCTAACAAGAGGACATGGATTTTTAGAGACGCAGCTATACCTAATATGTCTATTTTTTTTCTTTTGTTAACCCCTTCCCACATTATCACATACATGTATGTGAGGGAATGCACCTTCTTGCCGCATCCTCACGTGCATGTACGTGATGTGATCGGGCGGGTGCAGGAGCTGCACCCACCTGATCCGCAGCACGGGCCCGGCTGTTACTGATGGCCGGGCCGCTGCTGCATCCGCTGGCATCGCTGTATGCGGTGATGCCGGCGGATTAACCCTTTCACATGCCACGGTCAGCGCTGACGGCGGCACTGGGGGGGTTTAGAGCGGAAGGGGGCTCCCTCTGATTCCATCGTCCCCCTGCACTGCGCTGACAGAGGGCCGATGGTTGCCATGGCAGCCTCGATGCCTTCCACAGGCATCGGAACCTACCAGCTACGGAAGCCATGGAGATCCAGCCTGAGGGCTGCGTCTCCTAGGCAACTGTCAGCGTCTTACTGTGTAAGACGCTGACAGTTCAGTTCAGTACAATACATAATGTAATGTACTGAATTGAAACAGGGATTAAACCCTAAAAAGGTGAAGTCCCAAAGTGGTACAAATATAAAAAGTAAAAAAAAGTTTTTTGTTTTAGAATTACAGAATTAAAGCTTCAAAATAAAAAAAATGGTGTCCTTTTCCCAAAATAAAGTAAAAAAAAATAGGGAAAATAAGAAAAGTAGACATATTGGGTATCGGTGCGTTCGAATCGACTGGCTCTATAAAAATATCTCATGACCTAACCCCTCAGATGAACACCGTTAAAAAAAAAAACTGCTACAAAAAACATTTGTCTCCTTACATCACTAAAAGTGCAACACCAAGCGATCAAAAAGCCGTATGCCCCCCAGAATAATACCAATCTAACCATCGCCCCATCCCGCAAACTATGGCTCTCAGACTATGGAGACACTAAAACATGATATTTTGGTTTCAAAAATGCTTTTGTGTTAAATGTAAAATAAAAAGTAGACATATTAGGTATCGCCGCGTCTGGCACAACCTGCTCCATAAAAATACCACATGACCTAACCCCTCAGTTGAACACCGTAAAAAAGATAAAATAAAAACTGTGTCAAAAAAGCCTTTTTTTTTCACCTTCACAAAAAGTGTACTAGCAAGTGATCAAAAAGTCATACGCACCCCAAAATCATAATAATCAAACCGACATTTCATCCCGCAAAAGATCAGACCCTACCTAAGACAATCGCCCAAAAAATAAAAATAAATATGGCTCAAAATATGGAGACACTAAAACAAGATTTTTTTCAAAAATGCTTTATTATGTAAAGATGATGTCAACCAGGCCAAAAAGGCAAAATAGTGTCCCAGTCATGGAGTGGGGAGGGTGGAAACAGCATCAGAAGTCCACAGAGTGGCCCAGTGACATAGTGGTGAGGTGGCAGTAGCATGAGGAGATCACAGAGTGGCCCAGTGACCTAGTGGTGAGGTGGCAGCAGCATGAGAAGACTACAGAGTGGTCCAGTGACAGAGTGGGGATTTGGGTGGGCAATACCAGTACCAGCTGAAGATGGTTGGTGGCAGTAGGAGCACCTGGCAGCAGGTGTGGCATCGGCTTTAGAATAGTAGCAAAAGCAGGTAGCTAGAAGAAACGGGTCTCTTTTGTCAAAGTGTAGGTGTGGCACCATGGATGATCTAGTCTAATGCATCAGGCACAGGTGAAAATCCTGGTTGATCCACTCCTGATTCATCTTCACAAAGGTCAGTTTCTCCACATTTTGGGTGGACAGGCGAGTTCTCCTTGGGGTAACTATGGCCCCTGCTGCACTAAACACCCGCTCTGGTGCAAACTGATGGCCGGCAGGAAAACTTGTCCAGGGCAAACTCGGCCAGTTGCGGCCACAAATCGAGTTTAGCTGCCTAGAAGTCCAAGGTATCTTTGATGTGGGGTACCAGGGTGCACTCCAACTATGCCACAACCTGCTGGTTCAGGTTCTGCTCTATGTCTAGCTGCTGGTGAGTAGTTTCTTCAGTAGGCGGGTGAAGAAAGCTGCTCATCAGCAACTCTAGACTTAAGTTGCTGCTAATGGAGCTCGAAGTGCTCCTGTCCCCCCACATTCCCCCAGCAGCCATGGCCGTGAAACGTGAGCGCAGAGAGCCCCTTAGGTCAGACCTGCATGAGGATGGGCGATGGCGCACATGGGCAGTGGCCAACTGACTATATAGGATGTCTCGATAGTAGTTTAGTTTGTCATCCCTCTCAACAGGTGGAAAAAAAGGCCCCCATTATGGAGCAGTAGCAAGGGTCTAACATGGTGGAGAGCCAGTAGTCATCCCTCTGCCGAATGGTGACAATTTGGCTGTCACTACGCAAGCCATTTGCGCAAGTGACTCGGGGGGCTCCCTGTCTCCATCTCCACTGCATACTGCCACAGTGTGTCTGGGTCCTCTGCCTTGCCTTCCTTATCACCCTGTAGTTCCTCTGGCTGCTCCTGCTCTTTCTCGCCTGGATTTAATTTTTGATGAAGGACGCGGAGCAGTTCCTCCCCTGTGTGACTCCATTTACCCAGACAAAATAGGTGCAGAACAGTGTGACACCGCCGTGCCCTGCACATGTGGTACGCTTGTGGAACACTAAATTGTTCCTGCAGTGGAGGCTGAGGACACGGTGGAGGATAAGGAGGCAGAGGCGGACATTGTCACGGGACTAACGGTGTGAGAATGTGGAGGCTGAAGCCGCGTCACCTGGGCAAGTTGCTGGTGTGGCTGGGCAGGAGCCACATTTACCCAGTGGGCCGTAAAGGACATATCTTGTTCTTGACCATAGTTACAGCTCCACACGTCGGCTCTACCGTGCACTTTGGCAGACAGACAGGCTCACGGACTGGCCCACCTTCTATTCTACATATGTGTGCAGGGCTGGAACTGCTTTTTTCGCAAAGAAATGACGGTTTGGGACTCTCCACCTCGGCTTAGCACAAGCCATCAGTTCTCTGAAAGGTGCAGAGTCCACCACTTAGAAAGGGAGGGACTGCAGCACCAGCAACTTGACCAGGAGCACGTTCAGCTTCTGCACCGTTGGATGAGTGCAGGCATACTGTTGTCTCTTGGCAATCACTTCGGTGATCGATTGCTAATGGAATGACTGACAAGGAGGAGCAGTAGCTTCAGGACCAGCAGATGATGGGAAGGATAGACAGCTCTATTCGGCTGATGTGGCAGAGTCCTGACTGCATGAAATTGGGTGCGTGCCACTGGGTGATGCAGCGGTTGCTGCGGCAGGCTGGACCACCACATCGGAACCACGGCTCTCCCAGGCCACTTTATGGTGACGATGTATGTGTTGACGCAGGGCAGTAGTGCCAACATTGGCACCCTGGCGACTCTTCACTTTCTGCCCAAAAATTCGGCAAATGGCCATGTTCACCACTTCCGTCGGCCTAACAAAAAATTTCCACACCGCCGAGTATAGCATCCCCCCCTCAACATCATCCGATACTGTCTGCACGTCACTGATGTCCCCCTCAACGGTCTCAGGGCCAGGAGCCTGATCGCTCGCAACACCTGCTCCCACGCGACTCATCATTACTACTTGACCCCATAACGAAAAAAGTGGAGGATGTCTCCTCCAGATCTTGGCTGGGCAGCAGCTGCTGACTGTCCTTTAGTAGCTCGTCCTCGCTGAAAAGTGGAGCAGAGCCTACGGCATAAAATATTTCTCGAGGAAGGTTAGGGACAGGTGGGGGCACAGGGCCTGCTCCTGGGCCATGCCAACTAAGCATAGTGTCAGAGGAACCCACTGACTCTTGGCTGGGGGTGTCTGATGTCACTTGCAATGAAGTCGAAGACCGAGTCGATCATTTAAGTACCGCTGGGTTGCTGGTCAAGACACAATCTCTCTTTTCACACCCAAAAGAACATATTAAAAAGAAAATAATAACGTTTTAATTATATACTCCTAAAAATAGGGGGATGTGTGTGTGACTCTGATAACAGGCAATCAGGCTCTTCTGGTGTAGAGAGGGGTATAAGCACATAACCATCTACACTCAGCAGAGTCCAATATCTGGCCCTTTGTGAATCAACAGGGTATACTGAATATAGATTCACGCAAATCAGGACCAGGACACAGCCCACACCTCATACGTGCACTGGTGCAGGAGTGCTAGCCTCCTAAGGTACTACTAAAACACAGTGCACTGAACGTGGTAGTGAGAGAGAGACAAACTGCATATCAGAGGAAGCTATCTCTTCCGTCCTCTGGCAAGCATCTGCACCCGCACTAGACATGCATCTGTGGTGCTATTAGGCTCCACTCGTCTAGCTCCACTTATGACAGTGATATATGCGTATGTAACAAGGGGCACTCAGACACCCTGCCTAGTGAGCCGTGTCCTAGATCAGTAACGGCAGCTCAACACGTTTCCACGTGACCAAGTTATTTCACGTATCATCACGAGCATTCATTCGCCTGTACAAAGAAATGCCCTGCACTGTTGTGTGCACAGGCTTCGGTGCTGTGATGGCCGATAAGTGAAATAACTTGGTCACGTGGAAACTCGTCTTCACAGTGTATTGTGGCTTGAATTCAGTGTTTAGGGGTCGTCTCACAAACTGTCTCCGGCCACTAGACCCAAAAAGAACAACCTTACTTTCATCAGTCCACAAAATGTTGCGCCATTTCTCTTTAGGCCAGTCAATGTGCTCTTTGGCAAATTGTAACCTTTTCAGCACTTTTTTTCAACAGTGGGACTTTGCGGGGGCTTCTTGCAGATAGCTTGGCTTCACATAGGTGTCTTCTAATTGTAACAGTACTCACAGGTAACTTTAGACCTTTGATCTTCCTGGAGCTAATTGTTGGCTGAGTCCTTGCCATTTTGGCTATTCTATCCATTCGAATGGTAGTTTTTCGCTTTCTCCGACATCTTTCAGGTTTTGGTTGCCATTTTAAAGCATTTGCGATCATTTAAGCTGCACAGCCTATAATTTTCTGCACTTTTCCAATCAACTTTTTAATCAAGGTACGCTGTTCTTCTGAACAATGTCTGGAATGACCCATTTTCCTCAGAATTTCAGTAAGAAATGCACTGTAACCAGCATGTACAACATTTGCTGCCTTCCTTCCTTAAAAAGGGCAATAATTGACACCTGTTTTTCAAAGAATGAATGACTTCACTAATTGAACTCCACACTGCTATTATTTTGAACATGCCCCTTTCAATTAGGGATTCAATTACACAGAATCAGCAGCATGCATGTCATGGCTGTTGGATCTGTTGGATTTCTATTACTCTACTACACCGGCTAAATTTTTTGCCATGTAGAAATATAATTTCTACCAAAAACTGTGATTGATCAGGTTAGTGATGTCTGACTACTATTATTTTCAACACAACTGTGCATATCTTTCCTATTAATACACCCCGTAAATGGCTGTATCACACAGAACTTGCACCCTAATCACAAGCAAGGTTATCTGGAATTACTGATTTATCATATAGTGCAAACAACCCAAAAGCAGCAGTATAACTGCAATCTGGATTCTCAATTGGTGCAGCAAGGTGTAATAGAAATCGCTCCTATTACCCAGGCTGTACACTGTCCTATTGCACCCTGTTCTGGAAAATGGCAGAATCCAAGATGGCTGAGGCTATTTATAGGGCTATGACATGACAGGGGCTGGCTGGCTTCTGATTGGCTGCATGCATGGCATTGTGGGTGATCCCTCATTTCCAGAGTTCTTTGCGCCATGTCCTAACACGGGCAGCAGTAATTTTAGGAAAAAATGTGATTCGTTACCAAGAAGAGTGAGGAAATTCGGCTTCAATGCGTATCAAATTTTTCCTGAAATTCGGATCGAATTCCACTTCGCCAACTTTGATTAGCTCATCTCTAGCTGTAGCAGTTCACCCCCCCCCCCCCAATCTTTCACACACCACACCAATTCCCAAGGCAATCGGTCTCATAGGAGGATCTTTTTTATATATTTATGTATTTTGGGCACTGCGTGAAGTATTGGTGGGATGGTGGGATGATCCACACAAATAAATTAATCCTGTTTTTTCATTGAGTACTCCCAGGGCTACACCCTCTGCAACAAAGTGATGAACCTTCTGCTGGATCTCACTAGTTGGATTATAATCAATTTTTCAGTATTTGCAGTTATCATCCAACATAGCGTCGCCACTAGATTTATAATGTTCTGAGTACAATGTGTCATGAGAAAACAATCTCAGAATGGCTTGGATAAGTCAAAGCGTTCCAAAGTAATTACCACATAAAGTGACACATGTCACATTTGCAAAAATCAGCCTGGGATTTAAGGTGAAAAGTGGCTCGGTACTGAAGGGGTTAAAGTGATTTTTTTCTTATTTTTGTAGGTTATACGTATTTAGATTTTTCAGTGTACTTTAATGTATGTTGTTTTTACAGCACTTCAAAACTCAGTCTCCTCAGCTCTGCAGGTAAACAGAGAGGTTTGTTTTACACAGACCAGTTTTTCCCACTCTCACACTTCATCTCCTTCAAGAGCTGCACCACCACTCTTCCCTATAGCAAAGGATGATATTGTGAATAAATTCTTTGAAAGCATCAAGAATATGGAAGTTGCTGAAGTAATATCAACATTGACCACAATAACTACTACAAATCCTGCTTTCAAAGGTAATGTTTTCTTGTAATTGTATATACATTTTGAGCAATGAGCTTGATTGTTTAGACTAAAAAGGAAATTCAGAAAACATTGTCCTCTCCTTAACTCTTTAAAGCCTAGAGGCCTTTTAAAGGGGTTGTCTCACTTCAGCAAATATAAATTACTAGCAGGATCACCCGGTTTCACACGGTATAGTTCATCTATTTAATTTAATGTTTGTGTGTCAGGTTAAAAGATATCCACAGTGACCTCTACAGCACCCCTCCCCCTTAATAGTTACCTCCACAGCAGCCCACCCCCTTAACTTTGACATCCACAACACCCCATCCTCTTAACTGTGACCTCCACAGCAGCCTATCCCCTTAATAGAAACCCCCTCACACTGCCCCGCCCCCTTAAGTGACCTCCACAGCATCTCGCCCCCTTAAGTGACCTCCACAGTACCCTGCCCCCTGAACACTGACCTCCACAGCGCCCACCCCTTTAATAGTGACTTCCACAGTACCTTGCTGCCTTAAAGGGGTATTCCCATCTAAAATACAATCAATAAAATTATTTCCCTTGTGCTACTGATCATTTTTGTAAATACATTCTTTTATTAAAAATTATTCCCTACAGAGCTATTACACATTATCTATGTATTTGTTTATGGTTAGTAACCCATAGATACGGCCCATCTCCAGGGCCGCATTTATGGGCCGCGCTTGCGCAGATCTAACTCACATTTCACCCAGGCGGCCAGTCTTCTGCACCAGAACGCGCACGCTAGCCGGGCATGCGCATTCTGATCGATTCCCTGCCGCGTCTGCTACAGAGCCGCGCATGCTCTGTAGGAGACGCGGCAGAGAATCTATCTGCCATCCACAGACTATCCCCCCCCCTAAATGCAATCACATACTGGAGCGCACGGCGTCCTCGGTTGCTGTGCGCTCCCTCCTGCCCCCAGAATACAGAGATACACTATTACAGATCATAAGAGTGTATCGCTGTATTCCAGCAGCAGGAGGGAGCGCACGGCGTCCTAGCAACCGAGGACGCCGAGCGCTCCAGCGAGTAGAAAGTCTAAGCGCCATCCACAGCCTCCCCCCAACTTTCATCCACATACGGTCCAGAGCGCACGGCGTCCTCGGTTGCTATGACGCCGTGCGCTCCCTCCTGCTGCTGGAATACAGCGATACACTATTACAGATAAGAGTGTATCACTGTATTACGGCAGCAGGAGGGAGCGCACGGCGTCATAGCAACCGAGGACACCGTGCGCTCTGCTGCCCAGAATGATACCCCCCATAAGTGCCATCCCCAAACCCCCCCTCCCCAAGTGCCTCTACAGATGCCCCCCCCCTCAAGTGCCTCCACAGATGTCCCCCCATAAGTGCCAACCCCAGACTCCCCCCCCCAAGTGCCTCCACAGATGCCCCCCCATAAGTGCCAACCCCAAACTCCCCCCAAGTGCCTCCACAGATGCCCCCATAAGTGCCAACCCCAGACTCCCCCCAAGTGCCTCCACAGATGCCCCCCCATAAGCCCCATCCACAGATGGCCCCATAAGCCCCATCCACAGATGGCCCCATAAGCCCCATCCACAGATGGCCCCATAAGTCCCATCCACAGATGGCCCCATAAGCCCCATCCACAGATGGCCCCATAAGCCCCATCCACAGATGGTCCCAAAAGCTGGGTAAAAAGTCAGTGATAATATCAGACACCGGGAAAGCTGGGTAATAAGTCAGGGATAATATCTGATACCGGGAAAGCTGGGTAATAAGTCAGTGATAATATCTGAGACCGGGAAAGCTGGGTAATAAGTCAGTGATAATATCTGAGAACAGGAAAGCTGGGTAATAAGTCAGTGATAATATCTGATACTGGGAAAGCTGGGTAATAAGTCAGTGATAATACCTATCTATATCACAGATCATATAGCTACTAGCTAACATGCATTTGGGCTGTAGTGATTTATTGTTTTTGCTGCACAAAATGGGTTTGTATGTGTAAAAGTGTATTAGACTGTATAGTTCACTTAGCAGCAGGGGGGTGGGCTTTACATACTCTAAAGGCTGCCTGACTGATGACTCATCCACATAAACTAGCACGTTAGAACTGAGCTCTGAGGGTGAGTCATGAGGAGGCGTGGCCAGCCTTTACTCTCTACTCCAGGAAGTTACCAGGACATCTGCTGCTGGTAAGGTTAAAAAGGCAAGATGGGAATACCCCTTTAACAGTGATCTCAACATGTGGCCCGCCCCTTTCCACAGTAAGGTCTCAGTGATACTTATTGGCTGTTATTATACAAGCTAAGAGAGAATAAAGTGTTAGGGATATCTAAGGACAGGTGAGCCCTAGGCACGAGGACGGGGGGCTCCTACCATTAAGGGGTGCCCTCGGGCTGAGCAGCCATTAGGGCCAATATAGGGGTAAGTAGTTTGTATCCCTCCTGTTCCTTTAATTTAGAAGTTGGTTGCTAGGTGGTTATTCACATCTTTAGGTCCTTAGGACCGGTTTTATTTATATACATCATTAAAAGTTATATTTTAGGATTTTTTTGCTCACTGTGACTTATTATTACAACCCGCAAAATCCCCGATAATCATTTTTTCAGTGATACTATTTAGGTTTTACATTATAATATCCTTTGTTAAACAAACAAAAAAACATTTTAGTATCTCCATAGTCTGACAGTCAGTTTTTTTTTAGTTTTTGTCCAATTGTCTTAGGTAGGGGCTCATTTTTTGCGGGATGAGATGACTGTTAATGGCACTATTTTGGGGTGCATATGACTTTTTGATCACTTGCTGTTACACTTTTTGTGATGTTAGGTGACAAAAAAATGCTTTTCTCAGTATTTTTTATTTTTTTTTGCGGTGTCCACCTGAGGGGTTAGTTCATGTTATTTTTATAGTTCAGGTTATTACGGACGCGGCGATACATAATATGTCTACTTTTTATTTATTTATTTATTTAGGTTTTACATAATCATATAATTTTCTAAACAAAAAAAACATGTTTTAGTGTCTGCATAGCCTAAGAGCTATAATTCTTTTATTGTTTGGGGCGATTTTCTTAGGTAGGGTATCATTTTTTGAGGGATGAGATGACGGTTTTAATGGCACTATTTTGTAGTGCATATGACTTTTTGATCGCTTGCTATTAGACGTTTTGTGATGTAAGGTGACAAAAATGGCTTTTGAAACGTTTTTTATTTTTTTTTGCGGTGTTCACCTGAGGGGTAAGGTCATCTGTTATTTTTATAGTTTAGGTTCTTACGGACGCGGCGATACCTAATATGTCAACTTTTTATTTATTTATTTATGTTTTACACAATCATATTTTTGAAACAAAAAAAAATCATGTTTTAGTGTCTGCATAGCCATAATTTTTTAAGCGATTATCTTAGATAAGGTATCATTTTTTGCGGGACGAGGTGACGATTTGATTAGTACCATTTGGGTGTAGATACAACTTTTTTGATCACTTTTATTAACGTTTTTGGGAAGTGAGGTGGGGAAAATTTAAATTTTATCATATATTTTTTTTTTATGACGTTCACCGTGCGGGGAAAGTAACAAACCCATTTTATATATCAGGTCGTTACGGACGGGGTGATATATAACATGTGTAGTCTATTTTATTTTTTAATTTTTTATTAGTGATAAATGTGTTTTTTTTTATTTTTACCTTTTTTTACCTTTTTTTTTTTTTTTCCCAGACCCACTTGGATCTGTTGTTTGTATTGTACTGTATTGTATTTTTTCTGTTACCATGGCAAGCAGGATGCCTTTGAAGGCGTCCTGTTGCCATGGTTACCCTCCTCCGCTGCTATAACAGAGCAGCAGAGGATAAGGAGGGAGGGAAGCTTGGGACTGGAGCTAGGGGGGCTGCACCAGGCACAGCAGCTCCCTCCCACTTAACCCCTACGGCCAAGCTCGGCCATCCTGAAATTGAGCGGGGGGCAGGCAGAGGATCGCACGCACGCACCACCCACCGCACTGCCCGAAATGCCTCCCCGCACCGCCCATCACAATGGGGGGGAGGTTAGAAAGATATAAAAAAAAAACATTTGGCAGAATTTAAATGTCTCTGATCCCGGTCTGAATTGACCTGCAGTTTGCAGCGATCGCCGATACGGGGGGGTCACAGGACCCCCCCTCAGCATTAGAACATGGTTCCTGCTGAACTATATCAGCAGGAACCATGTTGCTATCACACCCGGATCGGGCGCAATAGCAATTAATACACAGGACGTACCAGTACGTCCTGTGTCCTTAAGGATTCGGACATCAGGACGTACCGGTAAGTCCTGTGTCCTTATGAGGTTAACAGTGACCTCACAGTAAAACTGTGTGTATGTGGAGACTAAGGGACTGCGAGCTTCTATTGGCTGATAAGGGGCATGTGACCGTGTGTATGGCACTTGGGATATGAAGAGAAAGACTTGCAGGCTTGTATTGGCTAATGCAGGTCATATTTTGGGAATATCTCAGGAACGGTACGTCCCACAGACCCGGTCTAAAACCTTCCCGGACACCAAATTTGGTAAAGATCACACAGAAACTCATATATATATATATATATATATATATATACTCACCTAAAGAATTATTAGGAACACCATACTAATACGGTTTTGGACCCCCTTTTGCCTTCAGAACTGCCTTAATTCTACGTGGCATTGATTCCACAAGGTGCTGATAGCATTCTTTAGAAATGTTGACCCATATTGATAGGATAGCATCTTGCAGTTGATGGAGATTTGAGGGATGCACATCCAGGGCACGAAGCTCCCGTTCCACCACATCCCAAAGATGCTCTATTGGGTTGAGATCTGGTGACTGTGGGGGCCATTTTAGTACAGTGAACTCATTGTCATGTTCAAGAAACCAATTTGAAATGATTTGAGCTTTGTGACATGGTGCATTATCCTGCTGGAAGTAGCCATCAAAGGATGGGTACATGGTGGTCATGAAGGGATGGACATGGTCAGAAACAATGCTCAGGTAGCCCGTGGCATTTAAGCGATGGACAATTGGCACTAAGGGGCCTAAAGTGTGCCCAGAAAACATCCCTTACACCACCACCACCACCACCACCTGCACAGTGGTAACAAGGCATGATGGATACATGTTCTCATTCTGTTTACGCCAAATTCAGAATCTACCATTTGAATGTCTCAACAGAAATCGAGACTCATCAGACCAGGCAACATTTTTCCAGTCTTCAACAGTTCAATTTTGGTGAGCTCGTGCAAATTGTAGCCTCTTTTTCCTATTTGTAGTGGAGATGAGTGGTACCCGGTGGGGTCTTCTGCTGTTGTAGCCCATCCGCCTCAAGGTTGTGCGTGTTGTGGCTTCACAAATGCTTTGCTGCATACCTCGGTTGTAACGAGTGGTTATTTCAGTCAACGTTGCTCTTCTATCAGCTTGAATCAGTCGGCCCATTCTCCTCTGACCTCTAGCATCAACAAGG
The DNA here is from genome assembly GCA_033119425.1 of Bufotes viridis. Taxonomy (NCBI): domain Eukaryota; kingdom Metazoa; phylum Chordata; class Amphibia; order Anura; family Bufonidae; genus Bufotes; species Bufotes viridis. The sequence goes on along the minus strand of CM065593.1, from coordinate 196,983,056 downwards.
CATTTTCGCCCACAGCACTGTCGCATACTGGATGTTTTTCCCTTTTCACACCATTCTTTCTAAACCCTAGAAATGGTTGTGCGTAAAAATCCCAGTAATTGAGCAGATTGTGAAATACTCAGACCGGCCCGTCTGGCACCAGCAACCATGCCACACTTAAAATTGCTTAAATCACCTTTCTTTCCCATTCTGACATTCAGTTTGGAGTTCAGGAGATTGTCTTGACTAGGACCACACTCCTAAATGCGTTGAAGCAACTGCCATGTGATTGGTTGACTAGATAATTGGATTAATGAGAAATAGAGCAGGTGTTCCTAATAATTCTTTAGGTGAGTGTATAATGTAGAGGAAGTCAATAGAAGCCACTTACTAAACTAATGTTTCCATCACATTACAGACTGCTCATATCCAGGGGTTACAACCACCGTGCAATCCAGCAGCAGTGGTTGTAGTTGCACACTGTAGGAAAAAGCAGTAGCCTATGTATAGTCCCGGCTACCAGAGAGGCCGGCTATTTTTCCTATAGTGTGCAAGCATGACCACTGCTGATGGATTACAGGGTGGTTGTAACCATGGAAACGAGCAGTGTATAATGTGTTGGAAAAATGAATCCAGCCAGCAAATTAAGCAATATGGATAACAAAAATATATTAGTAAGTACCTTCTATTAACTTCCTCTACCTGATAAATGCTATTTGCTAAAGTGAGACAACTCATTTAAACCTTAATGCCCACAACTAATTTTCACCTTTTGAAACACTGCATTCTTAATTTAGGTGTGCTTTATTTTTTATTTCGAGTTATCTTTGTAGTTCATAAACTTGGGTTAATAAGCTTTTATTTAGTTACATTTTTGTGTTAACAAAATGGGCAGGAAAAGGTCATGTTTTTCTACTTATCATTCTGCTCTTAGGGTACTTTCATACTTGCGTTGCCGGATTCCGGCAGGCATTTCCATCGCCGGAACTGCCTGCTGGATGCGGCAATCTGTATACAAACGGATACCATTTGTAGACGGATATGGATGTGGATCCGTCTCACAAATGCATTGCAATACCGGATCCGTCTCTCCTGTTGTCATCTGGAAAAACTGATCCGGTATTTCTTTTTCACATTTTTAAAGGTCTGCACATGCGCAGACCGGAAGACCAGATTCGCCAATGCGGTAATTTTAATGCCGTATCCGGCACTAATACATTTCAATGGAAGTTAATGCGGGATCCGGCATGCCGGCAAGTGTTCCGGAATTTTGACAGAGAAAATGCCTCCGCATGCTGTGGTATTTTCTCCGGCCAAAAAACCTAAGAGGGACTGAACTGATGCATCCTGAATGGATTGCTCTCCCCATTCCGATTGCATTAGGATTAAACTGATCAGTTTTTTCCGGTATTGAGCCCCTAGGATACCGGAAAAGAATAACACTAGTGTGAAAGTACCCTTAGGTGATTTGTTTAATAAAAAATATTTCAGAGATGGGTGGGAAGAAGTATGCCATGTAGTTTTGAAGATGCCTAATCTATGAACCCATTTTGAATCCGTCCACTGCAGCAAGGAGAGAGTGCGATATCTGAGCACTTCTAGATATATGGAATCCATTTGTTCTAATCTATGTATCTCTTAAATAAAAAATCTGGACAAAACTGATTTGATGTGTATTGTCCTATCCAGAGCCTAAAGTTGGGTACATGACCTAGGGATACTTTTTTTTTTTTTTCCCTCTTTTTCCAGAAATCATTGTCTTGCCACACTGAGGGACAGGCATAGTATTAGGTATAATACAATTAATTAGTTTTGCTCCAAGTGTCCCTACATGCATTGAATTCACTAATAATCATTTGTGTAATTTTTTTATATATTTTTTTTTTAACAAGGAGGACTTGCACATATAATTCATTTTTTATAATTTATTTTTATTTCAGGAATCCATGTCCCAAGTCTTATACGCTACTTAACAGAGATGGGGAAACTGAAATCAGACGAAGCATGCAACAGCTGAATAAATGAAAGGGAGCTGTGGGCCTTTTTTTTTTTAAATTACTTGTATAATTTTCATTCTACATTTTGTTCAGTTTGAAATTATAAAAATAAACCTGTTTTGTAAGTGTAAATATACATGTTTATATAAAACTGAATAACTCATGTAAGCAGTGTATTTAGTTCAAAGAGTCTCTGTGCTTTCACACATTTTTATTTAATAGAGAATGGTGTAATTGGCAAATTTCTAAATTCATGTAAAAAAAAAAGCTGTCTGCATCCACCTTAAAAAAAAAAAAAAAAAGCTGTAAAGTCATGGCCACTAGGAGTCTCCCTTTCTCCGTTGCAGTCCACCTTCTGTTGGTAGGCAAGGTCCATCTCTAGCAACAGAGAGATAAGAGACAGCTAAAAGAAAATGGGGGCATGTCAGCTGAACTTGTGAGCCTAGATCAGGGATGGCCAACCTGAGGCTCTCCAGCTGTTGCAAAACTACAACTCCCAGCATGCCCAGACTGACTACAGCTATCAGCCTACAGCAGGGCATGGTGGGAGTTGTAGTTTTACAACAGCTGGCGAGCCGCAGGTTGGCCATCCCTGGCCTAGATAGAAGTACAGCCTTTTCAAGGCTGTTCAAGAGCAGAGGTGCACCCTGTCTGAAAGTGTGTTCTTCCTTATCTGCTATGTGCACTCTCTAGATGAAAAGCATGAAGCATAGTGAGAATGGAAGTTACTGCCAGTATAGTAGTAGCAGACTTCCAAAGAAAGGAGATGACCACTGCTTCTGAGAGAAATGCATCTAGGTGTCAGGTGAAGCAGGGAATAAGGGCTCGTTCACACGGCCGTTGCCGTATTGCGGCCCGCAAACAGCAGGTCCACAATACACGGGCACCAGCCATGTGCACCCCGCATCACGGATGCGGACCCATTCACTTGAATGGGTCCGCAATCTAGGAGGTGCAGTACGGAACTGAGGCACAGATCGGAAGCCCACAGAAGCATTACGGAGTGCTTCCGTGGGTTTTCTGTCCATGACTCCACACTGCAAAAAAAGGAGTGCATGTACCACTTTTTCAGATGCGGGGGCCCCACAGTTGGTGCCCGTGCATTGCGGGCACACACGTTCATGTGCATGAGGCCTAAGGCTAAGGGAGAAGTTAGGGAAGCCAAAAAAAGACATTCTCCTTCACAGTTATGATTGATTGTACAATCAAGTACAGCCATTATGCACACTTTTTTTTTTTTGTAAACTTAAAGGGCATCTGTCAGCAGATTTGTACCTATGAAACTGGCTGACTTGTTGCATATGCACTTGACAGCTTAAGGCACCTGTGTTGTCCCATGTTCACATGTAATCGCATTGCTGAGAGAAATGATGTTTTAATATATGCAAACGAGTCTCTATATGCAATTGAGATGTTCCCATTACTCCTAGGGTCTCTGCTCTTTCTGCAACTGTTGCACCCTCTGCACTGTGATTGGCAGGGCCGTGAACATCTTAATCATAATGCCTGGCCCTCCCAATCAAAGTGTAAAGGGTGCTGCAGTTGCAGAGAGAGCTGAGCCTCTAGGAGTAATGGCAACCCCCCCGTTGCTCCAAAAGTCTAATTTACATATATTAAAACATAATTTTTCTCAGCAGTGCGGGTACATATGAACATTGAACCAACACAGATGCCTTCAGCTGCCAAGCACACATGCAACAAATAAGCCTATTTCTTAGGTACAAATCTGCTGATAGAGGACCTTTAAGTATGCTTTAATGCTAAGCTTTGTTTTAATACCAGTTTATTTCAATGGGTTATTTTGAGCATCAGTAATGCTCAGTTTGTGTCCGTACCATTAGATTTCAGTTATTTTTAAATGGGAGAAACAGTCCAGTCATACTTGTTTTCCCTTTTGAAGAAGAGGAGGGAAACAGCACTCCAAGTAGTTTCAATAATTCGCCTGTATGTCCGCCACCACAAGGTTTGGTCCAACTCACCACAAAGAACATGTATCCGTAAAAAATTGTACAGTGCAAGCGGCACTCGGTGTAGATAAAATTATAATACTTTATACCGGATGCAACGTTTCAGCAATTGTGCCTTTTTCAAGCATACATATACAATGAACTGAACTAATATATATACCAAGACACCCATCATCATTGTAAGACAGAAGTGTACACAAACTTTCTGTGCCAATAAAACAGTTATACGTATATGAGCAATAGACCTGAAAATGCTAAATGATGTGTAAAAGGAAAAAGTACCTGGGGGTGTTGTTGTAGAGGCATGGCAGCTCAAGAGTGTCGGCTTCTCAAAGGGAAAACAAAGGGTGCATTTGTCACCAGTGCCACCCTGGAGTAGTGCCAAGGCCAAACACTCATATGTGCATGTGTTGAATACCCTGGCATCACAAGGCAGAGAAAGCCACGCATGTGTATTAGAATGGGAAGTGTGGCCATTGCTCTCTAGCCACTAAGACAATAGCAAGGCAAAAGCAGAAAGCCACATGTGCGTAGTGGAGGCAATGAGAAGCATGGCCATTGCTAGGAAGTGCTATGCACATGAACTCTAGTCACAAAGGCTTGGTATGACTGCTGCTAAGAATGCACAGGTAGCATCTAGCATAAGCATTGGGAAGATATAGTATCATGCATGTGTAGAATAAATACAGTCTCTCTAGGTACAACAGAAAATAAACTATAGGTACTATATAATGTGATATGCTAGGAACAGGCACATAATGGGAAATAGTAGTGTCAAAAAGACAAAGGTAAATGGCTATGAGTAATGCTTATAGCAAAAGGACAGCACCCTGTAGATGAACTGTATATTAAACAAAGCAAGTTGCATAATGTATGTTACTCCTGCCCCAAAGTATGTCCGAGTGTGAATTGTTCAACCAAGAAAGTCCAAAATAATGTTCCGTGTACCTACATAGTAACATAGTTTATAAGGCTGAAAAAAGGACATCTGTCCATCTAGTTCAGCCAGTTATCTTACAAGTTGATCTAGAGGAAGGCAAAACAAAAACCCTGTGAGGTAGAAGCCAATTTTCCCCACTTTGGAGAAAAAATTTTCTTCCCGACTCCAATCAGGCAATCAGAAGAACTCCCTGGATCAATGACCTATCTCTAGTAGCTATAGCCTTTAATATTATTACACTCCAGAAATACATCCAGGCCCCGCTTGAACTCTTTTAGTGAACTCACCATCACCACCTCCTCAGGCAGAGAGTTCCATAGACTTTTACCGTAAAGAATCTTCTTCTATTGTGTACAAACCTTCTTTCCTCCAGACGCAGAGGGTGTCCCCCTGTCACAGTCTTGGGGATAAATAGATGATGGGGGAGATCTCTGTACTGACCACTGATATGTTTATACACAGTTATTAGATCTCCTCTCAGTTGTCTTTTTTCTAAAGTGAATAACCCTAATTTTGATAATCTTTCTGGGTACTGTAGTTGCACCATTCCAGTTATTACTTTAGTTGCCCTCCTCTGAACCCTCTCCAGCTCTGCTATGTCTGCCTTGTTCACAGGAGCCCAGAACTGTACACAGTACTCCATTTGTGGTCTGACTAGTGATTTGTAAAGTGGCAGGACTATGTTCTCATCACGGGTATTTATGCCTCTTTTGATGCAACCCATTATCTTATTGGCCTTGTCAGCAGCTGCCTGACACTGATTTCTACAGCTTAGTTGGTGTTCACTAAAATTTCTAAGTCCTTTTCCATGTCAGTGTTACCAAGTGTTTTACCATTTAGTATGTATTTACATTTGTCAGTGTTAAACCTCATCTGCACTTATCTGCCCAAGCCTCTTTGGTTGAACTTGATGGATTCATGTCGTTTTTCAACCATATTAACTATGTAAGCCTCCAATCTATCCAGATCCCTCTGTAGCAGAATATTGTCCTCTTCCATGTCAATTACTTTACACAGTTTAGTGTCATCTGCAAACATTGATATGTTACTGTGCAAGCCTTCTACAAGATCATTAATAAATGTATTAAAGCGTATAGGACCCAATTCTGGCCCCTGTAGTACCTCACTAGTGATTGAATCTGAGTGTGTACCATTAATAACCAACCTCTGTTCAAGCATTCTCATTTTATATACTAACCTTTTATGTAGTACATTTGCCAAATGTTTTGGAGAAGTCCAGATATACGACATCCATTGATTTGCAGTGGTCAAGTCTAGAACTTACCTCCTCATAAAAACTGATTAAATTAGTGGAGTACCTCAATGAAAATAAGCAAATAACGCCATATCACCATGGCTTCATGAGGGATCGGTCATGTCAATTATGGCGTTATTTGCTTATTTTCATTGAGGTACTCCAAGATAGCATCTCTTAGAAAACCTTCAAACTGTTTACCCACCACAAATATTAAACTTACCGGCTTGTAGTTTCCGGGCTCTGTTTTTGGACCCTTTTTGAATCTTGGCACCACATTTGCTATGCGCCAATCCTGTGAATACCTGAAGAAATAAAAAGTGAGAAAGTTAAAACTGGGCACAACTATGTAAATAATTCTAGTGCCTCTACACATATGGCAGTTGCTACGTTACTACTGTATGCTCCTCGAGCATTCACATATAGAGTGTAAGTACATAGTCAATAATAAGGCCCTTTGGGGCCAAAGTGTCCAACTCATAGATCCATTTGTTTTACTACAACCTTCTTTCTCTGTTACCACCTCTATGCAGTTTTTGGAGATCATCTATAATACAAAATTTGACTGTCCTGCCTCTATAAAGTGTTTTGATACTGGGAAGTCTAATCGTCCTGTCTTTATGGTGGATTTGTGCTTGGGTATCCTTTCTTTACATTCTCCTGTAGTCTCTCCCACATATGGTAAACCGCAAGGGCATTGGAGGATATAAACAACATATCTTGACAAATAAGTAAAATAACCTTTTATATTTCTTCTATCTGTTCTCAGATGGGTAAATAAGTTGCCTTTTGATTATTGTGTTGCAATAATTCAGTCAGGAAAAACTCTAATTATCAGGTATGTTTGTTTTGAAACCATTTTGGGACCCACATCTGATTTTGTAAGCATATACTTGAGATTGCGTGTCAGCTTATAAGGCCATAATGGGGGTTTCTGGAAGGCCTGTAATGGTGCCCACTGCCAAGCAAGCATGTGTAGCTGTTATGGTGGGAAATAGGAAAAAAATTCTACCCTACCTGGCTCAGTAACGACAGACCAGTCACTGCACTGGCTGATATTAGATGTACTGCATCGCTTACTTAGCTTTGTGGGAGTCTTTCAGAGTGGGTATTTTTGGCTGAGCGCCTATGAAAACTGCAATTTTGGCACTTTTTTTCACCAGATCTATCTATACTGTTGTCTTCATACCCTATTTACCCTGTCTACTTCTTTTTGCTCCCTGACTTTTAGACAGGCCTCTATGGCCACTTTTTTACTGGTCCTTAGGGAAGGGGGTTTCTATATAAAAGGAAAAAAAAATATATATATATAAAAAGCTAAAATTATTTAGTTTAGGTAGTGTCTACTGCGACATATTTAGATATACCGTATAGTGGTTAATGTTAGGTAAAAAGTATAGTTAGGTTAGTCTGGGAGTTAGAGTAAAGTACTGTAGAGTTAAAGTACTGTATATAATTTTGGCCTCTATGTTTCTTCCTATTTTTTTAGTGTATATATACATACCTAATTTTTGACATCTATATGGATCTACCTAGGTTTTGGTAATCCAAGAGAAATTGGATACCTGGCACTCACCACTCAAGCTATCTATATTCAATTGTTTTTATAGACATTAATACATACAACAGCACATGATCTATACCAATAAACCAGGCACAAAACCGCAGAGTAACTACCATATACAATTAATTATACATATGCCTATGGTACAAAAGATAATTACAATCACCGATAAAAAAGACTACCAGACCGCATGAAATCAATATTTATATTTTAGCAAAATTATTGCAGTAAATTACAATAAAACCAGTGCAGGGAAAAGGTGACGTCAACCAGAGGAATGACACAATGGTGATAATTTATACTGCTCCAATATTAAAGTATAAATAAAAGTGCAGTGCTATTTCAAAAGTGCTACAGATTGTAGGGAAGAATCAACCTATAATGTGTCTCCTCCGGGATGGCGCCAACTCTGACACGCGTTTTGGCGACCCTTTGTCTGTGGGTGGCATCATCACCGCAGGACGCATAATAAATACCCATACTGTCTAATCATGGAGTTCAATTGCAATTGGCATTAATTACACACCTGGACCATGAAACATGAGCGCATATGCAGGCTGCATACGTGTGACGTGGTGCGTCACGTGACTTTAAGTCACGTGATCCATCGTCTAGTCACATGATGCCGCCGGCAAGCCCCGCAATGTTTCGGGACAAATGTCAGCGGCATCTAACAAGAATAGCGCATGTGCATATCTGACATAATAAGCAAATGGAAGAGATGAGAAGCGGCACAGCCCCCCCGTCCACACACGCAATCACCTTATTAGATGGGCGTCCAAACACCAACTGTGTCACAACAGTATCTGTGCTGCACCAGCCTATTTAGCATACAGAAAGTCCATGAATAGTAGAAAATAGTGGGCGGCACTCACCACTGTACAGTAGATTTCGGGTTCCTTTATTCAGTTAAGTACTGTGTACATTCGGGCAAGGGCGGACAAGCTTTCACAAGAAGTTGAAGTGCGCCGACGGAGGTTTTGCGCTCCTCGGGCCGCTGACGACGACATGTCACTAGGTGTCTCTTTTTATGCATCACTTCTAGGGTTACTATGCCAACCCAAGACACTTATTCATATAGACATCTGCTAAAATCCACATAAAACAACAACAATCTACAGCAAAGATGGAGACACTCTTTTCCTTATATAAATACACTTAGAGGACCGTTCATTAGTTTTGACATAGGCTAACTATGTCAAAACTTTGTAGTGCGGCCGGCTCAGAACCCCGTTGGTTCAGCGAGTGAGCTGTAATCTCGCAATGGGGCGGAGACGCCATCTTCTGCTGTGGGCTTCTCCTTTTCCCCGGCTATGATCGCGATCCAATCAAAGCGGACCGCTCAAAGCCTATGTCAAAACCGATGAAAGGTTCTCTTTAAGTTGTTCTTGTCATTTAGACCCAGAGGACCCATCGCTCCTGAATGTATGATCCACTTAGCTTCTTTTTGTAACAGGAGGTGATGTCTATCGCCCCCTTATGGTGGATTCAGTACAAGTTCGATGCCCGCAAATCTGAGGGATTTAGGGTCACCCTCCTGTTTTTCCCTTACATGTTCAATCAGTTTCGGGCATCCTTTTCCAGTCCTGACCGAGTTAACATGCTGTCTAAATCTTTCGTACATACATCTAATAGTTTTCCCTATATAGAAATGCCCACACTGGCATAATATTATATAGACTACATATGTACTTCTGCATGTTATTAGTTGTGTCACTCTATGATGTATGCCCCCGAAATTTAGGATTTTTTCCTTGAAGGTTCTGTTTGCAAAAAGAGCAATTCCCGCATTTATAATTACCCTTAGGTTTAAAGGATAACTGTCACATTTAGACCCTAATTTCAGTTTTCATATATGTAGTTACTAATATGATAATATTCCTGAATCAATAACTATTAGACTTACTTACCCCTTATTTAATAAGATTCAGCCCTTAGCAACCAGTCTGCATAAAACTGCAATTTCACTATTCTGTTAAAATGGCCGCCCTCAGCCCTGAGGCTAATCCATAGGACACCTGCAGTGAAGTTAGTGAAGACCAGCACTGTATAGGGGGGTCTTGCAGTGAAGTTCCCAGGTCTGGCTGAAGCCTGTAGTCCTACAAGCTCTCCTCTTATCAGATAAGGCTCTCATTTATACACTGGGCTCTACATTGTCCAGCACTGTTAAGGGAGTGTGTGCCAAGCACAGGCATGTGGAGAAGTTCACACACACAGCCCAGCACTTTTATCTCCTGTCAGGAAGAACCTGGCTTTTTATACATTCCCTTACAATGTTGACTCACTATCAGTTCCCAGTGCACGCAGCTTGCTCCGTCCTCATCTGGTAGACGGAAGGAGCATAGCAACCTGATTTTATCTCAGGTAACAATAGCCAGGTGGCTTTCAGGGGTTATTTATTAAACAATCAGAAATTAAAACAGGGCCAACAAGGTGATATTAATCACTAAAATCCAATAGTAAAAAAAAAAAAAAATTGACAGTTATACTTTAATCACTTGTAACCAATTCTCATTTTTCTCTTCCACATAGCGACTCCTCACTAACTTATATTTTATAGTATGGTTTCTTCTAAAAGATATTAGGGATCTTTTCTCTAAATATTCCAATAAACCTCCCTCTTTTTTAAGATGTCCCAATTGTTATACACTGCTTTTTTTATACGCTCTGCTGCAGGACTGAATTTAAAGGAGAATGCAAACCTCCCTTTTTTTGTCATACTTTTTTGTTTTTCCCATCAATAATTCACTCTGTTTATACCCTCCTGCTTTTGCCATAGCTTTCTCCAAAATCTTCTCTGGATAACCCCTATCTAGTAACATAGTATATAAGATTAAAAAAAGACATTTGTCCATCCAGTTCGGCCTGTTTTCTACAAGTTGATTCAAGAAAAATTCCTTCCCGACTTCAATCATGCAATCAGAATAACTCTCTGGATCAACGACCCCTCTCTAGTAGCTGTAGCTTGTAATATTATTACACTCCAGAAATAAATCCAGTCCCCACTTGAATTCCTTTATTGTACTCACCATCACCACCACCTCAGGCAGAGAGTTCCATAGTCTCACTGCTCTTACAGTGAAGAATCCTTTTTTCTATGTTTGTGTACAAACCTTCTTTCCTCCAGATGCAGAGGATGTCCCCTTGTCACAGTCCTGGGGATAAATAGATGATGGGACAGATCTCTGTACTGACCCCTGATATATTTATACATAGTTATTAGATCTCCCCTCAGTCGTCTTTTTTTCTAAAGTGAATAACCCTAATTTTGATAACCTTTCAGGTACTGTAAATCCCTCATTCCAATTATTACTTTAGTTGCCCTCCTCTGAACCCTCTCCAGCTCTGCTATGTCTGTCTTGTTCACAGGAGCCCAGGACAGCAGGCACCAGCGTCCTCTGCTCACCGCGCCTGCGCCGAATACAGAGCGGCCGTGCAGGCGCTGGATTTCACAAGGAGACAGTGCCGGAGGATCGCTGCCCGGCACTGTCACTCAAAGTAAGAAGGGGCGTGCCAGCAGGTTGCCGCACGGAGCTTCTAGGAGCAGGGCAACGCCCCCCTGCTCCTAGAGGCTAATTTACATATTATAAAAGTACGTTTTTTAGCCCAAATATAAATCGGATTTTTGTAAAAAAGACATTATCAAGCTGCTCTGACATTAGCACATAGCTAATGTCAGACAGCTTATAATGTCAAAATGTGATGACAGAAGCCCTTTAACTCCCTCGTAGTAAGGCCCACATACACTTTTGGACATGGGTATTTTGCATAATAAACTACTGCTATACTAGAACAAGTTAACCGATGTGTAATTTGAAAAACCTTCTCACCAGTAACATCACATAATTCAGTATCCCTTTCCATATTAATACAACCCATACATCTCCCACAAGGGACAAAGCCTGATTTGGGTTTTCCAATTCCAGGGAAGATTGGAAGAGTCGATTTTGTATGAAGGCTCTTTACCAATCGATCTTTCAAATTCCTAGATATTCTTGCCACTACCGAAGGGCCTGACATAGCATACTTTGCAACAGTCGGATCCGTCAAGAGTACTGGCCAATATTTTTCCAAACAAGCCTTCATCTCAAACCATCTTGAGTAATAATTAGTGATGAATCTCACTTTGTCGTCCCCAGATTTCTTTTTCTTGAGGTAAAGGAGATCAGAACGAGAGCAAGATTTAGCCCTCCCATAGGGATCCTTAATGGATCGTTGACTATATCCACAATTGGAAAAACGCTGTTTCAAATCACTTTCATACTCTTCAAAGTTCTGGTCGGTAAAACATATCCTGCGTCCTCTTAAAAACTGTCCAATTGGAATTGATTTAATCATCTGTCGCCTTTTCCCTGCACTGGTTTTATTGTTATTTACTGCAATAATTTTGCTAAAATAAAATATATATATTAATTTTATGTGGTTATGCTGTTGAAAAACTACCAAGACTCTTCCGGGCTTCTATTCCCTGATTAGACACAACGGCCATTTCATGTCACATGACGCTTCTTATAGGTGCCTCACATAATCATGTGTGTGAGGCCATTTATAACGCCCTTAACATACCCTCAATAATAGATTAGCAATAAATACAATTAAAAACACTATAGATCAACCACATTAACCAGGGATTTCCAGCCAGTATCGCATGCTGGTACTTACCAAACCTTATCTGCACAACAGCTGCAATCAGACCAGTGCAGGTACACCCAGCTTTGAATGGCCATACAATGTAAACTTGTAGTGCCAATTGTTTATCTATTGGAATACGTATCTGTGCTGTTTGTGAGCACACACCTGGTGGTTTTGGAGAAAACTAATGCAGAGTGCAATAAAAGTGATCCCACAAGAGAAATGGAAGTACAGGCCAATTTTCAATCAGTGCCATTAAGTGGTGGATATTGAAATGCAGGCTCATTTTTCTCGAAATTAAATAATAGGGATGGCATGATTACTTTATTTACAAAACTGCTTGAGAGTCCTATTGAGTATTTAGCCAAGAAAGAATTTCCGCTATTATGGACAATTAATTCTATGCAGTCCTATAGTGATTGCAACTGCACCCCGATAGTTTATAAGAAATTTAGAGAAATCTCACAATTTAAGGGAGATAATGAGTTTATGAAGAAATGGAAAAAGCTAAATTTTTTTTTTTTTTTTTTTTTTTTTATATATCTTTTATTTTAACATTCATAAAACATACAGTCCAGAAAAAAGAATTCTGGCAAATGCAAAAGTAAGCCTAATTATCCCATCTTACCCCACCCCCTCTCCCCTCCCCCCTCCCAACCCTGCAGGGAAAAAAAAAAAAAAAAAAAAAAAAGAAAAAGAAGAAAAAGAAAAGAACAAACGAATAGATAATTAAATCTCTTAGTTATCCCAATCCTTCCAAATAATACTCCATTTAGTAAGTGAGCCTCTTTGTCTGTATAGCACTTTCTCATAGCTTTTCACCTTCTTAACTAAATTTAGCCAGTGATTGCATTCTAAAACCGAGGAGGAGCACCATTCTCTGGCAATGAGAAGCCTGGCCAAGAACATCACTTTGGTCAGTAATTGGCACACGGGGGGACGGCTGTTGACTTCCGATAAATCACCAAGGACCCATATCTTTGGGGATAGGGGGACATTCACACCAAGTCTCTGGACCAGAATTAATTGAACCATTCTCCAATACTTATTCACTATCGGGCATCCCCAGAACAGATGAAGATGGTCTGCCCCAGGGTCCCCACAGCGGAGACAATCCGACGAAGTTCTAAATCCTCTCCTGTGGAGCCATAAAGGTGTAAAATATATCTTGTGTAGAATATTAAACTGAACAACGACGTGATTAAAGTTGTGAGAGACCAAACTCAAACCTTCACCTATGTTCTCCCAATCCGGGGAACCCACCTCAGACAATAAAACAGACCAGGATCTCTGTCCTGGGGAAAGACAATCCGTAAAAAAATTTTTCATCAAGTGCCTGTAACAAAGTGAAAGTTTAACTTTCGTGCATCTTTTCTTACTAATCAAATTGTGCAAAAATTCAGGGGTGTCTATATTAAATGAGTGGTTAACAACCATACTAAAAAGTGCCGACCTCAATTGGAAGTAGGCATACCAAGCCACCTCACCAATATTTAACTTTTGTTTTAGCTCCATGTACGACAGGATCTGACCTTCTCTAACCACCTGATGTACATACTGTATGTTTTTCATCCTCCAATATCGCCTACAGTTAGAATCCTCTAAATTCAGAAGTTTTTGGTTGTGCCATAGTGGGGTACAAATTAATAGGGCCTCCACTTTACACCAGCGCTTTATGACCAACCAAGCTTTAATAACCATCCTGCAGAAAGCTTTATATCCGGTTGATATATTAGCTAAGTAATCGGACTCTAATACTGTAAAAAAGTCAGAAAAACCTGAGTCCTTTACCAATTTTCTGCAGAGATGGCTATTTTCCCAATCACAAAAAAAGCTAAGTTGGGAGGCCATATAGTATCCCCTAAAGTAGGGGAGGTTAAGACCTCCCCGACTGTAGGGCATAGAAAAGTATAGCACCTTTAATCTCACACGCTTTCTCCCCCAAAGCAGATCATTAAGCAATCGCTCTATCAGCCTAAAGTACTTCTCTTCGATCCATACAGGCGAATTGCGAAGAACATACAGTATCTGGGGAAGCACCACCATTTTTATTAATGAGATTCTATCTGCTCTTGCAGGCAGAATTTTTTGCCATACCTTGATTTTAGATCTCACTTTTGTCAATAAGGGAAACAAATTAAGTTGTAAATAATCTTGAGTTTTAGCAGTTACTGTTATCCCCAGATATTTTATTGAGTCGGAGACCATTAACCGATTAATAGTGGGATTTTCCCTCAGTTCTCGCAATTCATCTACAGGGAGAAGAGCAGTTTTTTCCCAATTGACCTCAAGTCCAGAAGGGGCAGAGAACAAATTGACTAATTCCATAATTCGAGGAAGTGAGGTTTCTGATTGCTGAATAAAAAACAAAATATCATCTGCATACAGAGATATACGATCCAGCTCCCCCATTACACCGAAACCAATTACTTTCGGGTCCTGCCTAATACTAACTGCGAGAGGTTCAATGTAAATATTAAATAAGAGAGGAGAAAGAGGACATCCCTGGCGAGTACCCCTTCCCAATACAAAACTCTCTGTGAGTATGTCATTGACCCTGATCTTAGCTACTGGGCATTTGTATAGCAACTGCACCATCGCCAAAAACTTGGGGCCAAAGCCCATCCTCTTCATCACCTCCCAGAGGAACCCCCACTCAACTCTGTCAAACGCCTTGGTGGCGTCCAATGACAGAATAGAGCGGGCGCCACTCCCGGGAGATTGAATGTTGTTGTAGTACCTATGTAAATTATGGTGGGTGCCCCTGTTTGGCATAAAACCATTTTGGTCTGGGTGAATAACGGAGGACATAACCCCAGAGAGCCTCCTAGCCAGAATTTTTGATAGTATCTTAATATCCGAATTCAATAAGGAAATGGGTCTATATGAACCCAAATCCAACGGATCTTTATCTTTTTTAGGAATCAAGACTATCAAAGCTTCCATCATGGACTGTGGTAGACTTCCTCCCTGAAAAGCTTCAGAGAACACCTCCAGTAAATGAGGAAGAATAATATCTTTATACTTGCGGTAGAATTCATACGGAAGACCATCTAACCCTGGAGACGAGTTCCCGGAGATGGAGTCTAAAGCCTCCTGAATCTCTAAAAGAGACAGTTCTTTTTCCAGGTGTTTTTTTTGGGCTTCCGTTATCTTTGGAAGGTGAATTCTCTCCAGGAACTGTCTCACCAGATCAGGTGGTACTCCAGGGGGAGCTCTATAAACCTGGGAGAAATATTGGAAGAAGGTCTCTCTAATTTCCTCTGGATCTGATGTAACTACATCATCTAGCTTGCGAATCAAAATTATAGCCTTCTTTTTCTTATCCTGTTGTGTAATTATTCTGGCTAGGCGCTTACCAGGACGTCCGGACTCTGAGAAGTGTTTTTGTCCCTTAAAGAACAGTCTATGGTTTGCTTTCTCCATGACAAAATCTTCCAAAGAGCAGCTAGCCTTCTGCATTTTTTCTTTGTTGTTTTCGCTAGGTTGAAGAACAAAACGCTCAGTTGTAGATGCCAAGATTTTAACCAATTCATCCTCTTTTTTTCTAAATGTTCTTCTCACAAACGCAATATCACTTATAAGAACCCCCCTTAAATAGGCTTTTAAGGCATCCCAAACTGAATTGATTCTAGCAGAGGGGAGATTCACTTATGAATCAGGACTGATACGCCCCTAGAGGCACTACTAAATGTTGAATGGTAGGATTGAGAATGCCATCCCGTCGCCAGACGAGTCACAGACTCATCGGTAAGATGAGTTTCCACTATACAAATAATAGCGGGAAGATGTCTCTTTAATGCATCCATAATGGCCTGCCTCTTAACCCTTTCCCCAAGGCCTCTAACATTCCAAGAGACGATTTTAACAGTTCTAACAGGCATCAATTAAATAAAAAAAAAAAAAAGGGAAAAAAAACAACAAACAAAACCCCTGCAGGGGAGAACCCATCCCCTCTCCCCCCCTTCTCTTGGTCCGCCCGATCTAATCAGCAAACCTCTATCTTCTGGCCGTTCTCCCCCCCAACCTATCCCGTCTCCCCTCCAGCCCCCCGCTAATTAATTTCAGTGCATTTCTTTTCAGAGGAATATTTCATATGCCCAGTTGTTCCATCCAGTCCAGCACTTGTTGCGGTTTTTCAAAAAATTGGGAAGTTCCATTATAGATCACTCTCAATTTCGCTGGATACTGAAGAGAATATTTAATATCCTTAGACGCCAAACGTTTCTTTATCTCAATAAAGCTTCTCCTTTTCTCTTGGGTCTGCCGCGCGAAGTCAGGAAAAAATAACAGTTTTACACCCTGATGGTCAATAGGTGAGCACTCTCTAGCTCTTCTCAGTATCATGTCTCTATCCGTCGACAGTAACAGTTTTATTAGAATTGCGCGTGGCGGCCTCCCTGGGGTGGGTTTCCCTCCTGGGATCCGATGGGCTCTTTCTATTTGGAACATTGACGAAAAATATTCAGCGCCCAAGTTTCCAATAATCAAGTCTTTGAGTTGCTCAATTAGCAGTGGGCCTTCAGCTCCTTCTGGAAATCCAACTATACGGACGTTATAACGCCTTGATCTATTTTCCAGATCTTCCAGCCTATTTTGTAAAATAGAGTTTTCTGATGCTAGCAGCGCCGTCTTAGTTTTCAACATACCAGTATCCGCTTGCAGGGAGTCAACCATTTTTTCAACATTAAAAACTCGCTCGCGGATTTTTACCAGCTCATCTCTTATTAAAGATATATCACTTTGCATAGACCCCAGCTGGACAGACATCCGCTGCATTAAAGTTCCATTATCTCTAACAGCAGCCAATATTTTTCCCAGTGCTAGGGAATCATGTTCAATCTCTGTTAACGCCAGCAGACTTTCTTCCCCTCCTTCCTGACCCACCTCCAATGACCCATCCTCCGACAGTTCTTCAGCTTGGGGAGTTTTAACACTTTTCTTGGTGTTAACAGTTTTCCCTTTAGATAGATCTTTTTCGTTTAAAGAGGGAGATTTCAAATATTTATCAATTTTGCTCTCTAGAGTCTTAGACCCCGGCTTGATTACAGAGGAGTCAATTGAGCGCCGCTTGGGGGCCATAACGACTATTTAGTGCCCGTTTTTATATAGAGAAGCAAGTTCTTTTTGATCTTTTTCTTTTTTTTTTTTTTTTTTTCTTTTTCTTCCTTTCCCCCTTCTTCTTACTTTCCCTTCTTTCTTCCTCCTCCCTTCTCCCCTCTTCTTTCTCTTAGCTGCCTTTTTTTTTTTTTTTCCCTTTCTTTTCCTTAATCCTTTAGAGAAATTTTCCTTTTCCTTCCCCCTTCCTTTTTCCTTTCCTTTTCCTTTTTCCCCTTTCCTTCTTATTTTTTTTTCCTCTTTTATCCCCCTATCTTCACTTCAACATCCGGATAGGCAATGTCTGGTTAATCAGCCCCCTGTAAAAACCACAAAGCGGCCAGATGAATACGGGCAAAAGGAAAAAAAAAAAAAAAAAAAAATCAATACACACAACCCTCAGGTTGTTCTCACGTGTCCGTTGGATGCCCGAATCGAGATGTCCTCGCTGGCAAACTCGCAGGTGCAGCAAGGGCCCGCCAGAGCAGCCAGCTCAGTTCGGCAGCAGGGGAGCGGGAGAAGCCAAGCGCAGCACCGCTGCAATATCACTCCACCATGGGAAAGATGGTAAGTCCGGGAGTGAGGAAAAAGCTAAATTTACAACATTCTTTAAACCTTATATGCCTGGTTCTTAAACAGTCTGAGAAGGAATATGTGACAACCGATTTGGAGTGATTTAAAATAGAATTGGAATCCCACCTAACAGATACAGTATATTGGTTTTCGGAAGAAGTTTAAATATTACAGTACAGAAAGATACAAAAGAATAGAAAAATTAATGAGAGAGAAAAGGATTTTGAGACCAATTGGATTTTCAATTGGTCGCAAACAAGGATTTGTGGACTACTGGACTAAAGATTTGGCATCTGACTAGTCTCCAGCAAAAGACCGCCTTTTATCCTATTTAATAAAAGCGCAGTGTGAGTGAGCTGTGTCCGAGTGTGTATCACCAGTTTTGCACTGGGCATGCGTGGCAGGGCAACCAATCAGGACACAGCGCTCCACACACGGCCGCACCGCCCGCAGCATTGCGCTGACCAATCAGGACACAGCGCTGACACTGCTTCAAATAACTGTTTAACTCCTTCCACGCCCGCTGTCTGGAAGGCCTTTCAAGATGGCAGAGTGTGCAGCACCCCCCTTTTCAGGATGGCAGAGCAGCAGCAGGGTAGAGTGTTACAGCTAACACTCTGCTTGAAACGGCCGAAATTGGTGCTGGCACTGATGTTGGCCGTTTAACCCCTTCCATACCGTGGTCCTTAGGGACCGCGGTATAGAGGGGCTAACCATCGGGCCACTGCACTGCTGTGAGCACTCAGTGTCTGCAGTATCAGCCACAGCCAGCAATCTCAGCCGCAGCCACCAGTCAGTGCCAGCATTCTCAGCTATAGCCAGCACTCAGTGCCAGCACAAGCCACAACTAGCAATCAGAGCCACCAGTCAAAATCCCTTGCCATTTAATATAGACTGTTTCAAAAAGGTCCAAAAACAGGAAACTGTTAGGCTGGTAAGCTTAACATCTGTTGTAGGTAAACTGTTTGAAGGTTTTCTAAGTGATTCTATCTTGGAGGATCTTAATGAAAATAATCAAAAAACACCATGTCAACATGGCTTTATGAGGGATCGGTCATGTCAAACTAATTTAATCAGTTTTTATGAGGAGTTCTAGGCTTGACAGTGGTCAATCAATTGATGTCGTATATCTGGACTTCTCCAAAGCATTTGACACGCTACCACATAAAAGGTTAGTATATAAAATGAGAATGCTCGGACTGGGAGAAAATGTCTGTATGTGGGTAAGTAACTGGCTCAGTGAAAGAAAACAGAGGGTGGTTATTAATGGTACACACTCAGATTGGGTCACTGTCACTAGTGGGGTACCTCATGGGTCAGTATTGGGCCCTATTCTTTTCATTATATTTATTAATGATCTTGTAGAAGGCTTCCACAGTAAAAACACAGCTGTAAAAAACAGTGTCGGGCAGCTGCTGACAAGGCCAATACGATAATAGGCCGCATCAAAAGGGGCATAGATGCCCGTGATGAGAACATAGTCCTACCACTTTACAAATCACTAGTCAGACCACACATGGAGTACTGTGTACAGTTCTGGGCCCCTGTGAACAAGGCAGACATAGCAAAGCTGGAGAGGGTTCAGAGGAGGGCAACTAAAGTAATAACTGGAATGGGACAACTACAGTACCCTGAAAGATTATCAAAATTAGAGTTATTCACTTTAGAAAAAGACAACTAAGGGGAGATCTAATTACTATGTATAAATATATAAGGGGACAGTATAGAGATTTCTCCCATCATCTATTTATCCTCAGTACTGTGATGAGGGGATACCCTCGGCGTCTGGAGGAAAGAAGGTTTGTGCACAAACATAGAAAAGGATTCTTTACGGTAAGAGCAGTGAGACTATGGAACTCTCTGCCTGAGGAGGTGGTGATGGTGAGTTCACGAGGGGCCTGGATGTATTTCTGAAGTGTAATAATATTACAGGCTATAGCTACTAGAGAGGGGTCGTTGACCCAGGGAGTTATTCTGGTTGCCTGATTGGAGTCAGGAAGGAATTTTTTTCCCCTTAAGTGGGGAAAATTGGCTTCTACCTCAGGTTTTTTTTTTTTTTCCTTACTCTGGATCAACTTGCAGGATAATAGGCCGAACTGGATGGACAGATGTCTTTTTTTGGCCTTATATACTATGTTGCTATGTTACTTATGTTTATGCACTGTTCTAGCGCCCGATATTGTAACTGTCTTAATGTCTAGTTCAGGAATTAATTAACTCCCCAGTGAATTAATAAGTACCCATTTAGATCATAGATTAGAAGGGGGAGAAAGAAGAATGTCCGGGAATCTGAGAAGGGGAGACCAAAGGAGATAACGGGTCTCATGGTGCATACAGTAGTAGCCCCAATAAGAGCATTATCAGAGGTCGATGTTACCCCTCTGAATGATTCTAATGTGGCTGTAATTCAATCAGATGTGCCTGTTCCTGAGGAATGTTATGATTTTTTGTTGAATGGCCTTAATTATTGTATAGCTAATAGGGTTTGATTTTTCTAGGTTTTAGATGCAGTTATTCACATCTGTGTGTAAGTTAAGCCTCATTCACACGTCCATGTCCCTGTTAAAATCCGTGAGCAGGTGGGCAGTGATGCTGTGAAGGATCATTTTAATGATTAAGTGAAGTGTCAGCTCTTTTGTAATCATGCAGGGAGCAGCTGACAACCTTCCTCCCCCACTCACTTTATGCTGAAAAATGCCAGCTTCTGCTGTTTTACATTTGCTTCCTCTTTTCTCACAAAAAGTTTTGTTTCTTATGTCTGACGCTACGTAAGGTAATTCATAATTATAAAACTGTGTTCCGATAATCATAGAGACAGGGTGTTTGCCCCAACAAAAACAAAACATGGGGCTGGACTAATTGGCTCTCCTTCGACACCCTGATAACCACAGTCAGACAGTCAAAGAACATACAGATCTACTCAAAGCAGCTGCAAGGTAAGAGACTTTATCTTACTAAAATCTGTGCTTCACCTCCTGTATGTCTAATTCGGTGTGAAGTTGGAGTAGAAAAGGCTCATTTACAGTCCAGCCTGTTATTGGTAAAGAACTCTAAAAGAGATGATATTCCTATGATTATTGGCTAAGAACAAAAATTACTGATGTTGATAACTTTGACTGGGACACATTTGGGTTAATTGTTGGAATATTGGTTTATTTGAAGTGTGTGGTATATATCTTGTGGAGAATCACTGATAATGCCATGGATGGAAATCAGGACCCGTGGAATGGGTGGTAGATCCTGGGAATAATTTTCAGTCTAGAATAAGAATACATAGCCAAAAAGAGTTGGGTGCTCTTAACGTTAATGATTCACCCAATCAGATAAAATAGTAAGGTACTTATGTATAATTAGACAGGCACTGACATCATTCGTGCATCCAGAGAGCAAAGTAGTAAATTAAATATAATATTCTTTATTATCCCTATACTGTATTACACTCTAATAAAATGCATGCAACAATCCATATAGCACTAAACTATTAAAATAAAAATAATAAAAAATTCATGCATTTTCCTTTTTGACCACTAGGTGGCAGACTCAGCCAAATCTCAAACTCTGTAATCTTTGTGTGTCAAATGTTAGACACCAGATGGCTCTGCTCCTAAGCTTACATGTGTTGCTAGTAAGTATTTGTTTGTAGTAGCTTAATGTTTGCAGATATTGATGCGAATCAATAGAGTTTGTCAATTGACGAACATAGTTAAAAGTCGCGTGAACATTAGTCTCAGTCCAACTGTTGTTCACACTTTTATGGGGAAATGTGTTATGACTTATTGGCTCAATCAATTATACTTGAATGCAATGTATCAAATCAATCTTTAAACAGTCGGGCTCCCGTGGCATCCCACTTGCCTGACAAATGCTAGATACAAGGTACCTTGTGTTGCCCGTGGTTGTTAATTTCCGATGCCAACTTGGTTTTATCTCTCTCACCGCTTCCTTCTGCCGTAGTGTTGTACAGCGTGTCCCGAGGTCTCTAGATAACAAGACCCTTCGTGGGTAGATGATTCCTTCACGCCTCTATATATTGTTGGTGCAAGGGAGAGTGCGGGGGTTCTTAGATATCTTCAATTGGCGGCAAGGGTTAATTCGGGCATATGTTCAGATTAGTGAGCAGGTCTTATTCCCAGATGCGTTTCGAAGTGTTAAACTTCTTCCTCAGTGGTTGCCTGCTCTCCTTTGCTCACATCCTTTTATATCCAGTTAATGAGCCTATTGTTTGGATGAAAAGTCGTAGTGGATCCAAATTCCACTCCCGGATTTCCTACCTGGATAACAATGGTTTGGTGCCACCTGTGGTCACTTTAAAAAAAAATCCAACATATATATTAGTTTTCTAACTGTTCTTATGTAGCTCCCCCATGTCAGGAGAAGGATCTTCTTTAGTATTGAACAGTAAAATGTCAAAAAACATATATCTGATCGTCTCAGTTGAATGACAGCGTAAAAAGTTATCCATAGCTCAAAAAAACGCATATGCGGTTTTTTATGTCCCATATGTGTTTTTGGTGCATTTTTGATTGCATTAACAATAAGAGATCTGCTGTATCATCTTGGAGATACAATCACAATACAATCTAGTTGTTATAAAAACAGTACTGTATTGGTTATTTTTTACCAAATAACTCGCACATGCGGTTACTTGATTCATAATGCGTTTTTGACTAATACATAATAATAATAACATTTATTTATATAGCGCCACCATATTCCGCAGAGCTTTACTTTTTATAGGGTTCATGTACAAAACAAAAGTAACTGGCTAATATACGACTGAAACACTAGGAGTCAGGGCACTGCTCGCAAGAGCTTACAATCTATGAGAAATGAGGGTGACACATAAGGTAGTTGATTGTGATAAGTAGGATTCGAGCCATTATTGAACTGACAGTAGTGGAGCCAGCCTATCTGCTTCGGGTTTGGGACTACTAGAGGATCGAGTTTAGGCCAGAGGAGTTGGTGGGGGAGAGGTTTAATCCTGGAAAAGTCATTTTAGTGACTATTATACTGAATCTATGATAAGGTGTGTCCTTGTTGATAAAGCTGGCTAACAAAGCGCATATGCGTTTTTTTAAAAATAATAATAATGCGTTTCTAGTGTATTTTGCATTGTATTGTCAATACATCAACCGCTGTGGACAGGTCCATATACAGTATTCTCTTTGATGGTATACCACGACTTATCTGAAGAAAAAACTATATTTTTCTTTTCTAGGACTGATTTTTCTTGAACTGTTCTATGTAAGTTGTATATTGCAAGGTTCTGCTTGCTCTCACCTAAAAACGCACTTGCGGTTTTTCTAGTATTCTATGAGTTTTCAGTGCGTTTTTTTATGTGGAAAGTGCATTTTTATAAATTTCAACTGTTATGTCTCTAGATGATCCTTAATTAACTTAAAAACTATTAAAATAGTGTCCTAACCAAGTAAAATATCGAAAAAATCCCTGCATAGAAAAAATGTTTATTATCACATAATGGGATGATCTAGGGAAGCATCTTTTCTGAAAAAATTCTGATGAGTGGTGGATTGAGGTCCCCAATAAAGGGGAGATCGGAGTGTTGATAAACAAGGGGGATATCCACCCACTATAGAAAGGCCCCCCGGTAATAGGGTATTGAACTCAAATATTCTTTTAGACTCTGTTCTTTACATGGTTTTGATGTGGTCACCTCCTCTCCAATGTTTTTTTTAACTTCCTCTAAGGCTGTAAATATGAGGCCTCTCGGATCTTGATTATGGACTTTCTTAAAGTGATCTGATAGTGAGTGATTTTCATAACCTTTTTTATATTCACGGCGGAATTGGCCTGTTGGTACATTCAATAGCCACCTGGGAAGGTGACAGCTAGAGAATAATATATATCCGTTTTTGGATGCCGGTTTTTGATATGTACTACATACTAGACTTTCTCCACTTACTGTGATCTCCAGGTCAAGGAATTCCACTTTTGCCTGACTGATATTGGAAGTAAATTGTATCCTAACCAAGTAAAGTATCCTAACCAAGTAAAATATACTTATCTGGACTTTAGTAAGGCTTTTGATACTGTCCCACATAGAAGGCTTATCAATAAACTGCAGTCTTTGAGCTTGAGCTCACATATTGTTGAATGGATTAGGCAGTGGCTGAAGGACAGAAAACAGAGGGTTGTAGTCAATGGAGTATATTCAGACCATGGTATTGTTACCAGTGGGGTACCTCAGGGATCTGTTCTGGGGCCCATATTGTTTAATATTTTTATCAGCGAAATTGCAGAAGGCCTCAATGGTAAGGTGTGTCTTTTTGCTGATGACACAAAGATTTGTAACAGGGTTGATGTTCCTGGAGGGATACACCAAATGGAAAAGGATTTAGGAAAACTAGAGGAATGGTCAAAAATCTGGCAACTAAAATTTAATGTCGATAAGTGCAAGATAATGCACCTAGGGCGTAAAAACCCAAGAGCACAATATAAAATCAGCGATACAGTACTAACCTCAGTATCTGAGGAAAGGGATTTAGGGGTCATTATATCAGACGACCTAAAGGTGGGCAGACAATGTCATAGAGCAGCAGGCAATGCCAGCAGAATGCTTGGGTGTATAGGGAGAGGCATTAACAGTAGAAAGAGGGAGGTGCTCGTGCCGCTCTACAGAGCACTAGAGAGACCTCATTTGGAGTATTGTGTGCAGTACTGGAGACCATATCTGCAGAAGGATATTGAAACTTTGGAGAGAGTTCAGAGAAGAGCTACTAAACTAGTACATGGATTGCAGGACAAAACTTACCAGGAAAGGTTAAAGGACCTTAACATGTATAGCTTGGAAGTAAGAAGAGACAGAGGGGATATGATACAAACTTTTAAATACATAAAGGGAATCATCACGGTAAAAGAGGAGAGAATATTTAAAAGAAGAAAAACTGCTACAAGAGGACATCGTTTTAAATTAGAGGGGCAAAGGTTTAAAAGTAATATCAGGAAGAATTACTTTACTGAGAGAGTAGTGGACGCATGGAATAGCCTTACTGCAGAAGTGGTAGCTGCAAATACAGTGAAGGAGTTTAAGCATGCATGGGATAGGCATAAGGCCATCCTTCATATAAGATAGGGCCTGGGGCTATTCATAGTATTCAGCGTATTGGGCAGACTAGATGGGCCAAATGGTTCTTATCTGCCGACACATTCTATGTTTCTATTATATGTATTTTTGTTAATTTCTTCCAAAAAGGACTCTAGTGAAACTTCATTAGATAACAATTTTACTATATGCCAGTGGGATACAAGCCCCATACATTATGCATTCACCAGACATAAAAGAACAAGTGATTATGTGGCTGAAGGTATAGTAGGTGGTCATTGGATAACAATTTTACTATATGCCAGTGGAGTACAGGCCCCAAACATTATGCATTGACCAGACCTAAAAGAACAATTGATTATGTGGCTGGAGGTATATTAGGTGGTCATTGGATAACAATTTTACTGTAGGACAGTGAGGTACAGAACCCAAACATTAGGCATTTAACGGACAGAAGAGAACAAGTGATTATGAGGCTGGAAGTATGTTAGGTGGTCAGTCAATAACAATTTTACTGTAGGCCAGTGGAGTACAGCCCCCAAACATTAGGCATTTACCGGACAGAAAAGAACCATTGATAATGTGGCTTGAGTTATATTATACGGTCAGTAGATAACGATTTTACTGTAGGCCAGTGGAGTACAGGCCTCAAACATTAGGCATTTACCGGACAGAAAAGAACCATTTATAATGTGGCTGGAGGTATATTATGCAGTCGGTAGATAACAATTTTACTGTAGACCAGTGGAGTACAGGCCCCAAACATTAGGCATTAACCGGATAGAAAATAACATGTGATTCTGTGGCTGGAGGTATATTAGACGGTCAGTGGATAACAATTTTACTGTAGGCCAGTAAAGGCCCCAAAAATTATGCATTCACCGGACAGAAAAGAACAAGTGATTATGTGGCTAGAGCTATATTAGGCGGTCAGTGGATAACAATTTAATGTAGACCAGTGGAGTACAGAACCCGAACATTAGTCATTTAGCAGACAAAAAAGAACAAGTGATTATGTGGCTGGAGGTATATTAGGTGGTCATTGGATAACAATTTTACTTTAGGACAGTGAGGTACTGGCCCCAAACATTAGGCCTTTAACGGACAGAAGAGAACAAGTGATTATGAGGCTGGAAGTATATTAGGCGGTCAGTCGATAAAAATTTGACTGTAGGCCAGTGCAGTACAGGCCCCAAACATTAGGCATTTTCGGACAGAAAAAAAATAGTGATTATATGGTTGCAGGTATATTTAGCAGTCAGTGGATAACAATTTTACTGTAGACCAGAGGAGTACAGGCCCCAGACATTAGGTATTCACCAGACAGAAAAGAAAAACTGATTATGTGGCTGGAGGTATATTAGACGGACAGTGGATAACGATTTTACTGTAGGCCAGTGGAGCACAGGCCCCAAACATTATGCATTCACCTGACAGAAAAGAACAAGTGATTATGTGGCTAAAGCTATATTAGGTGGTCAGTAGATAACAATTTTACTGTAGGACAGTGGAGTACAGGCCCCAAACATTAGGCATTTACCGGACAGAAAAGAACAAGTGATTATGTGGCTGAAGGTATACTAGGTGGTCATTTGATAACAATTTTACTATATGCAAGTGGGATACAGGCCCCACACATTATGCATTGACCAGACATAAAAAAACAACTGATTATGTGGCTGCAGGTATATTAGGTGGTCATTGGATAGCAATTTTACTGTAGGACAGAGAGGTACAGGCCCCAAACATTAGGCATTTAACGGACAGAAGAGAACAAGTGATTATGAGGCTGTAAGTATATTAGGCGGTCAGTGGATAATAATTTTACTGTAGGAAAGTGGCGTACCGGCCCAAAACATTAGGCATTCACTGGACAAAAAACAACAAGTGATTACGTGGCTGGAGTTATATTAGACGGTCAGGGGATAACAATCTTACTGTGGGCCAGTGGGGTACAGGCCCCAAATAATAGGTATACATCGAACAGAAAAGAAAAAATGATTATGTGGCTGGAGGTATATTAGTAACATAGTAACATAGTATATAAGGCCGAAAAAAGACTTTTGTCCATCCAGTTCGACCTGTTTCCTGCAAGTTGATCCAGAGGAAGGCAAAAAACCCCTGTGAGGTAGAGCCAATTTTCCCCACTTAAGGGGAAAAAATTCCTTCCCGACTCCAATCAGGCAGTCAGAATAACTCCCTGGATCAACGACCCATCTTTAGTAGCTATAGCCTGAAATATTATTACGCTCCAGAAATACATCCAGGCCCCTCTTGAATTCCTTTATTGTACTCACCATCACCACCTCCTCAGGCAGAGAGTTCCATAGTCTCACTGCTCTTACCGTGAAGAACCCTTTTCTATGTTTGTGTACAAACCTTCTTTCCTCCAGACGCAGAGGATGTCCCCTCGTCACAGTCACAGTCCTGGGGATAAATAGATGATGGGAGAGATCTTTGTACTGACCCCTGATATATTTATACATAGTTATTAGATCTCCCTCAGTCGTCTTTTTCTAGAGTGAATAACCCTAATTTTGATACCCTTTCAGGGTACTGTAGTTGCCCCATTCCAGTTATTACTTTAGTTGCCCTCCTCTGAACCCTCTCTAGCTCTGCTATGTCTGCCTTGTTCACGGGAGCCCAGAACTGTACACAGTACTCCATGTGTGGTCTGACTAGTGATTTATAAAGTGGTAAGACTATATTTTCATCACGGGCATCTATGCCCTTTTGATGCAACCCATTATCTTATTGGCCTTAGCAGCAGCTGCCTGACACTGGTTTTTACAGCTTAGTTTGTTATTTATTAAAATTCCTAGATCCTTTTCCATGTCAGTGTTACTGAGTGTTTTACCATTTAGTATGTACGGGTGACTTGCATTATTCCTTCCCATGTGCATAACTTTACATTTGTCAGTGTTAAACCTCATCTGCCATTTCTCTGCCCAAGCCCCCAATCTATCCAGATCCCTCTGTAGCAGAAAACTGTCCTCTTTAGTGTTAATTACTTTACACAGTTTAGTGTCATCTGCAAAAATTGATATATTACTGTGCAAGCCTTCTACAAGATCATTAATAAATATATTGAAGAGAATAGGGCCCAATACTGAACCCTGAGGTACCCCACTAGTGACCGTGACCCAATCTGAGTGTGTACCGTTAATAACCACCCTCTGTTTTCTATTACTGAGCCAGTTACTTACCCACATACAGATATTTTCTCCTAGTCCAAGTGTTCTCATTTTATATACTAACCTTTTATGTGGTACTGTGTCAAATGCTTTGGAGAAGTCCAGATATACGTCATCCATTGATTCGCCGCTGTCAAGTCTAGAACTTACCTCCTCATAGAAACTGATTAAATTAGTTTGACATGACCGATCCCTCATGAAGCCATGCTGATATGGTGTAATTTGCTTATTTTCATTGAGATACTCCAAGATAGCATCTCTTACAAAACCTTCAAACAGTTTACCCACAACAGATGTTAAACTTACCGGCCTATAATTTCCAGGCTGGAGGTATATTAGGCAGTCAGTAGATAACAATTTTACTGTAGACCATTGGAGTACAGGCCCAAAACATTAGGCATTCACTGGAAAAAAAATGAGTAGGATTTTACTAATTCATGACGTTAAGTCATGATTTTATGAAAGACACGGAGGCGAGTATTGCTATATCTCTCTTTACTGACAGCCACAGCAGCAAAGAAAAAATGAACAGCATTAACATATTGCCATAGCAACAGTCCCTCCCCTCACAGGTGCCCCCTATATAATGTCCACCGTCCTCAGTACTTCCTCTTTCTTGGCGGATGCCATCTCAACCGGAACCGACACTGGACAACCAAACCGAACTTCATAAAACTGACAACAGAAGAACCGGAAACAGACGAAATTGGAACAGGAAAAAGTTACCCCACAGGAACATTCGGACACAATCCGACAGCACACTCATCCTGCAAAGAGAATAAAGTGCATGAAAGGAAATGTTCCACCCGTACAAAACGTGCAAACACGTCAGCAAGTCAACAAAAGCATGGAGTATCATAAATCAAAAGCACATAATAAATAAGCAATAACTCAAGGGAGGGAAAAATACAAACAGGGTGGGCAATACTCGCCTCCGTGTCTTTCATAAAATCAGGACTTTACGTCATGAACTAGTAAAATCCTACAATTTTATGTCAAGACACGGAGGCTCCTATTGCAAGTTTAAAGCTGTACTATGTTGTGGAAATTTAATATGATGTGTTTTCTAATATTGTTTGTTAATCCTGTATGGGTGTCCGGCAGCTAGGCAGCCCGCAGATGAGGTAAAGGAGATAGGTTGGTGGGGTCCTCCAGTTGTGAGGCAGTTATTACTGGAGGCCCGTGACTGTCAGAAGTTCTTGGTTGGAGTTGACAGGCCTGTACTATTTCCTATGCGGGTTAGCCATTTATAAGGTACTTCCCCCTAATGTCAGAGGGTCATGTGTCCTGGTAAAGCTTGTTCCTGAATCTTACGTTGCAGCTGATTGGGAACTCTTAGGGCTCACTGGTTTTCCATTAGATCCGGGCATGTACTTATGTTTTTTGTTTCCATTCATTCTATATGCCTGATGTATAACCGACCGAGTTCCCGAATAGACGAGATGCCCTGAAGACCAAACCATGGACCAGATGCTGAGGATTAATCATCGAGGGACACTGAGCAGCATATGACAAAGAGGACTGTTGTGGAAATTTAATATGATGTGTTTTCGAATATTGTCATCATGTCTCTCAGTGTGTAAACCACCGGAAGTGGATATCTTGCTGCGGATATAGAGACGCAGCAAGCAGTGTTTTCTTGGCGAATGGATAGATGCCGGCTGGGGCCCCCCACCCAAAGAGCGGATTTATTGGCTTGGCGTGGATGCATTTGTTAAGAGAACGATATACGAAAGGAACGTGCAATCGTTTTTTCCAATGTGTCTGATCAACCGCTGGAGATGATGATTCAATTCCTATAAGTAGGCCTCATGAGAATCCTGGTGAGTCTTGCTTGGCATTTGATCTGATCGATGCTGAACAAGATTCCCCCCTAGTGGTGACTAAGAGACATGTTGTGGTATTCTTTCTGTGTGTGTGTGTGTCATCACTTCCTGTATGACTGTACTGTACCTGAAGGGAGTGGTCAGGTGTTGGGCCTGCCCACTTCCTATTTGTTATCCCTTTGGCTATGTAAATAAAGAAAGGGTCAGAGGAGAGCAGTTCTCACCTGGTCCACGATAGAGCAACATGTCTGACTGATTACTGGAATAGTGCGGCCTTTCCTTACACAAAAGGAGCTGATACACGTGCTTGGGAGCACGGGGTAGGAAAATTACTATAACAGATGGTGAGCTAGGTACAACCAACTGATTTTTCTGCTCTGCACAGCAGATAAAAGGGGAGAGAGTAAAGCGTAATTTTGTCTGCTGCGTCAGAGGAAATTTCTGCTTGGTAAGAGAACTTTTTCGCTCTCTTTGTGTAAGGACAAGGTAAGTGCTTTTTCGTTGAGTAGTTTTTGGTGGATCTGAGTTGATTGTAAAGAGATTGTATAGTCAGATTGTGATGTGTGTGCTGACCAATTGTTTTGTTGTAACTTCTCTGTTTTGGTGTAACTTTTATGTTAGTGGGATTTTGTAAGAGGTGATTCTGGTTTGTAGAGGAAACATTTTGTTTTAGATTTTTATGTTGTTAGCCTGTAAATCACCCTCAGAGTGGAAGTTTGCTCTGGTTTAATTAGATTTTTCTGTTGCTGGATTTTGGGAGACACCATCTTTGATTTCCTCTGTGTAAGACCATGCCATGTGGTTTGTCGGCCATCTTGATTTGCTTTGTGTGAAGAGCATGTGCGTTTAGCAGACATCTTGATTAGTTTGGTGCTGTAGGTTTTTTAACAAGGAATTCATTTTAGTTTGAGCCGGTTTACTTTTAGTTTGGTGTCTATAGAAAGTGATTTGTTTGTTTTTGCCCAAAATCTCAGTGTTGTCCAGTATAGTTATTTTGTCTTTCTGTAACCTTTCTGTGTACAGTGTGATTTTGGTTTGGCAAGTTTTGTGCTAGTGACTTGTAGTCTTTTTTTATAGCAAGCATTGTGGTGTGTATCGCTGTACAATGGACAGTATTTTTAGGGAAGTTGGAAAGTTGAGGAACATGGCGGCCATTCTCCAAGCAATGAAGGGATCTACTGATCCATGGCTGGAGGCTCAGAATTCTGTAGGACACCTGATGGGTATCAGAAAATGGCGCAAACGTGAAGGCAAGTATGTTCTGATTTTTGCTGCAGAGTGGATAGGGGGCAAATATCAGGAGTCTTGTCGGCTGAAGTTGAGCTTGGAGGGAGAAGTGAAAGTTTTAAAATCAGAAATTGTTAAATTGAGAGCTCTTGTTCAGCAGGCAGCTGAAGCTAGCGCTCAGTATGAATGTACTGTGAGGTGTAATACTGAGCTACGTAGGGAGAATGAACACTGAGAGCCTGGTGCATGCGCAGTGTGCTGTGAGGGAATTGTCTGCCCTCTGCAGGAGGACAGAAGCTGAACAGTCTCAGTGCTTAGTGCAGCCAGAGGTATTGAAGGAACCGTTAGAGAGTAATGGTTCTGGGGTTACAGAGAACATATTGGAGGTAAGTATGGAGAAGTCTGAGGAAGTTCAATCAGATTCTGAAGCCGACTCAGGGATGGACACTTTATCTGACCCTGGAGTTGGAAGTATTGATCCAGAGGCAGACGATTCCTCAGATGAGTCCGTGGTAAGAGGATTTAATTCAGAATGTAGTGTGGGACCTACCCAAGCTAGGATGGTAAATGTTGTGCAGCAAGGCAGGTCACCATGTGCCCAGAGAAGGTTTTGTGCAGGGAGACAGGATATTCGTTGTTTTGCATGCAGAGAATTTGGGAACATTGCGAGGTATTGTGACGTTGCTAATGGTAACAGACAGAGGTATGTTAAGTACCCCAGAACCACTCCTAGGAGCAAAGTTGTTTATTCAGCAAGGTGGGGGGATGGTCCTTCTCAAAGGCATAGGAGCTATGGACAGCCAAGGTCATGGATCCAGGAAGCGGATTTGAGATCCCAGTGTGAACGGTTAAAGTGTGAAAATGTGAAGCTGAGAGAGGAAATAGATCGGCTCCTGGAATTTAGCAGAGTTTCTCATTTCATGTAAGGAAAAAGGAAGAGGTGTTATTAAGGTCTTTGTGAACCAGTTTACTATTGTATTAGGAAAAAATGGAGGAACTGTAAGCTTGTAATGTTAAATCCTGCTCAATTGTAAAGATGAATCTGATGTTGGTTTGAGGCTGGGCAAATTAGCATTTCAATGGCTGGGTGGGGAGAAGTTCTCCGGCCAGTGTTTACGGTTTCAGGTGAACCCTCCAAGGCATTGATGTGTTAATTCAGTCCTACATTGTATGTGCTGTAAAGGGTTTGTTTTAAAGTTAAAATGTATGTCTATAAGAGGGACCTCCAATGTGACCCTATCTGTAGGAGGTTTTGTCTGTGTTATTAATGTTTTACTAGTTTTGTCTTTCAGGGAAACCTAGAGATTTACAGAAGGACCTGGATGTGCGGTTTTAACTGTATTTTTCCCTGCAGGCAATAACTAGATATTAGAGGATTTTCATTTGTTGTTGTCTATGTGTGTGTTTTTAAATGTCTGTCCCAATTTTTCTTTTTCTTTCCCTTTTCTAAGTGACAGTTCTACATTCCAGGACTCTTCTCTCTTTAACCAGTCCCCGACCGCCGTACGCAGGATTGCGTCCTGCGGGCGGCCGGGATCTTCTGTTTGGACGCGCCGGGGCGTCATCTCGCGAGACGCGAGACTTCCTGTGAACGCGCGCGCGTGCGCGCGCGCGTTCACAGTGAAGCGCGTCTCGGGAGTTGGACTACAGCCTGCCAGCGATGATCAATCGCTGGCAGGCTGTAGATGCGATATAAATCGCATCAAACAGCTATATCAGACGCTGTTTTATGAACAGCGTCTGATATAGCTGCTACCTGGTCCTCTGGTGGTCCCATTTTCTGGGATCGACCACCAGAGGACCAGGTAACTCAGTAAAGTTGCACCAAACACTACACTAACCCCCCACCCCCTCACCTATTAACCCCTTGATCACCCCATCTAAACCCCTGATCACCCCCTGTCATTGATCACACCCCTTGTAAGGCTCCATTCAGACGTCCATATGTGTTTTGCGGATCCGTGGATTCACGGATCCGTGGATTCACGGATCCGTGGATTCACGGATCCGCGGATCCGATCGCGGATCCGATCCGCAGATCCGATCCGCAGATCCGATCCGCAGATCCTCAAAACACGTGACACCGGCAATGTGCTTTCCGCATTTTGCAGATCCGCACATTGCCAGAACTATATAGAAAATGCTTTTTCTTGTCCGCAGCTGCGGACAAGAATAGGACATGTTCTATATTTTTGCGAACGGAAGTGCAGACTCGGAGCGCGGATCCGTAATTCCGGATCCGAGCGGGACAAAGTCTGTCCCCATAGAAATGAATGGGTCCACAATTCCGTTCCGCAAACAGAATTGCGGACGTGTGAATGGGGCATAAGGGTCCCCTATCACCGCCAGTTAGTTAGCTACTTGTTAGGTAGCTAGCGCCCAGCCCACCGCACCGCAGTCACTGATTTTGGCAGAGATTTTTCATCCACATTGCGAATGAAAAAATCTGTGCCGTTCATTTTTTTTTTTCAGCGCAGAGGCTGAACGGAAAAAAATCTCATTACCCGTATGGTCAATATACGGAGAATCGCAGAAACTCCTAATGCTGGCCATACGTGTAATGATTGTGGAGACCCTCAAATGCCAGGGCAGTACAAAACCCCACATGTGACCCCATTTTAGAAAGAAGACACCCCAAGGTATTCCGTGAGGGGTATGGTGAGTTCATGTAAAATTTTATTTTTGTCACAAGTTAGTGGAATATGAGACTGTAAAAAAAAAAAAAAAAACAATTTCCGCTAACTTGTGCCAAATTTTTTTCTGTGAACTCGCCATGCCCCTCACAGAATACCTTGGGGTGTCTTCTTTCCAAAATGGGGTCACATGTGGGGTATTTATACTGCCCTGGCATTTTAGGGGTCCTAAAGCGTGAGAATCCAAATGCGTAAGAATGGCCCGTGAAATCCTAAAGGTACTCATTGGTTTTAGGGCCCCTTTGCGCATCTTGGCTGCAAAAAAGTGTCACTCATGTGGTATCGCTGTACTCAGGAGAAGTAGGGCAATGTGTTTTGGGGTGTATTTTTACATATACCCATACTGGGTGTGAGAAATATCGCTGTAAACGACAACTTTTTACATTTTTATTCAAAGTTGT
Source organism: Bufotes viridis (assembly GCA_033119425.1). Classification (NCBI taxonomy): domain Eukaryota; kingdom Metazoa; phylum Chordata; class Amphibia; order Anura; family Bufonidae; genus Bufotes; species Bufotes viridis. Next base: position 196,948,648 of record CM065593.1, on the reverse strand, counting down.
CAATATACAGAGATATTTCTCTCACCCAGCATGGGTATATGTAAAAATACACCCCAAAACACGTTGCCCTACTTCTCTGAGTACGGCGATACCACATGAGTGACACTTTTGCAGCCAAGATGCCAAGGGGCCCAAATTCCAACGAGTACCTTTAGAGAGTATTTTACGCATTTTCTTCTCACGCTTTAGGGCTCCTAAATGCCAGGGCAGTATAAATACCCCACATGTGACCCCATTTTGGAAAGAAGACACCCAAGGTATAATGTGAGGGCATAATGAGTTCATGAAAATTAAACTTTTTGTCAAAAGTTAGCGGAAAGGGAGACTTTGTGAGAAAAACAATAAAAATCAATTTCCACTAACTTGTGCCAAAAAAACCTTCTATGAACTCGCCATGCCCCTCATGGAATACCTTGGGGTGTCTTCTTTCAAAAATGGGGTCACACGTGGGGTATTTCTACTGCCCTGGCATTTTAGGGGCCCTAAAGCGTGAGAAGAAAATGCGTAAAAATGCCCTCCTAAAGGTACTCATTGGAATTTGGGCCCTTTGCATCTTGGCTGCAAAAGTGTCACTTATGTGGTATCGCCGTACTCAGGAGAAGTAGGGCGATGTGTTTAGGGTGTATTTTTACATATACCCATGCTGGGTGAGAGAAATATCTCTGTATATTGACAACTTTGAATAAAAAATGTAAAAAGTTGTCGTTTACAGCGATATTTCTCACACGCAGCATGGGTATATGTAAAATACACCCTAAAACACATTGCCCTACTTCTCCTGAGTACGGCGATACCACATGAGTGACACTTTTTTGCAGCCAAGATGCGCAAAGGGGCCCTAAAACCAATGAGTACCTTTAGGATTTCACAGGCCATTTTTATGCATTTGGATTCTCACACTTTAGGGGCCCCTAAAATGCCAGGTGAGTATAAATACCCCACATGTGACCCCATTTTGGAAAGAAGACACCCCAAGGTATTCCGTGAGGGGCATGGTGAGTCCACAGAATGTTTATTTTTTGGCACAAGTTAGCGGAAATTGTTTTTTTGTTTTTTTTTTTAATTTTGTTTTTTACAAAGTCTCATATTCCACTAACTTGTGACAAAAAATAAAATTTTACATGAACTCACCATACCCCTCACAGAATACCTTGGGGTGTCTTCTTTCCAAAATGGGGTCACATGTGGGGTATTTATACTGCCCTGGCATTTTAGGGGCCCCTAAAGGGTGAGAAGAAGTCTGGAATCCAAATGCGTAAAAATGCCCTGTGAAATCCTAAAGGTACTCATTGGTTTTAGGGCCCTTTGCGCACTCCAGGCTGCAAAAAGTGGCACATGTGGTATCGCCGTACTCAGGAGAAGTAGGGCAATGTGTTTGGGGTGTATTTTATATATACCCATACTGTGTGTGAGAAATATCTCTGTAAACGACAACTTTTAAAAAATTTTATACAAAGTTGACAATTTACAGAGATATTTCTCTCACCCAGCATGGGTATATGTAAAATACACCCCAAAACACATTGCCCTACTTCTCCTGAGTACGGCGATACCACATAAGTGCCGCTTTTGCAGCCTGGGTGCGCAAAGGGCCCAAATTCCAACGAGTACCTTTAGGTTTTACATGGCGGCTCACAATTTAGCCTCGCCCAAAATGCCAGAACAGTAAACACACCCCACAAATGACTCCATTTCGGAAAGTAGACACCCCAAGGTATTCACTGAGGGGCATAGTGAGTCCGTCTGAGATTTTTTTTTTTTTGCCAGAAGTTATCAGAAATTGAAACTTTTTTTTTTTTCTCAGAAAGTGTCATTTTCCGCTAACTTGTGAAAAAAAATGAAATGATACATGAACTCACCAAGCCCCTCCGCGAATACTTTGGGGTGTCTTCTTTCTAAAATGGTGTAATTTGGGGATATTTATACTATCCTGGCATTCTAGCACCTGAAGAAACATGACAGGGGCTCAGAAAGTCAGAGCTGCTTCAAAATGCCGAAATTCACTTTTTGCACCATAGTTTGTAAACGCTATAACTTTTACCCAAACCAATAAATATACACTTATTGGATTTTTTTTTATCAAAGACATGTAGAACAATAAATTTAGAGAAAAATTTATGTAGAAATGTAGTTTTTTTTTAAAAAGTTTACAACAGAAAGTGAAAAATGTCATTTTTTTGCAAAAATTTCGGTAATTTTTGATTAATAGCAAAAAAAGTAAAAATGTCAGCAGCAATGAAATACCACCAAATGAAAGCTCTATTAGTGAGAAGAAAAGGAGGTAAAATTCATTTGGGTGGTAAGTTGTATGACGGAGCAATAAACGGTGAAATTAGTGTAGTGCGGAATTGTAAAAAGTGGCCTGGTCATTAAGGGTGTTTAAGCTAGGGGGGCTGAAGTGGTTAACAACATCACCACCAGAGGTTAACCCCGAATTTCTTTTTATTTTATCAGCAGGAGATTGACTGGAGGAGCCATGTTGGGCTGGAGAAAAGCGGGTCTCATTTATTGGTAGCCTGAGCTGGCTAAACACAGGCGTAGCTCAGCTGTGTGTATAGCCTTCAGAAGGCATACTGGGAATCCAGCAAGAGGAGCTTAGGCCGAAAGGCCCTGTGGGAGTAGAAATAGCATTGAAAGTAGCACTAGGCCGCTCTCATTGCAAGAGATTTCTAGCTGTCCGACGTAGGCTTTGTAAGAAGTCGGAGTCGGAGAGACGCACCGCGAGAATCCGGGCAGTGCTCTCCATGTACGGTCAAATAGAGTGTCCCTGGACGCAGGCAACACTGGTAATCGCTTGGTTAATCAAGGATGGGTAGTGGTAAATCCATGTTCGGGGGGGAAAAAATAGTCCCCTCGATGCGGTCAGATGGCTGCTCAGTACCTGAGATCTAGTTATGGGGTGAAGGCCACAAAGCCCCTTAAAGAATGGTGTAGATGGTCCAAGGGTACCCTTTGGGGTACCCCTCTGGAAAGATGTAGCCCAGCTATGGTTTCAAAAGACAATAATGGCAGTAAACCTGCAGGGGATACAGAGGGCGGTTTCAGTCCGGAGTAACCGCATTATGTACACCTGGCATGGATGAGAAGGGGTAACCGCAATTGGTGATATAGTTCCTGAAGCAGAAGAGGCTCTTTCTGAGCTAACTCTGTTAAGACAGGCTGCATCCACCTAGACTGTTGTAGTTTTTTTTTCAGATGTCTCTGCTGTCACCAATGTAATTATCTATCTTTCTCTATCTCTCTCTCTCTCTCTCATCCCACCCTCATCTCTCCATCTAACCTTGAGACGATGAACCATGCTGAGTCCAGCTTCTCTTCGTCCTGGTTTTGAGGACGATGAGAAGGGGGGAAAAGGGGTGTACAAAACAGCAATTTTCAAACATCAAGTGTCAATAATCAGGTCAAGAACATCAAGACTGCTTCTTTTTCTTTGACGGTACTTGGGTCAGATTTTTGCAAGGAGAAATCACGGCTGATCCATGACCTGAATGTACCGATTTAGCCCTTTATTCCATCAGGGATGCCCCCAGGCAGCCCCACGGGTTATGTCCACCACCGGGTTCGGGAGATTCTCCCAGACCTGGACTTAATAACCAGTGTTCTTTCTAGTCAACCAGGTAATTGGGTCGTGCTAAAGAAACATCTGAAGACAGGACTAGAGCCGGGATATCTTGGGCCATTCCAGGTGCTGCCGATGACGACGAGCCACACCAGACACTGCAAGAAGCTGCTCAACTACGTCAAAGGATGAGGAGTATCACTTTTGTTTACTTGTTTACATTCATTCTTAGGAAGGGAAGGCACCTCAAATTGGCAAGGGCCACAAGAAGACATTTGTTAGTAGCACATCCTAGAGGTTGATATCAGATATAGGTTTAATAGTAGCTCCGGCTCCTTGTTTGTTAATCCTGTATGGGTGCCCGGCAGCTAGGCGGCCCGCAGATGAGGTAAAGGAGATAGGTTGGTGGGGTCCTCCAGTTGTGAGGCAGTTATTACTGGAGGCCCGTGACTGTCAGAAGTTCTTGGTTGGAGTTGACAGGCCTGTACTATTTCCTATGCGGGTTAGCCATTTATAAGGTACTGCCCCCTAATGTCAGAGGGTCATGTGTCCTGGTAAAGCTTGTCCCTGAATCTTACGTTGCAGCTGATTGGGAACTCTTAGGGCTCACTGGTTTTCCATTAGATCCGGGCATGTACTTATGTTTTTTGTTTCCATTCATTCTATATGCCTGATGTATAACCGACCGAGTTCCCGAATAGACGAGATGCCCTGAAGACCAAACCATGGACCAGATGCTGAGGATTAATCATCGAGGGACACTGAGCAGCATATGACAAAGAGGAGGGACTGTTGTGGAAATTTAATATGATGTGTTTTCTAATATTGTCATCATGTCTCTCAGTGTGTAAACCACCGGAAGTGGATATCTTGCTGCGGATATAGAGACGCAGCAAGCAGTGTTTTCTTGGCGAATGGATAGATGCCGGCTGGGGCCCCCCGCCCAAAGTTGGGCCTGCCCACTTCCTATTTGTTATCCCTTTGGCTATGTAAATAAAGAAAGGGTCAGAGGAGAGCAGTTCTCACCTGGTCCACGATAGAGCAACATGTCTGACTGATTACTGGAATAGTGCGGCCTTTCCTTACACAAAAGGAGCTGATACACGTGCTTGGGAGCACGGGGTAAGGAAAATTACTATAACAACTATAACAGAAGAAAAGGCATGTTGAGTAGGGCGAAAGTAGAACTCTCTAAAAGTCGAAACCCAATCTTCATGATGTCCTCCAGGCGAGCCCCAGAAACCATCATAAAGGTGGAAGCTGCACTCCTAGTAGAATGAGCCGTGAACACAGAGGTATCCACTCCTGCCAAAAACACACTCCATTTAACCCAACGTGCGAGAGTAGGAGTAGAGACAGGGGCAAACGGTCGACAATAGGAGAGAAACAACTGAGGATTCTTGGCAGATCTATGCACGGAGGTCCTAGCTTCATATTTCTGAAGACAAGCAACCAGGCAAAGGGACGGAACGGCCGAAAAACTGGGATAAGAGACCGATCGAATATGTGTTTTGGTCCGGCGGGAAATAATGAAAGTGACCCCATCCAGAGAAAAATGACCTGGCATCGAATCCTATGCCCTGACGTCGGAAACCCTCTTGCATGTGATCAGACAAAAGAGGGTAACCAGCTTGGCCGAAAGCTGGTGCAGGGAAAGCTGAGATTTAGATGGCCATGACGTGAAAAGATCCAAAACCAAAGAAACATCCCAGGTGGATGAAAAACGCGGCCGAGGGGGCCGCGACATTCGTGATCCCTTGAGAAGACGGCATACCAGGGGATGTTGACCCGCAGGGCGTCCTTCGTAACCTTTGTGAAAAGAAGAAATCGCTGACCGGAAGAGACTGATGGTGCGATACGCTTTCCAATCCTCGAATAAAGACGTTAAAAGCTCTAGGACGTCCGATAGAGGGGCTGAAACGGGATCCACACCCCGTGCCACACACCAACCAGCCCATGATCTCCAGGCCGCTCTATAGGCCCTCCTGGTGCCAGGGGCCCATGATTCCTCCAAGAGTCTTCTAGTCGCGTCCAAAAGAGCTTTGCCTTGGCAGAGACGCCCGATATTCTGCAGGCCAGCAGACGAAGAGACCCCCTCCAGCAACAGCGGGTGTCGCGCGCCTCCGGAGCCTAAGAGGAGTTCTGGGTGGTCCGGGAGGAGCAATGGTGGCAGGATGAGCAGATCCAGCAGGTGAGGAAACCATGACTGAGAGGTCCAAAACGGCACAATCAGCACCAATTCCGCCTGCTGACAGTGGACCTGAGTCAGGACCCGGGGAAGCATTGCAAAAGGTGGGAATGCGTAGAGAAGAGGTCCGTGCCAATCTTGCAGGAATGCGTCCACAGCCTCTGCGTCTGGGTCCGGGCGCCAACTGAAGAAACGTGGCAGCTGAGTGTTCAGCGAACAGGTCGATACAGAATGGACCCCAGAGGGAGGAGATGTCGGAGAACACCAGCCCGTCTAACTTCCAATCCCTGCCATCCCTGAGGTATCGCGAGTTCCAGTCCACCTGGACATTCTGCAGACTAGGTAGGTACTCCGCCAACATCGTAACTTCCTGGTTGAGACAGAAAGACCAGAACTCCTTGGCCAAATGAGACAACATGCTTCAATAGTTACCCCCCATGGAGTTGACATAGCGGACAGCCGACACGTTGTCCATACGCAGATGAATGCAAGCTTTGGCTATGTTCTTGGCAAAGCTGCGGATGGCAAATGACCTGGCCAACAGCTCCAGAGCGTTGATATGGAGCACGGATTCCTCCTGAGATCAGCGTCCTCCAGTGGAAACTTTGTTGCAGTGGGCCCCCCAACCGAGTAGGCTGGCATCCGAGTCGATCGTGAAATCTGGACGAGGGCCGCAGATCGCCTTCCCATTCCAAGCTTGAAGATTGGAGATCCACCAACGCAACTTGTCTCGAGTCTCCGAATCCAGAGCGATCAGATCCGCGTACGAGGGACCAGCCTGAAGGTGAGCATGTTTCAGGCGCTAAAGAGCCCGATAATGGAGAGGGGCCAGAAACACCGCCTGAATCGAGGAGGAAAGGAGTCCTATATTCTGCGCCAGATGGCGAAGCGTAATCTGAGGAGTAGCCAGCGTCTTGAGTAGTTCCTTGCGGATGGACCAGAGCTTTGACTGAGGAAGGCTGAGAGTCTCTGAGACGGAATCCACCGAGAAACTCCATGTTTCTGGACGGGGCCAGAGTAGACTTATCGTAGTTGATGAGGAAACCCAATCGGGACAGGAGATCCATAGTTACCTGTAACTGTGAGAGAAGAATAGTGGGCTCCTGGGCCAGTAGAAGAATGTCATCCAGGTATATAATTAACCTGACCCCACGACTGCGGAGCCAAGCCACAACCGGGCGCATGATCTTGGTGAAGCACCAAGGGGCCGAAGACAGGCCGAAGGGAAGACAAGAGAAACGCCACACTTGTCCCTTCCAATGGAAATGAAGAAGGTCTCTGGAAGGTACTGATACCGGGACGTAGAGATAGGCATCTTTGAGATTGAGTTTCACCATCCAATCTCCCTGAGGAGGTGAATACCCTCCATGTTCAGGGGTTTGAGGTTTATCACGGGGCGCATCTGCCCTCCTTTTTCTGTACGAGAAAAATGCTGCTGAGCATGCCCTCTGTAGAGGTCGGGACCAGTTCGATGGCACGTTTGTGGAAGAGGTCTGTGAGCTCTTTGTCTATGGCCCATAACGCGGCCCTGGAATTTGACATGGGTGGGGGAGACGGAAGATGGTGCGGGAACTGCACCAGTTCTATCTGGAAGCCACGGATCGTGGACAACACCCAACTGTCCGACGTGATTGATGCCCAGACATGAGAAAAATGTCGGAGTCTGCCCCCTACACAATTTAGAGAAGAAGGAAGAGGAGGAACACTTACCAAGGGAACGACTGAAACCGGAACTTCCTCTGTAAGGCCTGCGGCCATGGAATACCTTCCTCATAGAAGATTGTGCCTTATCAAGGGCCGTAAAGGCACCAACGAATTTGCCCATGTCCTTAATGAAAGACACCCCAAAAAGGAGGCCCTGTGCCTCCCGACCAGCCTCAGAGCCATAATTAGCGAATTTAGCCCTCACTATCTTAAATAATATAGCCTTACGTCGTTCAATCGACAGTGAGGTGTTAACATTGCCGGCTATGCATATGGCCCGTTGGATCCACCCCGGAGTTCCTCTGAATCCACAGATGTATTAGCCGCTCTGGCGTGTTCCGCTATTTCAAAAAAATTTTTTGCTAGAGGACCGAAAACGTCTAGGAGTTTGTCCTGGCACGCTTTAAGGGGCGACTCCAGACCCCTTCTGGGGTTCCACCCTGACTAAAATTGGACCATTTTAGGGTCCACTGTAGGAGTCTCACAAACTTTGTTTGCCACTATGGGTCTTGGGCACTCTGCCTTTAGTTTATTATGGGCCTCTTTAATCAGAGGGTAACGAACACGTGCCTCAAGGTACTGTGCCACGTGGTCGAGGGGAAGCCATTCGGCTGACCTAGGGTGGTGGAGACTATCGGGGGTCGAAACAAGGTTCCCCTAAAGCAGGGATGCCCAACCTGCAGCCCTCCAGCTGTTATAAAACTACAACTCCCACCATGCTCTGCTGTAGTCTGATAGCTGTAGGCTGTCCAGGCATGCTGGGAGTTGTAGTTTTGCAACAGCTGGAGGGCTGCAGGTTAGGAGACCAGAAGGCCCCTTCAATGCGTCCGAAGACGAAGCTCCGGGAGGCGCTGAGGTGAGTACCGGAGCAAGGGCAGTAGGGGCAGAATCGGACAACTCGTCCTCAGGGAAATCCGTATCCTCAAACCCTGCCTCCTCCTCAGAGCCAATCTCAGAATCTGTCTCAGATTCAGTTTGTGCTCTGGCACATTTCCAATTCCTCGCCCATTCTGCCTGGCGGGATGAGGCTCTTTTGCGCGATGGCGCGCTCTCACGGGTGGCATTAGACTCGCCAATCAAAAGGGTTCTGGAGGCTGTTGTGCAGACAAGTCGGGTTGTGCCATGTAACTGGCAACACTAGGGCGAGCTGAGAGGGCATCAGAAATGGGACTTAGTGAGGGTGTGGGTCATAGACCCCATTGCTGCCCTGATAGCTTCAGAGACAGAGCTCTGGAAAGCGTCTGCTGAGAAGACGGTGTTACCAGCATCAGGTGCAGGGGAAGAGAACGATGTGTCTCTCCCTGCCTCCAAAAACTGTGAGGTGGGGTGCTCATCAGGGTGAGACATAATGGCAGGTATATATGCACTGTAAGGGACAGACAGAATGTTAGTGTACTGACAGGCAATGGAACTGCCTGAGGGACAGCCTAAGGGGACAATACTAACACAGGGGATAGGGAATAACTCACAGTGGGTAGTCACCCAGCTGGTGAAGGCAGTGTGATGGAGAGGCAGCCGGACAGCAAGGAAGCTGCAGGAAGGAAGGAGGAGGCATGGCCAAAAACGGCAGAAGGAAACCAGCTCTAGAGGGAAATAAGAGGGAGCCTATGCAGAAAAGGCTAGACCAAGATGGCCGCCGAAACAATGCTGCCGGCCATAATCTCGTGAGATTACGGCCACAGCTCCAAGATGAAGGCAGGAGAAGCTGGGTGAAGTGAGCCAGAAACGCTGGAGCAGGAAAACAGCAGGGATGAGAAAATGAGATGCAAAGGGAGGGTGGGAGGGAGGAACGATAGATAACCTGCAAGGGAAAAAGAAGAAAGGGACTAACCCATTTCCCCTTGCAGAGGGAGTGATGCTCTGCAGGAGAAGCACACACTCTCCAGGCAGGGACAGGGGAAGCTGGAATAAAGCTTCTGATAAAGAAGGGGATAACCCTAGGATAAACTATATATATACCCCCAGCAACAGTGAATAACAGCAAGAACAATAAAATACTGTAGAACACAACAGAGGTATATGCTGCTAAAACAAGTGTGATACTTATCTTGTGGCAGCATCAAAGAAAGAGAAAGTACTGAGGACTGGTGGACATTATATAGGGGGCACCTGTGAGGGGAGGGTTTGTTGCTATGGAGGGTTATGTTAATGCAGTTCATTTTTTCTTTGCTGCTGTGGCCGTCAGTAAAGAGAGAGATAGCAATAGGAGCCTCCGTGTCTTGACATAAAATTGGTTATGTGGCTGGAGGTATATTAGGCGGTCAGTAGATAACAATTTTACTATAGGCCAGTGGAGTACAGGCCCCAAATATTAGGCATTTACCGGACAGAAAAGAACAAGGGATTATGTGGCTGAAGGTATATTAGGCGGTCAGTGGATAACAATTTTACTATATACCAGTGGGATACAGGCCCCAAATATTAGGCATTCACCGGACAGAAAGGATCAACAGATTATGTGGCTGGAGGTATATTAGAATGTCAGTGGATAACAATTTTACTGTGGACCAGTGGGGCACATTCCCCAAAAATTATGCATTTACTGGACAGAAAAGAACAAGTGATTATGGGGCTGGACGTATATTAGGTGGTCAGTACATAAGAATTTACTGTAGGTCAGTGAAGTAAAGACCCCAAACATCAGGCATTTAGCGGACAGAAAAGAACAAGTGATTATGTGGCTGGAGGTATATTAGGTGGTCAGTAGATAACAATTTTACTGTAGGCCAGTGGAGTGCAGGCATTTACCGGACAGAAAAGAACAAGTGATTTTGTGGCTGAAGGTATATTAGGCTGTCAGTGGATAACAATTTTACTGTAGACCAGTGGAGTACTGGCCTCAAACATTAGGAATTCACCGGACAGAAAAGAACAAGTGATTATGTGGCTGGAGGTATATTAGGCGGTCAGTGGATAACAATTTTACTGTAGGCCAGTGGAGTAGAGGCCCCAAACATTAGGCATTTACCAGACAGAAAAGAAGATGTAATTCTGTTGCTGGAGGTATATTAGATAGTCAATGGATAACAATTTTACTGTAGGCCAGTAAAGGCACCAAAAATTATGCATTCACCGGACAGAAAAGAACAAGTCGGGGACAATACTGGAGACATATTAGGCTGTCAGTAGATAACAATTTTACTGTAGGCCAGAAAAGAACAAGTGATTATGTGGCTGGAGGTATATTAGGCTGTCAGTAGATAACAATTTTACAATATGCCACTGGGATACAAGCCCCAAACATTATGCATTCACCAGACATAAAAGAACAACTGTTTATGTGGCTGGATGTATATTAGGTGGTCATTGGATAACAATTTTACTTTAGGCCACTGGAGTACAGGCCCCAAACTTTAAGCATTCAAAGGACAGAAAAGAACAAGTGATTATGTGGCTGGGAGTGTATTAGGCGGTCAGTGGATAACAATTTTACTGTAGGAAAGGGGTGTACAGGCCCAAAACATTAGTCATTTACTGGACATAAAAGATCATCTGATTATGTGGCTGGAGGTATATTAGGTGGTCATTGAATAACAATTTTACTGTAGACCAGTGGAGTACAGGCCCTAAACATTAGGCATTCAGCGGACAGAAAAGAACAAATGATTATGTGGCTGGAGGTATATTAGACGGTCAGTGGATAACTTAATGATTTTCCTAGTCCATGACGTAAAGTCATAGTTTTATTAAAGACACGGAGGCTCATATTGCTATCTCTTCCTTTACTGTCCACCAATAGCAGCAAAGAGAAAATTTACATAAACATAACAACCAAGGACCCTCCCCTATCAGATCCTATAACAAGCAGCTCCTCTTCTGCAACTTCCTCTTTCTTTGTAACCGTGACACCAACATCTTCATCGGAACTGTAACTGGAACCGGCACTGGACCCGAACAACGACCACCATTCCGTTCGCCAAACCGAAGAAACGAGCCAACCTGGCTAACTCATCTGAAAACTCAAAACGAAGTAGAACTCCAGACACCGTGGGAAGTCAACCTGAAACAGAGTAAATAATATAGCCAGTGTAAGAGTCATGCAGAAAAATGGCACACATAGTGCTCAAGACGGCAGTAAATCCTAAGGCCGCAATAGATATCATAAAGAAATAAATGTCTAAGAACATAACAATATGTAATAAATAACTATAACTTACAGTAGAGAAATAAGCAAAAACAACAAATCGGGCGGGAAGATAACCAGGGCGGGCAATACTCGCCTCCGTGTCTTTAATAAAACTATGACTTTACGTCATGGACTAGGAAAATCATTAAGTTTTACCTCAAGACACGGAGGCTCATATTGCTAGTTCAAAGCTGATCAATAATGGACGAGAAAACATGAGGAGGCGGCCGAAAGTAAAATTCCCTAAACGTAGTGGCCCTAGACCAATCGGCCAAACGCAAAATGTCTTCCAAGCGAGCCCCCGAAATAGCCAGGGAAGTGGCCGTAGCGCTCCTGGCCGAATGAGCGGTAAAGACAGCCGTGTCAATACCCGAAAGGGACATGATCCACTTCATCCAGCGCGCCAAGGTCGGACTAGAAACCGGTCCAAACGGATGGCGAATAGAGAGGAACAGCTGTGGGACATCCGAAGAGCGATGAGCTCGAGTCCGCAACTCATATTCCTTCAAGCAGGCCACCGGACAGAGTGTCGGAGTAGACGGAAAACAAGGATAGGACACAGATCTGATATTGGTCTTGGTGCGGCGCGAGATGTTAAACGTAACACCTTCAGGAGAGAAAGACCTAGCGTCGTGATCCAGGGCCCTGACATCCGAGACCCTCTTACAAGAAATTAGACAAAAGAGGGTCAGCAATTTAGCCGACAGTTGACGGAGAGAAAGGGCCGCGTTGTCTGGCCACGCGTAGAGAAAGGAAAGGACTAAGGAAACATCCCACGTAGTGGTAAAGCGTGGCCGGGGAGGACGAGCCAAACGCGAGCCACGTAACAAGCGCGAAACTGAAGGATGTTGTCCAGCCGGGACCCCGTCAAATCCCTGATGAGTAGAGGAGATTGCCGAACGGAACAGGTTAATAGTCCTGTAGGCTTTCCCAGCTTCGAAGAGAGACGTAAGGAATTGTAAGAGGTGAGTCACAGGCGCCGAAATGGGATCCAGGTCCCGTTCCAGGCACCAGCTAACCCAAGTTCCCCAGGCTGCCCGATAAGATTTTCGGGTGCCGGGAGCCCAGGCATTGTCCAGGAGGCGTCTAGTTGCCTCCGAAATGCCCTCGACCTCCGGGTGTCCTGAGATGCGGCACGCCAGAAGTTGAAGCGAGCCGTCGATCAGTAGGGGATGTAGAATGCCCTGAGGGCCCAGGAGGAGATCTGTCCGACCCGGAAGGAGAAGAGGTACGTCCACAAGGAGTTCCAGGAGGATCGGGTACCAGGCCTGAGTCACCCAGAAGGGAATCACCACCAACAATTCCGCCCTCTGACGCCGAGTCTGCAACAGCATCCTCGGAATCATAGAAAACGGTGGGAACGCGTAGTGTAGGGCAGTCGACCAGTCCTGGAGAAACGCATCCACTGCCTCTGCCTCCGGATCCGGGCGCCAGCTGAAGAACCGGGGCAGGTGAGTATTGAGCCGGGATGCGAAGAGGTCTATGGCAAAGGGACCCCAGGTGTCCGAAACCGCAGAGAAGATCTCGGGTGCTAGCCTCCAGTCGCTGCCGTCCGCGAAGTATCGGGAGCTCCAATCCGCTCGATAGTTGTGTAGGCCCGGAAGGTATTCCGCCTGCACCATGATGTCCCTGGAAAGACAGTAGGACCAAAACTCCTTCGCCAGACGAGCCAATGTAGCCGGTTATTGACATAGCGGACTGCCGAGACATTGTCCATGCGCAATCTGATGCATGCGTGGGCGGTGCCATTGGTAAAACTCCTGATGGCAAACGAACCCGCCAGGAGCTCCAGCGCGTTGATGTGGAGACGGGCTTCGACATCCGACCATCGACCTCCCGTGGAGATCCCCTCGCAGTGGGCACCCCAGCCCTGAAGACTCGCGTCCGAATCCACCGTGAACTCCGGTTGGAAGCCGAAGATCGCTCTGCCGTTCCATGCTTCCAGGTTGTCTATCCACCAATGGAGCTCCTCCCGAGCCTCTGGATCCAGGATAACCGTGTCCGCAAACGTGGCACCGGAACGTAGGTGGGCGATCTTCAACCGCTGTAGGGCTCGGTAATGGAGGGGAGCGGGAAACACCGCCTGAATTGATGAAGCCAGCAGGCCAATAATGCGTGCCAGATGACGCAAGGATAGGGAGGTAGCCGCGAGGGCGTGCCTCAACTCCTTGCGGATCATCCGCAGTTTCTCCATCGGAAGGCTGAGGGATTCCGAAATAGAGTCCACCGTAAAGCCCAGGAATTCCATCCGCTGGGATGGCTCGAGGCAGGACTTCTCTGTGTTCAGGAGGAAGCCGAGGTTCGTCAGGAGGTCCGAGGTCCATTGGAGATGCCGTAAGAGGGTCGACTGACATTGGTGCATAATGAGGATGTCGTCTAGATAGATGACAAGCCGCACGCCCCGACTCCTCAGCCAGGCCATGACTGGACGTAGAAGTTTGGTAAAGCACCAGGGTGCCGAAGAGAGGCCAAACGGGAGGCAAGTGAACCGCCACACTTCGCCCTTCCAAAGGAAGCGCAAGAGATCCCTGGACATTGTGGCAATTGGGACCGTCAGATAGGCATCTTTGAGGTCCAACTTCACCATCCAGTCTCCTGGAATCAACAAATCCCGCAGAAGATGGATCCCTTCCATTTTGAAGTGGCGATATCGTACGATCGCGTTCAAGGCGCGAAGATTTATCACCGGTCGCATTTGACCGCCCTTTTTCTGCACCAGGAAGATATTGCTGAGGACTCCCCCGGGAGTAGGGGGGGCCCTTTCTATCACCCTTTTTTGACGAAGAGATGTCAGCTCGATGTCTACGAGCTCTGTGTCCGGACGCACTAGCGTTAGCGGGGGGGGCGGTGGGATGAGACACGGAGAGTCCGTGAGCTCTATGTGGAATCCCTGTACCGTGGTCAGAACCCATGGGTCCGCCGTAATGTTTGACCAAGCGTGGAAACAATGACGGAGTCTGCCCCCTACACAAAGGTCCAAAGAAGTCCCCACTGGGGATAGACTTACCGAAAGACTTTCGGAAATTCTGGTTGCCTCTGAAGGACCTGGATCGCCACTGGCCGCCTCTGGTGGGGAAGAATGGAGGTGGGTTCCTCGGTTCCTGGAAGGATGTCCTTTGTGTGAAGGAGCCTCTGCCCGAGCTGCGGGCTTGGAAAGTGGCACGGCCGGACAGGCGGCCCCTACTACTGCCGGCCCTAGTGGAGACCCGTCCCTGGAAGACCCTGCGCATGGAGGACTGGGCCTTGTCCAGGGCAGTGAACGTCCCCACAAAACGGCCGAGGTCCTTAATAAAGGAGTCCCCAAATAGTAGCCCCTGCGCATCTTTGCCAGGCTCAGTAAGTGCCAAGTTGGCCAATTTTGGATCCACTCTAAAGAGGATGGCTTTTCGCCGTTCAATAGCGAGGGCGGAGTTGGAACTACCCGCAATGCATATGGCTCTCTGAATCCAGCCAGTAAGCTCCTCCGGGTCAATAGGGGATCCTTCAACTCTGGCCGATTCGGCCATCTCAAATATTTTGGCTAGGGGACCAAATATGTCCAGGAGTTTGTCCTGGCAACTCTTAAGGGCTGAGTCTAACCCTTTGCGGGGGTTCCAGCCGGTCTTGGCCAAAAACTGGGTCATTTTAGGATCGACCGCCGGGGTCTCGCAGACCTTGTTGGGGATCAATGGCCTGGGGCACTCTGAGCGGAGCTTACTACGTGCCTCCTTGCTAAGAGGGCGACGTACCCAGTGCTCCAGATAGTCGCTCACATGAGCCGTTGGCAGCCACTCAGCTGACCGAGGGTGGTGTAGGGTGTCAGGGTCAAATAGTGGGGCGCCAGAGGGATCCACCGGAGTAGATGCAGCATTAGGGGCGGTGGAGGCCAAACCCACAGACCCAGAGGTGGAAGGTTTAGGACCAGAAGTGCCAGAAATATCAGGCTCTATTTCCTCCTCAGAGTGGCCGCTTGCCTCCGCAAAAGCCTCCGCATCAGACTCAAAGTCTGATTCGTCATCACTAATTTGTGCTCTGGCACATTTCCACGTGCGCGCCTTTTCTGCCTGGCGCGGTAAGGCTCTCTTGCGTGATCTATGCACGCTATCATGGGTGGCTTGGATCACACCAGTCAAATCCTCCTGTACAACAGGAGTGTCACAAGCGGTAGGCTGCGGGGCGGGTATAGAAGGCAACTGATTAGAGAGGCCAGGGGCATGGGCAGACAAAGCCTGGGATATGGTCTGTGAAATCATGGATGACATAGACCCCATGGCTTCAATAATTGCGCTGGAGACCGAGCGCTGCAGATCCAGAGCCTGCATATTCATAATAGCCCCTCTGGGATCACCAGTGGATGGAGGGGGGGGGACCCAGATGGGGAACGGTCTGATGACATGATCAGAACTACCTATTGCCCAACTGACCTAAAGAGGGGCCGATATTAGGATCTAATGGCCCTAAGAGCGCTAAAAACTAACCACAGATGAGGGGTTAATCACCCCAGAAGCCGCAGAGCAGGAACGCCGTCCGACAGAGATCAGGAGCCGCTGCACTGCCGACTATGCAGTGTGAGGAAACCACAATGGCCGCCGAAATCCCGCGAGATCTCGAGCGGGGTGAACAAAGATGGCCGCCGAGATCTCGCGAGACTACGGGCGACGAGTCCAAGATGGCGCCGAGATCTCGCGAGATCTCGGCAGCACTGAAGCACCGTAGGAGACGGAGCAGAAGGAGAAGAAGAAGATGGCAGTCGGGTAAGAGGAGAAATGGCGGCGCAGCAGTACATAGGCACTGGGAAAAGGGGAGAGGGGGGGGGAAGAGGTGATAAGGCCCCCGAAATGAATATACTGATCCCCAGGAAAACCGGAGGGTAAAAGGGGGACAGAAAAAGCAGGCGCAGAGGGAAGCGCACAGTCAAACAACCAATGGGACAAAGATAACAGCATATAGAGCCCCTGAGCCAGGTGAAGCTCAGGGATAAATCCTACAATCCCAGCAAAACATGCGATAGCAAACAAATATAAGGCATAGATGTTACTTATCTGGTGGCAGCAGCAAAGAAAGAGGAAGTTGCAGAAGAGGAGCTGCTTGTTATAGGATCTGATAGGGGAGGGTCCTTGGTTGTTATGTTTATGTAAATTTTCTCTTTGCTGCTATTGGTGGACAGTAAAGGAAGAGATAGCAATATGAGCCTCCGTGTCTTGAGGTAAAACTAATTTACTGTAGGCCAGTGGGGCACAGGCCCCAAATATTAGGAATTCACCTGGCAGAAAAGAACAACTGATTATGTGGCTGGAGGTATATTAGACGGACAGTGGATAACGACTTTACTGTAGGCCAGTGGAGCACAGGCCCCAAACATTATGCAATCACTGGAATGAAAAGAACAAGTGATTATGTGGCTGGAGCAATATTAGGCGGTCAGTGGATAACAATTTTACTGTAGTCCAGTGGAGTACAGGCCCCAAACATTAGGCATTTAGCGGACAGAAAAGAACAAGTGATTTTGTGGCTGAAGGTATATTAGGCAGTCAGTCGAAAACAATTTTACTGTAGGCCAGTAGAGTACAGGCCCCAAACCTTAGGCATTTACCGGACAGAAAAGTACCATTGATTATGTGCTGGAGGTATATTATGCGGTCAGTAGATAACAATTTTACTGTAGGCCAGTAGAGTACAGGTCCCAAACATTAGGCATTTACCGGACAGAAAAAAGCAAGTGATTATGTGGCTGAAGGTATATTAGGCGGTCAGTGGTTAACAATTTTACTATATGCCAGTTTGATACAGGCCCCAAACATTATGCATTCACCAGACATAAAAGATCATCTGATTATGTGGCTGGAGGTATATTAGGTGGTCATTGCATAACAATTTTACTGTAGACCAGTGGAGTACAGGCCCTAAACATTAGGCATTCAGCGGACAGAAAAGAACAAATGATTATGTGGCTGGAGGTATAGTAGACGGTCAGTGGATAACTAATTTACTGTAGGCCAGTGGGGCACAGGCCCCAAATATTAGGAATTCACCTGGCAGAAAAGAACAACTGATTATGTGGCTGGAGGTATATTAGACGGACAGTGGATAACAATTTTACTGTAGGAAAGGGGTGTACAGGCCCAAAACATTAGTCATTTACTGGACATAAAAGATCATCTGATTATGTGGCTGGAGGTATATTAGGTGGTCATTGAATAACAATTTTACTGTAGACCAGTGGAGTACAGGCCCTAAACATTAGGCATTCAGCGGACAGAAAAGAACAAATGATTATGTGGCTGGAGGTATATTAGACGGTCAGTGGATAGCTAATTTACTGTAGGCCAGTGGGGCACAGGCCCCAAATATTAGGAATTCACCTGGCAGAAAAGAACAACTGATTATGTGGCTGGAGGTATATTAGACGGACAGTGGATAACAATTTTACTGTAGGACAGTGAGATACAGGCCCCAAACATTAGGCATTTAATGGTCAGAAGAGAACAATTGATTATAAGGCTGGAAGTATATTAGGCGGTCAGTGGATAACAATTTTACTGTAGGCCAGTAAAGGCCTCAAAATTTATGCATTCACTGGACAGAGAAGAACAAGTGATTATGTGGCTGGGCTTATATTAGGCGGTCAGTGGATAACAATTTTACTGTAGGCCAGTGAAGTACTGAAGGGTTCTATTTCAGTTTAAAGTCTATTTTGTATATAAGATTTAAATTCCATCACTATCTATACATCAGTAAATCACTCACACAGGAACACATAGGGGTAAAGAGTTCTTGGAAAACTATTTCATAAGACCTAAGTGTTTTGCCCACATATAGCCTTGACTCTGATGAAAGATATAACTTAAATCTGTAGCTGGCTAAGACGTGTGTTACTTTGTGATTGGTTAACTTAAACATAATGTTATTGGATTAGGGCTATATACACTCACCTAAAGAATTATTAGGAACACCTGTTCTATGTCTCATTAATGCAATTATCTAGTCAGTCAATCACATGGCAGTTGCTTCAATGCATTTAGGGTTGTGGTCCTGGTCAAGACAATCTCCTGAACTCCAAACTGAATGTCAGAATGGTAAGAAAGGTGATTTAAGCAATTTTGAGCGTGGCATGGTTGTTGGTGCCAGACGGGCCAGTCTGAGTATTTCACAATCTGCTCAATTACTGGGATTTTCACGCACAACCATTTCTAGGGTTTACAAAGAATGGTGTGAAAAGTGAAAAATATCCAGTATGTGGCAGTCCTGTGGGCGAAAATGCCTTGTGGATGCTAGAGGTCAGAGGAGAATTGGCCGACTGATTCAAGCTGATAGAAGAGCAACGTTGACTGAAATAACCACTCGTTACAACCGAGGAATGTAGCAAAGCATTGGTGAAGCCACAACACGCACAACCTTGAGGCGGATGGGCTACAACACCAGAAGACCCCACCGGGTACCACTCATCTCCACTACAAATAGGAAAAAAAAGGCTACAATTTGCACGAGCTCACCAAAATTGGACTGTTGAAGACTGGAAAAATGTTGCCTGGTCTGATGAGTCTCGATTTCTGTTGAGACATTCAAATGGTAGAGTCCGAATTTGGCGTAAACAGAATGAGAACATGTATGCATCATTCACTGCTCAATGTAGACTTGAAATTATGGGCCAAAATATTGGCACATAGAATTGCTCCGTTGTTGCCTGGGTTGGTGTCTCCGGAACAATCAGGCTTTGTCGGTGGCAGGGAATGCAAAGACAGCACTTTTAGGGTGTTGCAGGCCATGGATTTTGCAATCAAGACAAAGACCCCTCTCGCTCTGCTCAGTACAGATGCTAAAAAAGCGTTTGACAGAGTCGATTGGGGCTTTATGAAAGATACTCTATGCAAGTTTGGCTTTCCACCACTCTTCATTTCAGCTTTTCTCACTTTGTATTCCCACCCCTATGCTAGAGTGAGGGTTAATGGCCTGCTGTCTCCTCCTTTCCAAATTGCCAATGGGACCCGACAGGGCTGCCCGCTTTCCCCCACACTCTTCATCCTCTGCCTGGAGACACTGATCCAGGCGATACGACAGGATGAGGCGATAGCTGGTCTACAAGTTGGTCCAGTGACACACAAAGTAGCAGCCTTTGCTGACGATATGCTTCTTCTATTGTCAGACCCTGCAGAAGCATTTCCCGTCCTTCTCAAACTGTTGGGAATCTTTGGAGACCTGTCCAATTTTAAAATTAATCTCTCAAAGTGCAAAGCTTTGGCGGTTAAAATCCCCGAGCCGACAGTTGCCAGGTTAGCCTCCACATACCCGTTCCAATGGGCTTCCTCTTACATCCGATACCTAGGGATAAATATCTCTGCAACCCCCCCACAACTATATGACCTCAACTACATCCCCATCTTGGATGAAGTTAAATCAATGTTAGCAGCATTACGTATCCCCTTCATGTCTTGGTTAGGTAGGGTTAACCTAGTTAAAACCTACATTTTACCAAAAATATTATATGTAATACAAGCACTCCCGATATATGTCCCGGACTCCTTCTCGGCTCTGCGCAAACTCCTCTCCTCCTTCACCTGGAAGCAGACTAAACCCCGAATATCCCATGACACACTGACCCGCCTGAAACGTAAAGGCGGAATTGGTATGCCAGACTTTAAATACTACTACTTATCATCACTTCTCCGACTGCACTCGGAACTATTAAACCCTTACAACAACAAACTAGGATGCCAAATAGCTCGACTGATACTCTCCCCAGTTGAGTTAACGTCATTATGGAAGATCAAAATCCACACTACTCCAGCCGCCCTGAGAAGCCACCAGGCACTCCAAAATTCTTCGACATTCTATCAGGGTATACTATCCTCCTGGCAGAAATTATCTGTCCTTTTTGGCTTTCCAAACCGCCCTTCCCCTCTCATGCCAATCAAACTCCTTCCACACTTCATCCTCAGTGGCTACTCAGATGTATACAACTTGTGGTTTAATCTGGGAGATATAGCCATAGGTGACCTGTTGCACAACAGGAGAATACCTTGTATGGGAGATCTCCAGACATCACTTAAGTTGGACAGTTGGTCCCCACTACACTTTATGCACTTTAGATTCTTCTGTCAAAGATACTTGGACTTACTCCAGCGAGACTATCTCCCCTCCTGGTATGACCTACTCCTGACATCCACTTCCCCGGGGAAAAAATTGCTTTCATTAATATATAATAAAATACAAGAAGCCAAAACTGTGGAAACACCTCCCTATATCTCCACATGGGAGAAAGAGATGGGATTGTCTTTTGATGCTGCAGACATTGAGGTGATCCTCCAACATTCCCATAGCTTTTCTAGATGTGTTAGGGTTCAGGAGAACTCTTATAAATTGATCACACAATGGTATCGAGCTCCCAGCATTTTACACAAAATAGATCCTTCCATATCTCCATGTTGCTGGAGATGCCATAACAACTTAGGCACAAATTACCATATATGGTGGACATGCCCATTACTCGCTCCATTCTGGAGTTCGGTATCAACAGATGTTCAGTCTATCTGTTCCACTAACACCCCTCTTACTCATACTCTAGTTCTCCTGAACCTACTGTCTCCAGAATATCCCCTGACAAAACACTCCCTAATACCACATCTTATAGCTGCAGCCAAAGTACTGATACCTCGCTATTGGCTCTCCACCACTATCCCGACCAGAGGGGAATGGATAGACAAATTATGTGAAATATACAGATTTGAGGAATTATCTAGCTGGGAATCCTTACCCCATGATAAGTTCCTTAAAATATGGGCTCCTTGGCAGGCCTGGTATAACCCCGTGGGGATATCTGCACATTCTCCTTGACTCAGCTATTACACCCGTGCCAATAAGTACACGCCACACTTATAATCATTTACTCTGTAAATCCTCTGATAGCCTTTATGGGTCTCCTAGACCATTGGTCACTCCCAGTAACCTTGATTACTACTTGCCCTATATGCTGGACCCAATAATTATGTCTGTTTTCATTACCCTGTCACTGATCCGATCCAATGCCAGTCTAAAGCTGATTGCAATCCATGTTAATCTGTTCCTAATTGTTATTGTATTTGAACAAAATGCTGTTAACCCAAGTAGTACAGTTGTTTGCTATATTGTCAACGCCAACTTGGCAACAATTGTACAACTGTACCATGTCTTTCCAATGATAAATAAAGATTTGAAAGAAAGAGAACATGTATGCATCATGCCTTGTTACCACTGTGCAGGCTGGTGCTGGTGGTGTAATGGTGTGGGGGATGTTTTCTGGGCACACTTTAGGCCCCTTAGTGCCAATTGGGCATCGTTTAAATGCCACAGGCTACCTAAGCATTGTTTCTGACCATGTCCATCCCTTCATGACCACCATGTATCCATCCTCTGATGGCTACTTCCAGCAGGATAATGCACCATGTCACAAAGCTCGAATCATTTCAAATTGGTTTCTTGAACATGACAATGAGTTCACTGTACTAAAATGGCCCCCACAGTCACCAGATCTCCACCCAATAGAGCATCTTTGGGATGTGGTGGAACGGGAGCTTCGTGCCCTGGATGTGCATCCCTCAAATCTCCATCAACTGCAAGATGCTATCCTATCAATATGGGCCAACATTTCTAAAGAATGCTATCAGCACCTTGTGGAATCAATGCCATGTAGAATTAAAGCAGTTCTGAAGGCAAAAGGGGGTCCAACACCGTATTAGTATGGTGTTCCAAATAATTCTTTACTTGAATACTTGGGCTTTGTCCTCACACAGGGGGAAAGAAGAATCAGTCCCGGGAAAATCCAGTCTATTGCGGGCCTGGTCACCCCGCGCACCAAGAAGGAAATGCTGTCCTTTCTTGGTATGATAAACTACTGTAGACAATGGATCCCCGACTGTTCTTATTATGACAATATTTTGAGGCAAGCCTCTCTGGAGGAATCCCCAGAGCTAATAAGACGGCCAAAAGAAATGTTGAATGCTTTCGATACTCTGAAATGTTCATTGATGTGTAGCCCAGGATTGGGCCTCCCTGATTATAACCTACCATTCCACATGTTTGCACGACAATACTGTAAAACCATGGTGGGGGTACTCACTCAAGAACATGGGGGAAAGTTGCGTCCTTGTGCCTTTTTCTCAAAGGTAATGCCTGTCCCTGTACAAAGGATGCCGGCATGTCTACGTACTCTTGCGGCCTGTGCGATGATGGAGGAATTGGCCACACCCTTTACACTGGGATACCACACTGTCTTGCATACTACCCATGACATAGTGGGACTACTCAGAGGTATTCATACGCAGTACATGTCAGCACAACGATTCTCAGGATATAAAGTCCTTTTACTCAGTGATCCATCATTACAGATTAAATATTCCTCACATACGGCAGGACCAGCACCTATACTAAATGCATTGCTAGGACTAAAAGGGACAGAAGACTTTTTACCAGACGAACATGACTGTCTCAAGGTACTAGAATACGAAACCTCCCCCAGACTAGAATTGTCAGCCACCCCCATACCAGACGCACCAGAAGTGTTTGTAGATGGTTCATGTTCACGTCCACTCGACACCATCTACTGTGCAGCATATGCAGTAGTGATGCTGCCAGATATTATCCTTGAGTCACGACCCGTGCATGTCAAATACACAAAAACAAACCTGTCACAATATACACAGACAGCAGATGCAGATGCACACGGAGTTGTGTGGGACCATGGGGTAATCTGGCAACACAGGGGTTTCACCACAGCTGACGGTAAGAAAATATCACATTCCCAGCTTATAGATGATCTGTTGGCCGCCCTCCAGCTTCCCTCACAAATAGCTGTTATACATTGCAAAGCACATACTCGAGGAAAAGATAAGATTTTCCAGTGCAATGCCCTGGCTGACAAGGTGGCAAAAGAAACGGCCCAAAAACATCCCAATCAGATTCATGAACCAGACCCTTGGGCAATGGCTTGCCTAAAGCCTCCATCCTTAAGCTCCACACACATGCTGACAGAGCTCCAGAGATATGCCACAGAGGAAGAAGAAAAAGACTGGGTTTACCCTGTTTTGCAGAAAAATCCACAGACTGGATTGATCTGCAAAGAGGGAAAACCATGTATACTCCAGCACAGCGCGGCACTTTTCATAGCACATTTTCACGGAGCAGGGCATAACAGCATCAAAACAACATGGACCCTTTTGAGCCAAAATTTCTATATAACAGACATGTAACATGTGGTTGCAGACTACATAGGCAGATACTTGATCTGCCTTCGAGCTAATCCTGGTAATCCACATAGGATATTACACCAACATCTTGATTATCCCACGACTCCATTCACCCATTTACAGGTTGACTACACACATATCCCCAAGACAAAGGGTAAGCAAGAATACGCTTTGGTCATAGTGGACATGTTTTCTAGATGGCCAGAGGTATTCCCTACAAAGGCAGAAGATGCCAAGACCACAGCAAGGATTATCACTCAGCAGATAATTCCAAGATGGGGATGTCCCCTGGTCATTGAATCAGATTGGGGGCCAGCATTTACATCCAAGTTAAATAGAGAAATAACCAGATTGTTACAGGTGGAATGGAGATTTCATATCCCGTATCACCCCCAAAGCTCGGGAATTGTAGAACACATGAATCGAACAGTTAAAGACAAACTTAGGAAAGCCACAGCAGGTACTTTTGAGAAATGGAAACAAATCATACCTATTATATTGTCAGAAATAAGAATGACTCCCAATAAGAGGTTAGGACTGTCACCCTTTGAAATCCTTGTGGGTAGGCATTTCCAACTCCTTGGGCAAGTCACCCCCTAGTGGTACAGGAAGGCGACATAGACCAGATTAGGGAAGAATATGTCACAAAACTGATTAAAGTTCTTAGCAAAACTGAAGAAAATGTTGCTTGTAAGTCTCCCTATCTTCCACAGAAACCAACGCACCCCTTCCGTGCTGGGGACATGGTGGTGGACAGGGTACTACGTATAGAAAAGATCCCAAGGAGCAGGCATTTGGACCCCCTACCACGGTGGTAGCAGTCACTATAACAGCGATTCTCACAGAGGAGGCTCCGATCTGGATTCATGCTATTAGAGTGAAAAGGGTCCCTGAGGCTTCTTCTCCGGTATCCAACAAAGAGGGTGAAGCAGGTGTGAAATCCCTGAACAAAGAGGGGAGCTCAGAAGAAGCCTTGCCACAGGCTGAAGATGAAGACCCCACAATATTCTGGGAGATTTGATTGTCTGCTGCTGATTATTAATCTTTGTGTTTTCTTGCCAATCGGACTCATTACCACTTGTATTTATCATCCAGAGGAGATGAGTTTTTTATGTGGTGCACCAAATAATCACACAGTCTCTAAAAGAGCTCAGGAGCAAGATCCTTTTGTTCCTGACCCCTCTTATTCTGAACAGAATAGTATAATCAGGATAGTGAAGGCCCTAAATGTTAGCTCATTGTGCCTTAAAGATTTACAGAGTCCACGAGACCTCATACAAACATGTGTTGTTGCTGTGCCTACACCCGATGAATCCCTCCTTGGAGTCTGGTCGAGGGCTATCAATACACAATCTTTTATTCCTTTGTATGATTTCTGTGGGGAGTGTCAGAAATTAGAAAATGGCATGGATAATATTAGAATAATGACTATTAACGTGACTGCAGCAGAGACCTGTTTTACTTTTTCCCAAGACATGACTTTATAGTGTGACGATAAAGGTATAAAAGAAGGACTACCTAAGAATAGTGTATATGATTACATTGATGACACCTGTAAAAAGAATAGTAGACCTGCTAGCTCCCTTAATGATTCCATGAGTTGTAACAAAACCATTGTGACACCTAGTTTTACCTATAATATCATGCTCTCTAAGGGATGGTTTTTGTCTTGTGGTAACAGTACTTACAATTACATCCCTGCCAATGTTATTGGAGGTCCCTGTGTATTATCCAGGCTGACTTTAGCCCTTCCCAGTCGACCTCCTATCAGGAGAGCTTATAGATCAGTTACCAAGACTTTATCAGAAGACTGTGACTCTACACTACCCCTTCTCAGCTGTGCATAATATACAAGTTTGGGCACCTCTATATTAGGAGTGCCTGGACTGGCTATATATAAAACTCGTACTATAAATTCTATTGCATGTGACCTGGCCAAATCTCTGAATCATACCTCTATCGCCTTAACAGACATACTATTAGATCTACGAGGAGCAGTGCTGGAAAACAGATTTGCTGTAGATTATTTGTTGCTGAAACATAATGTAGGGTGTCAGGATTTTAAAGGAATGTGTTGTTTTAATGTATCTGACCATTCCAGATCAATCCAGTCACATATTCAATCGTTACATGACATAGCCAATAATATTAAGACGGATGTTGATTCATCCTCTTGGTGGGAATAGTTATTGAGCTGGATGCCGGATTTGAGTTGGTTGAGAATATTATTTGTTAGTATTATAATCATAATTGCCTCCTTGATTATTATATGTTGCTGTATCCAATGTATACCCTCATTAATTAATACATTTATGAGATGTGGGCGAGTCCCAGATACACCACAAGCTGCATACATTCAGATACCTCAAAAAAAAACTGTGTCTCCAGAGGACAATAATATTTACAGAAATATTTTGAAAGAAAAAACAAGAAAGGAACAAAATGAAAAAAATACATTATATAAAATATGTAGATGGTTTTTAAGAGGGGATTGAAGGGTTCTATTTCAGTTCAAAGTCTATTTTGTATATAATCTTTAAATTCCATCACTATCTATACATCAGTACATCACGCACACAGGGACACATAGGGGTAAAGAGTTCTTGGAAAACTATTTCATAAGACCTAAGTGTTTTGCTCACATATAGCCTTGACTCTGATGAAAGATAAGATAACTGAAATCTGTAGCTGGCTAAGACGTGTGTTACTCTGTGATTGGTTAACTTAAACATAATGTTATTGGATTAGGACTATATATGTCTCATTAGATCATTAAAGACTTAGAGTGACTTTGAACAACACCTAATTGTGTCCTGTGTCAACGTCGCTCTCTCTGGCGCCAGATAAGAATCAAATCAAGCTGAATACCTAAGTCTGGTACCAGGGGTACCAATAGGAGGGAAAGAAAAGAATATTCCTAACAAGTACTGCCCAAACATTAGGCATTTAGCGGACAGAAAAGAACAAGTGATTATGTGGTTGGAGGTATATGAGGCGGTCAGTAGATATCAATTTTACTGTAGGCCAGTGGAGTACAGGCCCCAAACATTAGGCATTTACCGGACAGAAAAAAAACAAGTGATTATGTGGCTGGAGGTATATTAGGCGGTCAGTGGATAACAATTTTCCAATATGCCAGTGGGATACAGGCCCGAAACATTAAGCATTCACCAGACATAAAAGAACAACTGATTATGTGGCTTGAGGTATATTAGGAGGTCATTGAATAACAATTTTACTGTAGGCCAGTGGAGTATAGGCCCCAAACATTAGGTATTCAACGGACAGAAAAGAACCAGTGATTATGTGGCTGGAGTTATATTAGCCGTTCAGTGGATAACAAATTTACTGTTGGCCAGTGGGGTACAGGCCCCAAATATTAGGCATTCACCAGACAGAAAAAACCAACTGATTATGTGGCTGTAGACCAGCAGTGCACATTCCAAAAATTATGCATTTACTGGACAGAAAAGAACAAGTAATTATAGAGCTGGACGTATATTAGGGGGTCAGTACATAACAATTTACTGTAGGCTAGTGAAGTAAAGGCCCCAAAAATTATGCATTCACCGGACAGAAAAGAACAAGTGATTATGTGGCTGGAGCTATATTAGGCGGTCAGTGGATAACAAATTTACTGTAGGCCAGTGGAGTAGAGGCCCTAAACATTAGGCATTTACCGGACAGAAAAGAACATGTGATTCTGTGGCTGAAGGGATATTAGACCGTCAGTGGATAAAAATTTTTCTGTAGGCCAGTAAAGGCCCCAAAAATTATGCATTCACCGGACAGAAAAGAACAACTGATTATGTGGCTGGACATATATTAGACGGTCAGTGGATAACAAATTTACTGTAGGCCAGTGGAGTACAGGACCCAAACATTAGACATTTAGCGGACAGAAAAGAACAAGTGATTATGTGGCTGGAGGTATATTAGGCGGTCAGTAGATAACAATTTTATTGTAGGCCAGTGCAGTAGAGGCCCCAAACAGTAGCCATTTACCGGACAGAGAAGAACAACTGATTATGTGGCTGGAGTTATATTAGACAGACAGTGGATAACGATTTTACTGTAGGACAGTGGAGCACAGGCCCTAAACATTATGCAATCACTGGACAGAAAAGAACAACTGATTATGTGGCTGGAGGTATATTAGGCAGTCAGTCGATAACAATTTTACTGTAGGCCTGTGGAGTACAGGCCCCAAACATTAGGCATTCACCAGACATAAAAGAACAATTGATTATGTGGCTGGAAGTATATTAGGTGGTCATTGGATAACAATTTTACTTTAGGTCACTGGAGTACAGGACCCAAACTTTAAGCATTCAAAGGACAGAAAAGAACAAGTGATTATGTGGCTGGAGGTATATTAGACGGTCAGTGGATAACAATTTTACTGTAGGCCAGTGGAGTACAGGCCCCAAACATTACGCATTTACTGGACAGCAAAGAACAAGTGATTATGTGCCTATTAGGTGGTCAGTGGATAACAATTTTACGATATGCCAGTGGGATACTGGCCCCAAACATTATGCATTGACCAGACATAAAAGAACATCTGATTATGTGGCTGGAGGTATATTAGGTGGTCTTTGCATAACAATTTTACTGTAGGCCAGTGGAGTACAGGCCCCAAACATTAGGTATTCACCGGACAGAAAAGAACAAGTGATTATGTGGCTGGAGGTATATTAGGCGGTCAGTAGATAACAAATTTACTGTAGTCCAGTGGAACACAGGCCCCAAACATTATGCAATCACCGGAATGAAAAGAACAAGTGATTGTGAGACTGGAGCAATATTAGGCGGTCAGTGGATAACAATTTTACTGTAGGCCGGTGGAGTACAGGCCCCAAAAATTAGGCAATTACCGGACAGAAAAGAACAAGTGATTAAGTGGCTTTAGGTATATTAGGGGATCAGTAGATAACAATTTTACTCTAGGCCAGTGGAGTACAGGCACCAAACATTAGACATTTATCGGACAGAAAAGAACAAGTGATTATGTGGCTGAAGGTATATTAGGTGGTCATTTGATAACAATTTTACTATATGCAAGTGGGATACAGGCCCCAAACATTATGCATTGACCAGACATAAAAGAATAACTGATTATGGGGCTGGAGGTATATTAGGTGGTCATTGGATAACAATTTTACTGTAGGACAGTGAGGTACAGGCCCCAAACATTAGGTATTCACTGGACAGAAAAAAACAAGTGATTACGTGGCTGGAGGTATATTAGGCAGTCAGTGGATAACAATTTTACTGTAGGCCAGTAAAAACCTAAAAAATTATGCATTCGCCAGACAGAAAAGAACAAGTGATTACGTGGCTTGAGGTATATTAGCTGGTCAGTGGATAATAATTTTACTTTAGGCCAGTGGAGTAAAGGCCCTAAAAATTATGCATTCACCGGACAGGAAAGAGTAAGTGATTATGTGGCTGGAGGTATATTAGGCAGCCAGTGGATAACAAATTTACTGTAGGCCAGTGGGGCACAGGCCCCAATTATTAGGCATTCACCTGGCAGAAAAGAACAACTGATTATGTGGCTGGAGGTATATTAGACGGACAGTGGATAATGATTTTACTGTAGGCCAGTGGGATACAGGCCCCAAACAATATGCATTCACCATACATGAAATAACAACTGATTATGTGGCTGTAGGTATATTATGCCGTCAATAGATAAAAATTTTACTGTAGGCCAGTGGAGTACAGGTCCCAAACATTAGGCATTTACTGGACAAAAAAGAACAAGTGATAATGTAGCTGGAGGTATATTAGCCGATCAACGGATTACAATTTTACTGAAGGCCAGTGGAGTACAGGCCCAAAACATTAGGCATTTACCGGACAGAAAAGAACAAGTGATTATGTGGCTGAAGGTATATTAGGCTGTCAGTGAATAACAATTTTACTATATGCCAGTGGGATACAGGCCCCAAACATTATGCTTTCACCAGACATAAAAGAACAAGTGATTATGTGGCAGGGAGTTTATTAGGCGGTCAGTGGATAACAATTTTACTGTACGAAAGGGGCGTACAGGCCCAAAACATTAGGCATTCACTGGACAGAAAAGAACAAGTGATTATGTGGCTGGAGTTATATTAGACGGTCAGGGGATAACAATCTTACTGTAGGCCAGTGGGGTACAGGCCCCAAATAATAGGCATACACCAAACAGAAAAGAGAAAGTGATTATGTGGCTAGAAGTAAATTAGTTGGTCAGTGGATAACAAATTTACTGTGGGCCAATGGGATACAGGCCCCAAATATTAGGCATTTACCAGACAGAAAAGAACATCTGATTATGTGGCTGGAGGTATATTAGACGGTCAGTAGATAACAATTTTTCTATATGCCAGTGGAGTACAGTTCCCAAACATTAGTCATTTGTCGGACAGAAAAAAAATAGTGATTATATGGTTGCAGGTTTATATATTTGGCAGTCAGTGGATAACAAATTTACTTCAGGCCCCAAATATTTTGCATTCACCAGACAGAAAAGAACAACGGATTATGTGGCTGGAGGTATATTGGACAGACAGTGGATAACAATTTTACTGTAGGCCAGTGGAGTATAGGCCCCAAACATTAGGTATTCACCGGACAGAAAAGAACAAGTGATTATGTGGTTGGAGGTATATTAGGTGGTCAGTAGATAACAATTTTACTGTAGACCAGTGTAGTACAGGCCCCAAACATTAGGAATTCACCTGACAGAAAAGAACAACTGATTATGTGTCTGGAGGTATATTAGACGTACAGTGGATAACAATTTTATTGTAGGCCAGTGGAGCACAGGCCCAAACATCATGCAATCACCGGACAGAAAAGAACAAGTGATTATGTGGCTTTAGGTATATTACAGGATCAGTAGATAACAATTTTACTTTAGGCCAGTGGACTACAGGCCCCAAACATTAGGCATTTATCGGACAGAAAAGAACAAGGGATTATGTGGCTGGAGGTATAATAGGTGGTCATTTGATAACAATTTTGCTATATGCAAGTGGGATACAGGCCCCAAACATTATGCATTGACCACACATAAATGAAAAATCTGATTATGTGGCTGGAGGTATATTAGGTGGTCATTGGATAACAATTTTACTGTAGGACAGTGAAGTACAGGCGCCAAACATTAGTCATTTACCGGACAGAAAAGAAAATGTGATTCTGTGGCTGGAGTTATATTAGACGGTCAGTGGATAATAAGTTTACTGTAGGCAGATAGAGTAAAGGCCCCAAAAATTATGCATTCACCGGACAGAAAAGAACAAGTGATTATGTGGCGTGAGCTATATTAGGCGGTCAGTGGATAACAATTTTATTGTAGGCCAGTGGAGTACATGCCCCAAACATTAGGCATTTATCTGACAGAATTAACAAGTGATTATGTGGCTGGAAGTATATTTGGCGGTCAGTCGATAACAATTTTACTGTATGCCAGTGAAGTACAGGCCCCAAACATTAGGCATTAACCGGACAGAAAAGAACAAGTAATTATGTGGCTGAAGGTATATTAGGCGGTCAGTGGATAACAATTTAAGTTTAGGCCAGTGGAGTAGAGGCCCCAGACATTAGGCATTTACCGGACAGAAAAGATCAAGTGATTATGTGGCTGAAGGTATATTAGGCGGTCAGTGTAAAACAATTTTACTATATGCCAGTGGGATACAGGACCCAAAAATTATGCATTCACCACACATAAAAGAACAACTGATTATGTGGCTGGAGGTATATTAGACGTACAGTCGATAACGACTTTACTGTAGGCCAGTGGAGCACAGGCCCCAAACATCATGCAATCACCGGACAGAAAAGAAAAAGTGATTATGTGGCTTTCGGTATATTACAGGATCAGTAGATAACAATTTTACTGTAGGCCAGTGGAGTACAGGCCCCAAACATTAGGCATTTATCGGACAGAAAAGAACAAGGGTTTATGTGGCTGGAGGTATAATAGTTGGTCATTTGATAACAATTTTTCTATATGCAAGTGGATAACAGTTTTCCTGCTGGAAAGGGGCATACAGGACTAAAACATTAGGCATTTATCGGACAGAAAAGAACAAGTGATTATATGGCTGGAGGTATATTAGGCGGTCAGAGGATAACAATTTTACTGTAGGCTAGTGGAGCACAGGCACCAAATATTAGGCATTTACCGGACAGAAAAGAACAAGTGATTATGTGGCTGGAGGTATATTAGGCGGTCAGTCGATAACAATTTTACTGTAAGCCAGTGGAGTACAGGCCCCAAACATTAGGCATTAACCGGATAGGAAAGAACATGTGATTCTGTGGCTGGAGGTATATTATGCGGTCAGTAGATAATAATTTTACTGTAGACCAGTGGAGTATAGGCCCCAAACATTAGGCATACACCGGACAGAAAAGAGAAAGTGATTATGTGGCTGGAAGTATATTAGACGGTCAGTGGATAACAATTTTACTGTAGGCCAGTGGGGTACAGTCCTCAAACATTAGTCATGTTTCGGACATAAAAAAAATAGTGATTATATGGTTGCAGGTATATTTGGCAGTCAGTGGATAACAAATTTACTTCAGGCCCCAAATATTTGGCATTCACCAGAAAGAAAAGAACAACTGATTATGTGGCTGGAGGTATATTAGACAGACAGTGGATAACAATTTTACTGTAGGCCAGTGGAGTACAGGCCCCAAACATTAGGCATATAACGGACAGAAAAGAACCATTGATTATGTGGATAGAGGTATATTACAGGATCAGTAGATAACAATTTTACTGTAGGCCCCAAACATTAGGCATTTTCCAGACAGAAAAGAACCATTGATTATGTGGATGGAGGTATATTATAGGTCAGTAGATAAAAATGTTACTGTAGGCCAGTGGAGTACAGGCCCCAAACATTAGGCATTTACCGGACAGAAAAGAACAAGTGATTATTTGGCTGAAGGTATATTAGGCGGTCAGTGGATAAAAATTTTAGTATATGCCAGTGGGATACAGGACCCAAAAATTATGCATTCACCACACATAAAAGAACAACTGATTATGTGGCTGAAGATATATTAGGTGGTCATTTGATAAAAATTTTACTATATCCAAGTGGGATACAGGCCCCAAACATTATACATTGACCAGACAGAAAAGAACAAGTGATTATGTGGCTGGAGGTATAATAGGTGGTCATTTGATAAAAATTTTGCTATATCCAAGTGGGATACAGGCCCCAAACATTATACATTGACCAGACATAAAAGAACAACTGATTATGTGGCTGGAGGTATATTAGGTGGTCATTGGATTACAATTTTACTGTAGGCTAGTGGAGCACAGGCACCAAATATTAGGCATTTACCGGACAGAAAAGAACAAGTGATTATGTGGCTGGAGGTATATTAGGCGGTCAGTCGATAACATTTTACTGTAGGCCAGTGGAGTACAGGCCCCAAATATTAGGCATTAACCGGACAGAAAAGAACATGTTATTCTGTGGCTGGAGGTATTTTGGACGGTCAGTGGAGTACAGGCCCCAAACTTTAAGCATTCATCGGACAGAACAGAACAAGTGATTATGTGGACAGAAGTTTATTAGGCGGTCAGTGGATAATAATTTTACTGCTGGAAAGGGGCGTATCGGCCCAAAACATTAGGCATGTACTAAACAGAAAAGAACAAGTGATTATGTGGCTGGAGTTATATAAGACGGTCATTGGATACCAATCTTACTGTAAGCCAGTTTAGAAACAGGCCCCAAAAATTATGTATTCACCGGACAGAAAATAACAAGTGATTATGTGGCTGGAGGTATATCAGCCGGTAAGTGGTTAACAAATGTACTGTAGGCAAGTGGGGTTCAGACCCCAAATATTAGGCTTTCACCGAACAGAAAAGAACAACTGATTATGTGGCTGGAGGTATATTAGAAGGTCAGTGGATCACGATTTTACTGTAAACCATTGGGGCATAGGCCCCAAAAATTATGCATTTACTAATATGCATTCACTGGACTGAAAAAAAAAAAGTGATTATATTATCTCCGCAGGTATATTAGGCAGTCAGTAGATAACAATTTTACTCTAGACCAGTGGAGTACAGGCCCCAAACATTAGGCATACACCGGACAGAAAAGAGTAAGTGATTATGTGGCTGGAAGTATATTAGTTGGTCAGTTGATAACAAATTTACTGTGGGCCAATGGGATACAGGCCCCAAATATTAGGCATTAACCAGGCAGAAAATATCAACTGATTATGTGGCTGGAGGTATATTTGACGGTCAGTGGATAACAATTTTACTGTAGGCTAGCGGAGCACAGGCCTCAAACATTATTCATTCACTGGACAGAAAAGAACAAGTGATTATGTGGCTGATACTATATTAGGAGGTCAGTCGATAACAATTTTACTGTAGGCCAGTGGAGTAAATGCCCCAAACATAAGGCATTTACCGGACAGAAAAGAACCATTGAATATGTGGCTGGAGGTATATTATGCGGTTAGTAGATAATAATTTTACTGTAGACCAGCAGAGTAAAGGCCCCAAACATTAGGCATACTAGATGGGCAGACTAGATGGGCCAAATGGTTCTTATCTGCCGACACATTCTATGTTTCTATACACCGGACAGAAAAGAGTAAGTGATTATGTGGCTGGAAGTATATTAGTTGGTCAGTGGATAACACATTTACTGTGGGCCAATGGGATACAGGCCCCAAATATTTGGCATTCACCAGACAGAAAAGAACAAGTGATTATGTGGCTGGAGGTATATTAGGCGGTCAGTTGATAACAATTTTACTGTAGGCCAGTGGAGTACAGGCCCCAAACTTTAGGCATTAACTGGACAGAAAAGAAAATGTGATTCTGTGGCTGGAGTTATATTAGATGGTCAATGGATAATAATTTTACTGTAGTCAGGTAGAGTAAAGGCCCCAAAAATTATGCATTTACCGGACAGAAAAGAACAAGTAATTATGTGGCTGAAGGTAAATTAGGCGGTCAGTGGATAACAATTTTACTATATGCCAATGGGATACAGGCCCCAAAAATTATGCATTTACTAGACATAAAAGAACAACTGATTATGTGGCTGTAGGTATATTAGGTGGTCGTTGGATAACAATTTTACTTTAGGCCACTGGAGTACAGGCCCCAAACTTTAAGCATTCAACGGACAGAAAAGAACAAGTTATTATGTGGCAGGGAGTTTTTTAGGCGGTCAGTGGATAACAATTTTACTGTAGGCCAGTGGAGTAGAGGCCCTAAACATTAGGCATTTACCGCACATTTAAGAACATGTGATTCTGTGGCTGAATTGATATTAGACGGTCAGTGGATAACAATTTTACTGTAGGAAAGGGCCCAAAACATTTGGCATTCACTGGACAGAAAAGAACAAGTGATTTTGTGGCTGGAGTTATATTAGACGGTCAGGGGATAGCAATCTTATTGTCGGCAAGTGGGGTACAGGCCCCAAATAATAGGCATACACCGAACAGAAAAGAAAAAATGATTATGTGGCTGGAGGTATATTAGGCAGTCAGTAGATAACAATTTTACTGTAGACCATTGGAGTACAGTACAGGGATAGTGCTGTCCTGAAGAGAAACCCTTCAAGCCAGCAAAGCTAGATAATTCGGCGTAGTCTGAAAATTAAACCATGGGGTCCAAACCGTTAGAAACTTTTTGTGTGAACCCTTCAGCGTAGCCGTGAGGTCCTCCATTCTACGGATCTCCTCCACTTTTTGTACCCAGCATCTGAGGGATGGCGGGGAAAAGGATTTCCATTTTGCAGGGATACATGACCTAGCCGCGACCACGAGAAAGCGCAAGCAGGTTTTACGTAGAACGCTCATGGGAAGGTCAGAGAGGAGCAAGAGAAAAAATTCCGGTGTCTGTGGCACGGAAAAAGTGAACACCTTTGAAAGGGTCCCGTGAACCCCGTCCCAAAAACCACGTAGCGCGTGGCAGTCCCAGAAGACATGCATTAATGACCCAGGCGCCGTTCCACACCGCCAGCATAGAGAAGTGAATTATGAGGCTATAGGTATTTTACAGGATCAGTAGATAACAATTTTTCTGTAGGCCAGTGGAGTACAGGCCCCAAACATTAGGCAATTATCGGACAGAAAAGAACAAGGGATTATGTGGCTGGAGGTATAATAGGTGGTCATTTGATAACAATTTTGCTATATGCAAGTGGGATACAGGCCCTAAACATTATGCATTGACCAGACATAAAAGAACAACTGAATATGTGGCTGGAGGTATATTAGGTGGTCATTGGATAACAATTTTACTGTAGGCTAGTGGAGTACAGGCCCCAAATATAAGACATTTACCGGACAGAAAAGAACAAGTGATTATGTGGCTGGAGATATATTAGACGGTCAGTGGATAACAATTTTACTGTATGCCAGTGGAGCACAGGCCCCAAACATTATGCTTTCACTGGACAGAATAGAACAAGTGATTATGTGGCTGAAGCTATATTAGGAGGTCAGTCGATAACAATTTTACTGTAGGCCAGTGGAGTACAGGCCCCAAACATTAGGCATTTACCGTACAGAAAAGAACCATTGATTATGTGGATGGAGGTATATTATCCGTTCAGTAGATAACAATTTTACTGTGGGCCAGTGGAGCACAGGCCCCAAGCATTAGGCATTTACCGGACAGCAAAGAACAAGTGATTATGTGGCTGAAGCTATATTAGGAGATCAGTCAATAACAATTTTACTGTGGGCCAGTGGAGTACAGGCCCCAAACATTAGGCATTTACCGGACAGCAAAGTACAAGTGATTATGTGCCTGGGGCTATATTAGGTGGTCAGTGGATAACAATTTTACTGTAGGCCCCAAACATTAGGCATTTACCGGACAGAAAAGAACAAGTGATTATGTGGCTGAAAGTATATTAGGCGGTCAGTGGATAACAATTTTACTGTAGGCCAGTGGAGTACAGGCCCCAAACAATAGTCATTTTTCGGACAGAAAAAAAAATCGTGATTATATGGTTGCAGGTATATTTGGCATTCAATGGATAACAAATTTACTGTAGGCCAGTGGGGCACAGGCCCCAAATATTTGGCATTCACCTGGCTGAAAAGAACAACTGATTATGTGGCTGGAGGTATATTAGACGGACAGTGGATAACAATTTTACTGTAGGCAAATGGAGTACAGGCCCCAAACATTAGGCATTTACCGACAGCAAAGAACAAGTGATTATGTGCCTGGGGCTATATTAGACGGTCAGTGGATAACAATTTTACTGTAGGCCAGTGGGGCACAGGCCCCAAATATTAGGAATTCACCTGACATAAAAGAACAACTGATTATGTGGCTGGAGGTATATTAGACGTACAGTCGATAACGACTTTTCTGTAGGCCAGTGGAGCACAGGCCCCAAACATCATGCAATCACCGGACAGAAAAGAAAAAGTGATTATGTGGCTTTAGGTATATTACAAGATCAGAAGATAACAATTTTACTGTAGGCCAGTGGAGTACAGGCCCCAAACATTAGGCATTTATCGGACTGAAAAGAACAAGGGATTATGTGGCTGGAGGTATAATAGGTGGTCATTTGATAACAATTTTGCTATATGCAAGTGGGATACAGGCCCCAAACATTATACATTGACCAGTGTGGGGAGTTGCTCTGGTAGACAGTGGAGCGGGTGCAGTACAGAGGCAAAGAGAGTCCAGGTAGTGCAGCAAACAGTGTTTTATTTCACACTTGCACAAACAAAACTCAAAACAGTCACTTAGTGTTACTTCACACACATAGCAAAAACTTGAGGCAAAACAAAAGTCCAAGACGGAATCAAATCACCTGTGTGGTTTAGGTGCGTGTTCACACCTGGCTGTCAGCCCAGCCGCAGGAAAGTCCAACCTCAGGCTTCCAGGCATACTGCACGCCTCTTTGCAAGCTCTTGCTTCCAGCCCTGAGAGCTCCACAGAACACCAGCAGTTTCCAGGTTAAATCACCTCAAATCCTAGGTGTCAGTTCACACCTGGCTTAATGCTCGGCAACACAAAAAGTCCACTGACCGTCTTTAAATGGCCTGCTCTCCTGACACACAGGTCTTAGCTTTTCAGCCCAGCACAGGGCTCAGATCCCAAACACAGAGAGACCTTTGCATAAACCCAGCTGTCTTTTAAAGGCAGCTAGGTATTAACCCAAAAAAAACCCGGACCGGCACCTAAAATCCGGTCCAGTACTTGCCCTCACCTGGCTGCAATCAACCCAGCAGCACAGGCTGAGAGGAAAATACCTGTTTTTTACCACCAAACCTCTCACTGTGTCACACCAGACATAAAAGAACAACTAATTATGTTGCTGGAGGTATATTAGGTGGTCATTGGATAACAATTTTACTGTAGGCTAGTGGAGTACAGGCACCAAATATTAGGCATTTACAGGACAGAAAAGAACAAGTGATTATATGGCTGCAGGTATATTAGGCGGTCAGTCGATAACAATTTTACTGTACGCCAGTGGAGCACAGGCCCCAAACATTAGGTATTCACAGGACTGAAAAGAACAAGTGAGTATGTGGCGGGAGGTATATTATGCGGTCAGTAGATAATAATTTTACTGTAGACCAGTGGAGTATAGGCCCCAAACATTAGGCATACACCGGACAGAAAAGAGAAAGTGATTATGTGGCTGGAAGTATATTAGTTGGTCAGTGGATAACAAATTTACTGTGGGCCAATGGGATACAGGCCCCAAATATTAGGCATTCACCAGACAGAAAAGAACAACTGATTATGTGGCTGGAGGTATATTAGACGGTCAGTGGATAACAATTTTACTGTTGGCCAGTGGAGCGGTCATTGGATATGAATTTTACTGTAGACTAGTGGAGTACAAGCCCCAAATATTAGGCATTAACCGGACAGAAAAGAACAAGTAATTGGCTGGAGGTTGTAAAATATCGTTTTAAATATGATATTTTATGTATCAAAAATATAATAACTTGATTGGTAATCCTCTCCAAATGTAGTGTATGCTTATTTGGAGTAAGGAACACCCGGAGGACTCATTCACCAGGATTCAACAGGAGTTATATAAAAAATGAATAATGTGATTTATTTTCAGTCTTCATAAAAGTTGATTACTTACAAACATAGTTTCAGGAAAGTCTTAGTCTAATTGTCCGTGTGTGAATGTGAAAGTCCTTGAAGTATCATTGTTGAAGGGTAGATCCTCCTCCTTCAAGATCCATGTGTGTTCTCCATCTCCTTCAGTAGCAAACACCCCCACCAGAGTGTAAGAAGAAGAAGACGACGACCTCCTTGTCTGTCTCTGTCAATCATTTATACCATAGAAAACAGGCGTGTATGTACTTTACACTGTCATATATGGTAGACTTCAAATATAGGTTTTGACGTTCTCATACAGACCTCCCATGTCAAGTACATTACTATAGATGGTGTCAATGTGTAGTGTAATACATACTTTATATTAAATATCAATTAATTTAGATCACATATTATTTAACATTTCCCCCTCTTGAGGGTGAGATATATCTTTACGAATCCTCAACATCAAATTTTACAATTATCTTGGACTCTTCATTCTTCTTTATAAATTAATTGTCCTTCAAGTACTTATTTAACAACAAGATAATAATATTTGCTGAACATATGGTAAACTGTGATTGACTACCAATTAAATAGATTTAAGAACTAATCTAATATCTACTAGGCATCTTCTTCTCTTCATAATCTTCCTCTGGTCTCGTCATGGTCTTGATACTTTAGTTTCATTTATTCATCTTATATCTGATTCATATAAAGTCTGATATCACT
Source organism: Bufotes viridis (assembly GCA_033119425.1). NCBI lineage: Eukaryota > Metazoa > Chordata > Amphibia > Anura > Bufonidae > Bufotes > Bufotes viridis. The sequence continues at coordinate 196,909,042 of CM065593.1, read as the reverse complement.
GATTGTTAAAACGGTAGGTGATGTGCAATCCTTAAATTGAATTGTATCATATTATCCCAATGATCTTTATATACAAGATTTATCTCTTTTTACGACTTGTGGTGATACAGCTTTCCTGGACACAGATTTTGACTTGCATACCATCAGGAATTCTTTGGTCTTCTTCAGAAGTGTCATGTAACTCATTCTAAACAGCTGTGACGTCTTTGTCACTCCCCTTCTTTCTCACCAGTTATAACAAGGCAGAATTTTGGAGTAACTGTCCATTCAGCCTCACCTGAAGATTCACGCTCTCAGTATTATTTGTCTCAGTATTATTATTTATCAGTATTATTTGGAGTAACTGTCCATTCAGCCTCACCTGAAGATTTTCACGCTCTCAGTATTATTGTTAAACTTAGTCCGTTATTAAAACATTTTTAGCTTTAGCTAAACGAGTAGCAGATTCCTGAACTTCACAGAGGTGTTTATGGCAATCCAATGAAATAGCTTTTTTTTTTTTTTTTTTTTTAAGAAAAAAACAAACATCCTAGGCCGTTTATAGGCGCTAAATAAACTTCTGGAAACCTAGCTACTTCTAATTATAAATTATTCACTGAAGCTCTTCAGTACTTGCTCTCTTTGAGCTAAGTTCTCCATTTTGGACGCCATTTCTTCTGTCACAGACCTCATTTCTGTGTCGACAGAACTTTCTTTCTCTGAACTTTACCTCTGGAGATGTCTAGGACAGCTGTGTGTCAGGGACTCTTCACCCTTGTCTTGGGTCACTCTCCCGTGCCCTCTATCTTCACACCTTTCCCAGAATATAACACAGATTACTTTACCTCCAAGTCTTTTCCTGGGATTCTGTGCACATCAGTCTTTATGTTTATAGACCTTATGAATATCACAGTCTCTAGAAAACATTACATTTCCTGTTGACTTTAGTCTTGATTGAAGATATCTTCTTCTTCTTTCCTAATACTACACCAAAGTTGGTGATTATACCTAACCTATAGTATCACAGTGTACCATACCATTCATTTATTTCCATATTAAATTTCAACATAATATAAATGTTTATATATTATTGAAAATATTATCCTAATACAAAATCACCTTTATGTAAGTATAACCTTTTTCATTTTTATTCCTTCATTTATGTATCGTTGTGTATTTTTGTGGAATTTTTATTACTACAAATTATATTCAATAATTTAAATTAATCACATAAAATATATCTCTTCACAGTAAAACCAAATCTTTACCTTTTTAATAAAGTAATATTCTGTTTAAGACATGAGATATTACTCTATTAAATATTATTGTATTCTTCTTCTTTACAATATAACTGTAAATATAAACATTTGTTTATAAAAACAACAAATATGTATTAATATAATCCCCATAGCTGGATATTCTTCCAGTACTGTTGACCCTTATATTTAATAATGACCATTAATTTAGTTTTAAATCATATCACTGATCCAGGATTAACTCCTTCCATATTTGGAAACTCTCTGGAATACAATATCTCAGATAACACTTATAGTAACTACATTATTACCATGTAGTTCATGTGTGTCATACTCACATATCCTGATAAGATGATTGGTTCATACAATTGTGTAATAGAGAACTATATAATATTTCAATTATACCCTTGTATTTGTATACATTCTTTCATATACCAATACTTATTTACTCAAGTAAACTAAGTTTGACTGTTATTCTTAGACTTCAACTCTTGGGAGACATGAAATTGCTTTGACCACCTGTGGCCATCACTCCTGTATAAACAAAACATGAGTTGTCCTAAGAATCTTGAACCCTTACAAACTTTCAGTTGGGACATATATATATATATATAATACATTGTTCATTCATATTAAGACCAATATATTACTAGTACATATAAAATATATATATATAGAACATCTTCCTGTATATTAGGATATAGTTGTGCATATGAGAATATATGTGTGTGTGTGTGTGTGTGTGTGTAGCATCAACAATAAATCATCACTATAAATAAAACCCCTTTTAAAAATAAAACAATCTTATAGAAAGTAAATCCATAAAAATATTACCATAAAACATTTGTAAAGTACACTAAAACATTTACCTGTGGATTTTTATGGTTCTATATGCTAGATCATCAAATATTCAACTCAATATAACTTATGATGTTATAAAACCTTTAACACTAAGCTCAAATGTCTTTGTGGACATATATATGTGTCATATTACTATTATAAGGCCTCAATATTATCCTTATTCTTAACATAATTTAAACAAATTTCTTTTATCTCATTTCCAGTATTAATGTTAGATATATAATTGTCATCACAAAAAATTAAATATGTTGTATAATCTTACAATATATCTGATATGTCACCATTATAAATAATATGACCTCTTAAACTACTAAGGGCTTCTTCATTTTTAACCCAAATATGCTCGAATAGCATTCATACATACTCGCATGACTCAGCAGCTGCTCACATCACTCTTACATCATCACACTCTCATATGGCCAATTAAGTTCCATTTTAAAAATGATGTAATATAACTCATACGTATGTCTTATTTTGTAATGCGCATTATAAAAGGAATTTCAGTTATAAACCTGAAGTACTTCATTTGTGGACCACACATAAAAACAATTTAGTATTTTGCTTAAACTTAAGATCTTAGAATTTTCTAGAATTGGTCTTTCCATAGTCTTTGCATTCCATTAACCTATTCTTAGACAAAAGATCTCATATGTCATTATGCTCTTGTCAATCACTTGACCACATGCTTCTCATCAATGGCTGCAAACGAGAACCCTGCTAAATGCATCACAATATAAGTATTACATGCTCTTATTTCCTTATATGTAGTATTATTCTGTTAGTCAAACATGGTTATGGATTAACAGTTTGATTACTAGACATTCCATACAATTATGAAAGTTATTTAGTAATGTGGAGAAAATTGTTATGGAAGGAAATTTTTTTGATTTCAGTCTAATGCTACTCCTTAAGAAAACTTCTACTGGAGAAACTATGAAAATAGAAAATAGCATTAGATATAACAGAAACATATTTCCTAACAATATTATCTGTGTAAAGAATATACAAAATCTTTTTCTTCTATTCTCTGACCTCCTGCAATATAAAGAGATGTCTTTAGACTCAGGACATATGAGAATAGGATCCTGTTACTTTATAATTAGCTTCTGTCTTCTTTCATAGAATTACAACTACTACACTGTGCTGATCTTACAATAACTATCACATTCCTTTGTATATACTTATGTATACAATGTAACATCTTTCAAATATAACTCTTAAATTATACCAAAATATAATATTATGGATAGGAAATGCACTTATTCTCTCCTTTCCAGGCATGACTGCATTGAACCTAAATAATGCACCCAACTTTCCCAGAGTCTAATATAATTCACATGAAATCTCCAATCCTCACAATACTTTCTAGATTTCTCCCATGCATGTTTCATAATTTATCAAAACTTTTATTCAGCTAATTTTAATGGGAAACACAAAATCTTATCCTTATCCAAGCCAAAATCATTACCAATGTGTCTGTCCTCACTAGATCTATTTCTAGCCAATACTTAAACCTCTTCTCATAACTTCTCTGTTTATGAGATCCTGGAATATCCTGCTCAATGTGATTGATTTAGAAATGTCAAACTCTTTTAATTCATTTAAGAAATCCATTGACTGCATTTTCTTAAGTCTTTCCTTAATGACAGGATAATTACATTTAGAACTCATCTGATTCTGAATGTCTTTACTTTTGACCTCTAGATTGGTATCAGCCTCAGAAATGTGACATTTTTCCCCCTGTAGATCCTTTTCTGCAGTTGGTCTATTTGTAGATGGCTGAAACTGAGAATTATTTTCAGTTACATTTTCTATCTGTGGATTTGTTTGTGTGACTGATTTTATCATATGATAGGGTCTAAACATTACATGTAATTCTCTTCTTCGCTCATCATAAACAGAATCTTTGATCCGTTTATATGTATCTGATCTTTGAGTCTTCTTAGGCCTGGGTCTGTCTATTCTTAAATCTGCACATGTTTTCTCTTTTCTTATATATGATGGAGACATGTTCTGCTTTATATTTTTCCTCATAATATCCAAAAACATTGTAGTCTGAAATAAGGACGATTTCTTTGACGCCAAAACTAATATAGATGGCTCAAGAAATTTGAACTTTCTGACAAACATGTGAATGATATGTGAAGGTTTGGCATTCTCAATAACCGCTTTGTATGTCCGCTCAAACATAGACATAAATCCAAATGTGGATTCCTTTCTGCCAATTTTTAATTCCTTTAGAATTTCATATGTGGGCATGCTGTCATTTCTAGTGCACCAAATCAACTCTTTTAATCTTTGTACATCATTATGACAAATCCATTTTGGATCCTTATCATCAACCTGTTTCATTGCTAAACTCCTAGAAAAATTCACTGGAAGCCATAATCTAAATAATCGATTCCTTTGTTCATTTGATAATTCAAATCTGTCTGCATGGCTCTCAAAAATCTCAGAATTCCTGCACACATGGATGTTTGCATCATATATGGGGATTTCTTTGCACATGTTCATTAATTGCTTCTGCAATTTTAATTGTAAGTTTGCCTCTTTCATATGCAATGTCTGCTGGTGTATAGACCTGTCATTGTCTACTGACACAAAGTCACCTTCAGCAGAGATCTGCAATGTCTTCTCAAGTTGTATTGACCTTTCCTCATCTATAAGGTTATGGTCACTTTCAGCAGAGATCATACATATGTGTTTCATCTCATTCTGCTGAGTTCTCAAATCCTCATTATTCTTACTTTCCACTACGTTATTACCATTTCCACCCTCAGTTGATGCATCTTCACAGATCACAGCATCTGTGGTTGGAACTTCACTGGTACAATTATACATGGATCTATCTGACACTAGGCTATGAAAGATCTTCACCATATGGACAATATTCCTTATTTTCTCTTTTTCTTTACTAACTAAAATACTCTTTCCGTCTATCTTCTTATTCTCCTGTTCACATTTTGCATATAAATCAAACCATATTGTTTGCAAATCTGACTGTTCACTAGGCATAAACGTAAATTGTAATCTACTCTTATCAGCAATAGAATTTATTATTTCCATACTTACAACCTCAGTAGATTCACTGCTGGCCTTCCGTCATCAGCACGTCTTGGTACGTCTAGCACTTGTCCTCCTTCAGAAGATTCTTCTTAATTCTCCGACTTATTAAAGATTGATAATTCTTTTCTTGAGAGACACTCTTTCTTCCCCCTTTCAATCTTTAATATCAGGAGTTGGATAGCTCGCCAATGTAAAATATCGTTTTAAATATGATATTTTATGTATCAAAAATATAATAACTTGATTGGTAATCCTCTCCAAATGTAGTGTATGCTTATTTGGAGTAAGGAACACCCGGAGGACTCATTCACCAGGATTCAACAGGAGTTATATAAAAATGAATAATGTGATTTATTTTCAGTCTTCATAAAAGTTGATTACTTACAAACATAGTTTCAGGAAAGTCTTAGTCTAATTGTCCGTGTGTGAATGTGAAAGTCCTTGAAGTATCATTGTTGAAGGGTAGATCCTCCTCCTTCAAGATCCATGTGTGTTCTCCATCTCCTTCAGTAGCAAACACCCCCACCAGAGTGTAAGAAGAAGACGACGACCTCCTTGTCTGTCTCTGTCAATCATTTATAACATAGAAAACAGGCGTGTATGTACTTTACACTGTCATATATGGTAGACTTCAAATATAGGTTTTGACGTTCTCATACAGACCTCCCATGTCAAGTACATTATTATAGATGGTGTCAATGTGTAGTGTAATACATACTTTATATTAAATATCAATTAATTTAGATCACATATTAACAGAGGTATATTAGGCGGTCAGTCGATCAGAATTTTACTGTAGGCTAGTGGAGTACAGGCCCCAAATATTAGGCATTTATCGGACAGAAAAAACAAGTGATTATGTGGCTGGAGGTATATTAGCCGGTCAGTCGATAACAATTCCACTGTAGGCCAGTGGTGTACACGACCCAAACTTTATGCATTAACCGGACAGAAAAGAAAATGTGATTCTGTGGCTGGAAGTATATTAGACGGTCAGTGGATAACAATTTTACTGTAGGCCAGTGGAGCTGTCAGTGGATAACAATTTTTCTATATGCCAGTGGAGTACAGTTCCCAAACATTAGTCATTTTTCGGACAGAAAAAAAAAAAAATTGAATATATGGTTGCAGGTATATTTGGCAGTCAGTGGATAACAAATTTACTTCAGGCCCCAAATATTTGGCATTCACCAGACAGAAAAGAACAACTGATTATGTGGCTGGATGTATATTAGACAGACAGTGGATAACAATTTTACTTTAGGCCAGTGGAGTACAGGCCCCAAACATTAGGCATATAACAGACAGAAAAGAACCATTGATTATGTGGATAGAGGTATATTACAGGATCAGTAGATAACAATTTTACTGTGGGCCAGTGGAGTACAGGCCCCAAACATTAGGCATTTATCGGACAAAAAAGAACAAGGGATTATGTGCGTGGGGCTATATTAGGTGGTCAGTGGATAACAATTTTACTGTAGGCCCCAAACATTAGGCATTTTCCAGACAGAAAAGAACCATTGATTATGTGGATGGAGGTATATTATGGGTCAGTAGATAAAAATTTTACTGTAGGCCAGTGGAGTACAGGCCCCAAACATTAGGCATTTACCGGACAGAAAAGAACAAGTGATTATGTGGCTGAATGTATATTAGGCGGTCAGTGGATAACAATTTTAGTATATGCCAGTGGGATACAGGACCCAAAAATTATACATTCACCACACATAAAAGAACAACTGATTATATGGCTGGAGATATATTAGGTGGTCATTGCATGACAATTTTACTGTAGGCCAGTGGAGTACAGGCCCATAACATCAGGCATTTAACGGACAGAAAAGAAACAGTGATTGTGTGGTTGGAGGTATATTAGGCGGTCAGTAGATAACAATTTTACTATAGACCAGTGTAGTACAGGCCCCAAACATTAGGTATTCACCAGACAGAAAAGAACAAGTGATTATGTGGCTGGAAGTATATTAGTTGGTCAGTGGATAACAAATTTACTGTGGGCCAATGGGACATGGCCCCAAATATTAGGAATTCACCTGACATAAAAGAACAACTGATTATGTGGCTGGAGGTATATTAGACGTACAGTGGATAACGACTTTACTGTAGGCCAGTGGAGCACAGGCCCTAAACATCATGCAATCAACGGACAGAAAAGAACAGGTGATTATGTGATTTTAGGTATATTACAGGATCAGTAGATAACAATTTTACTGTAGGCCAGTGGGATACAGGCCCCAAACATTAGGCATTTATCGGACAAAAAAGAACAAGGGATTATGTGGCTGGAGGTATAATAGGTGGTCATTTGATAACAATTTTACTGTAGGCTAGTGGAGTACAGGCCCCAAATATTAGGCATTTACTGGACAGAAAAGAACAAGTGATTATATGGCTGGAGGTATATTAGGCGGTCAGTCGATAACAATTTTACTGTAGGCTAGTGGAGTACAGGCACCAAATATTAGGCATTTACCGGACAGAAAAGAAAAAGTGATTATGTGGCTGGAGGTATATTAGGCGGTCAGTCGATAACAATTTTACTGTAGGCCAGTGGAGTACAGGCCCCAAACTTTATGCATTAACCGGACAGAAAAGAAAATGTGATTCTGTGGCTGGAGTTATATTAGACAGTCAGTGGATAATAATTTTACTGTAGGCAGGTAGAGTAAAGGCCCCAAAAATTATGCATTTACCGGACAGAAAAGAACAAGTGATTATGTGGCTGAAGGTATATTAGGCGGTCAGTGGATAACAATTTTACTGTAGGCCAGTGGGATACAGGACCCAAAAATTATGCATTCACCACACATAAAAGAACAACTGATTATGTGGCTGGAGATATATTAGGTGGTCATTGCATAACAATTTTACTGTAGGCCAGTGGAGTACAGGCCCATAACATTAGGCATTCAACGGACAGAAAAGAACAAGTGATTATGTGGTTGGAGGTATATTAGGCGGTCAGTAGATAACAATGTTACTGAAGACTAGTGTAGTACAGGCCCCAAACATTAGGTATTCCCCGGACAGAAAAGAACAAGTGATTATGTGGCTGTAGGTATATTAGACAGTCAGTGGATAACAAATTACTGTAGGCCAGTGGGGCACAGGCCCCAAATATTAGGAATTCACCTGACAGAAAAGAACTACTGAATATGTGGCTGGAGGTATATTAGACGTACAGTGGATAACGAGTTTACTGTAGGCCAGTGGATCACAGGCCTCAAACATCATGCAATCACCGGACAGAAAAGAACAAGTGATTATGTGGCTGGAGGTATATTACAGGATCAGTAGATAACAATTTTACTGTAGGCCAGTGGAGTACAGGCCCCAAACATTAGGCACTTATCGGACAGAAAAGAACAAGGGATTATGTGGCTGGAGGTATAATAGGTGGTCATTTGATAACAATTTTGCTATATGCAAGTGGGATACAGGCCCCAAACATTATGCATTGACCAGACATAAAAGAACAACTGATTATGTGGCTGTAGGTATATTTGTTGGTTATTGGATAACAATTTTACTGTAGGCTAGTGGAGTACAGTCCCCAAATATTAGGCATTTACCGGACAGAAAAGAACAACTGATTATGTGGCTGGAGGTATATTGGGCGGTCAATCGATAACAATTTTACTGTAGGCTAGTGGAGTACAGGCCCCAAATATTAGGAATTCACCTGACAGAAAAGAACAACTGATTATGTGGCTGGAGGTATATTAGACGTACAGGGGATAACGACTTTACTGAAGGCCAGTGGACCACAGGCCCCAAACATTATGCAATCACCGGACAGAAAAGAACAAGTGATTATGTGGCTTTAGGTATATTACAGGATCAGTAGATAACAATTTTACTGTAGGCCAGTGGAGAACAGGCCCCAAACATTAGGCATTTATCGGACAGAAAAGAACAAGGGATTATGTGGCTGGAGGTATAATAAGTGTTCATTTGATAACAATTTTGCTATATGCAAGTGGGATACAGGCCCCAAACATTATATATTGACCAGACATAAAAGAACAACTGATTATGTGGCTGGAGGTACATTAGGTGGTCATTGGATAACAATTTTAATGTAGGCTAGTGGAGTACAGGCCCCAAATATTAGGCATTTACCGGACAGAAAAGAACAAGTGATTATGTGGCTGGAGGTATATTAGACGGACAGTCGATAACAATTTTACTGTAGGCTAGTGGAGTACAGGCCCCAAATATTAGGCATTTACCGGACAGAAAAGAACAAGTGATTATGTGGCTGGAGGTATATTAGGCGGTTAATCGATAACAATTTTACTGTAGGCCAGTGTAGTAAATGCCCCAAACTTTAGGCTTTAACCGGACAGAAAAGAAAATGTGATTCTGTGGCTGGAGTTATATTAGACGGTCAGTGGATAATGATTTTACTGTAGGCAGGTAGAGTAAAGGCCCCAAAAATTATGCATTTACCGGACAGAAAAGAACAACTGATTATGTGGCTGGAGATATATTAGGTGGTCATGGCATAACAATTTTACCGTAGGCCAGTGGAGTACAGGACCATAACATTAGGCATTCAACGGACAGAAAAGAACAAGTGATTATGTGGCTGGAGGTATATTAGACGGTCAGTGGATAACAAATTTACTGTAGGCCAGTGGGGCACAGGCCCCAAATATTAGGAATTCACCTGACAGAAAAGAACAACTGATTATGTGGCTGGAGGTATATTAGACGTACAGTGGATAACGACTTTACTGCAGGACATTGGAGCACAGGCCCCAAACATCATGCAATCACCGGACAGAAAAGAACAAGTGATTATGTGGCTTTAGGTATATTACAGGATCAGTAGATAACAATTTTACTGTAGGCCAGTGGAGTACAGGACCCAAACATTAGGCATTTATTGGACAGAAAAGAACAAGGGATTATGTGGCTGGAGGTGTAATGGGTGGTCATTTGATAACAGTTTTGCTATATGCAAGTGGGATACAGGCCCCAAACAATATGCATTGACCAGACATAAAAGAACAACTGATTATGTGGCTGGAGGTATATAAGGTGGTGATTGGATAACAATTTTACTGTAGGCTAGTGGAGTACAGTCCCCAAATATTAGGCATTTACCGGACAGAAAAGAACCATTGAATATGTGGCTGGAGGTATATTATGCGGTTAATAGATAATAATTTTACTGTAGACCAGTGGGGTATAGGCTCCAAACATTAGACATACACCGGACAGAAAAGAGTAAGTGATTATTTAGCTGGAAGTATATTAGTTGGTCAGTGGATAACAATTTTACTGTAGGCCAGTGGAGTACAGGCCCCAAATATTAGGCATTTACCGGACAGAAAAGAACAAGTGATTATATGGCTGGAGGTATATTAGGCGGTCAGTCGATAACAATTTTACTGTAGGCTAGTGGAGTACAGGCCCCAAATATTAGGCATTTACCAGACAGAAAGAACAAGTGATTATGTGGCTGGAGGTATATTAGGCGGTCAGTCGATAACTAATTTTACTGTAGGCCAGTGGAGTACAGGCCCCAAACTTTATGCATTAACCGGACAGAAAAGAAAATGTGATTCTGTGGCTGGAGTTATATTAGACGGTCAGTGGATAATAATTTTACTGTAGGCAGGTAGAGTAAAGGCCCCAAAATTATGCATTTACCGGACAGAAAAGAACAAGTGATTATGTGGCTGAAGGTATATTAGGCGGTCAGTGGATAACAATTTTAGTATATGCCAGTGGGATACAGGACCCAAAAATTATGCATTCACCACACATAAAAGAACAACTGATTATGTGGCTGGAGATATATTAGGTGGTCATGGCATAATAATTTTACTGTAGGCCAGTGGAGTACAGGCCCATAACATTAGGTATTCAACGGACAGAAAAGAACAAGTGATTATGTGGTTGGAGGTATATTAGGCGGTCAGTAGATAACAATTTTACTGTAGACCAGTGTAGTACAGGCCCCAAACATTAGGTATTCCCCGGACAGAAAAGAACAAGTGATTATGTGGCTGGAGGTATATTAGACAGTCAGTGGATAACAAATTACTGTAGGCCAGTGGGGCACAGGCCCCAAATATTAGGAATTCACCTGACAGAAAAGAACTACTGAATATGTGGCTGGAGGTATATTAGACGTAGTGTTGAGCGCGAATATTCGAATAGCGAATTTTTTTAGCGAATATCGGCACTTCGCTAATTCGCGAATATTTCGAATATAGCGCTATAAATTCGCTATTTCGAATATTCGTTTTTTTTTTTTTTTTTAGTTATATTTTTTTCTTTCCCACTTCCCAAAAGTAGTTCTTACCTGTCCTGAGGATTCCTGGCTTCCTGGCTGCTCTAGTCAGTGCCCGTTGCCGCTTCTGCCGACTTCCGTGCTCATGGAGCGTCCCCATCACCATGGGAACGTCTCCATATACTAAAATGTACTGTCGGATTTGAGGAATTACGTTGAAATCGCAATGCGATTAATTCAAGTTAGATTAATCGCATTGCGATTACAACTTAGCACTGCTATCTTACATAGGCTAGAATCAACGAATATGGAATATAATAGCACTAGCAGTGCTAAGTTGAAATCGCAATGCGATTACTTCAAGTTAAATTAATCGCATTGCGATTTCAACTTAACACTGCTGCTATATTCCATATTCGTTATCTTCGTTAATTCTAGCAAGCTGACCCATTATAATTAAACCAGGTCTAAGTTGAAATCGCAATGCGAATAATATAACTTGAATTAATCGCATTGCGATTTCTACTTAGACCTGGTTTACTATGGTTGGCTTGGTAGTATTAGCGAATATGACTGAATGTATTCGTCATATTCCTCAAAACGAAGATAACGAAGTATTCAATCTTCATCTTCGTTTTTGCTCCATATTCGTCAACTTCGATAATTCTAGCAATCAAATAGGAAAGTTGACTATAGAGACAGCTGTGTTTAATTCGCTATGCGATTATATTAGTCATAGTAGTGAATAATAAGTGGTGCAACCATAAGCAGCGCCATGTCCATTAGGCCTCATGCACACGGCCGTTGGTGTTTTGTGGTCCGCAAACCGCGGATCCGCAAAACACGGAAGCTGCTCAGCGTTCTGTTCCGCAATTTGCGGAGCAGCGGCCCATTATAGAGAATGGATGCCTATTCTTGTCCGCATAACGGACAAGAATAGGACATGCTCTATTTTTTTCACGGAGTGCTGTCCGCATCTTTGCGGCCCCATTGAAATAAATGGGTCCGCGGCCGAGCCGCGAAATATGCGGCTTGGACACGGACCCAAACAACGGCCGTGTGAATGAGACCTTACTCTGTTTCCATATAACGGCGGCTGCTGTATGTATTAATAATGAATTATTACTTTGGCCCCGACTAAATTGTCCGTACTGTAACCCCATTGGTTACAATAAAACAAAACACAACAAATTTTATAGAACAATAAAGTTTTATAAAACAATCTTTAAATAAAGAAAAATATTAATAACATAAATAACAGAAGCCCAAAAAAACAAATGAAAAAAATTATGGTAAATGTTTCATTTTTTTCTGCTCTTGGAGCAGTTCATCCATTGCCTTTTGGTTGGCCTCCTCCATTACGGTCAGCTCGTGTGAGAATTGGAGCTTCATCTCACTTATTTTTTTCATCTGCAGCGCCCTTAACTTTTTCATTCGTTCGCACTGCTCCTGCTGCACTTTTTTCATTTTTTTATCATGTTGTTGTGCGCTGTAAAAGTAAAGGAAATAAAAATTTTAAATGTACTATGACAATTATTGTTTTGTGTATAAAGCAGATGAATTCCTGTCTGACCCAAGAAGAAGTACATCAGCGACTTAAAAATATTAAAATAGACAAATCGCCAGGACCGGATGGCATACAGCCCCGTATCCTAAGGGAATTAAGTAATGTCATAGCCAGACCTTTAGTTCTGATATTTGCGGACTCTATACTGACAGGGAATGTTCCACAGGATTGGCGCATAGCAAATGTGGTGCCAATATTCAAAAAGGGTCCAAAAACAGAGCCTGGAAATTATAGGCCGGTAAGTTTAACATCTATTGTTGGTAAACTGTTTGAAGGATTTCTAAGAGATGCTATCTTGGAGTATCTCAATGAAAATAAGCAAATAACGCCATATCAGCATGGCTTCATGAGGGATCGGTCATGCCAAACGAATTTAATCAGTTTCTATGAGGAGGTAAGTTCTAGACTTGACAGCGGCGAATCAATGGATGTCGTATATCTGGACTTCTCCAAAGCATTTGACACTGTACCTCATAAAAGGTTAGTATATAAAATGAGGATGCTCGGACTGGGAGAAAATGTCTGTATGTGGGTAAGTAACTGGGTCAGTAATAGAAAACAGAGGGTGGTTAGTAATGGTACACACTCAGATTGGGTCACTGTCACTAGTGGGGTACCTCAGGGTTCAGTATTGGGCCCTATTCTTTTCAATATATTTATTAATGATCTTGTAGAAGGCTTGCACAGTAAAATATCTATTTTTGCAGATGACAATAAACTGTGTAAAGTAATTAACACTAAAGAGGATAATATACTGCTACAGAGGGATCTGGATAGATTGGAGGCTTGGGCAGATAAGTGGCAGATGAGGTTTAACACTGACAAATGTAAGGTTATGCACATGGGAAGGAATAATGCAAGTCACCCGTACATACTAAATGGTAAAACACTGGGTAACACTGACATGGAAAAGAATGTAGGAATTTTATTAAACAGCAAAATAAGCTTCAAAAACCAGTGTCAGGCAGCTGCTGCCAAGGCCAATAAGATAATGGGTTGCATCAAAAGGAGCATAGATGACGGTGATAAGAACATAGTCCTACCACTTTACACATCACTGGTCAGACCACACATGGAGTACTGTGTACAGTTCTGGGCTCCTGTAAACAAGGCAGACATAGCAGAGCTGGAGAGGGTTCAGAGGAGACAACTAAAGTAATAACTGGAATGGGGCAACTACAGTACCCTGAAAGGTTATCAAAATTAGAGTTATTCACTTTAGAAAAAAAGACGACTGAGGGAGATCTAATATTGATGTATAAATATATCAGGCAGGGGTCAGTACAGAGATCTGTCCCATCATCTATTTATCCCCAGGACTGTGACTGTGACAAGGGGACATCCTCTGCGTCTGGAGGAAAGAAGGTTTGTACACAAACATAGAAAAGGATTCTTCACGGTAAGAGCAGTAAGACTATGGAGCTCTCTGTCTGAGGAGGTGGTGATGGGGAGTACAATAAAAGAATTTAAGAGGGGACTGGATTTATTCCTGGAGTGTAATAATATTACAGGTTATAGCTACTAGAGATGGGTCGTTGATCCAGGGAGTTATTCTGATGCCTGATTGGAGTCGGGAAGGAATTTTTTTCCCTTAAGTGGGGAAAATTGGCTTCTGCCTCACAGGGGTTTTTGCCTTCCTCTGGATCAACTTGTAGGATAACAGGCTGAACTGGATGGACAGATGTCTTTTTCGGCCTTATATACTATGTTACTATGTTAATCCATTATATATTGGTTTAGTTAGGATTAATAATAGTTTCTTTAGACTTTTGGGTTATGGACCTAGTAGTTAAGTTAATGCCTTTTATGTAGATTAATTACTTTATAGTGTTCATGTTTTAAATTACAGCTGTGTGTTGTACGTTCTTTATTGACTGTTTCATAGTTTTTACAACATTTTTTAGATATTAATATTATATTTATAATATTAATATGGTTTTGTGCACTTTATTTTTAGTCTAAGAAAAATTTTATATATTGGATGCTCGTTACATCTTAATTAAATAGTATGCCTCATTGAGATACTTTACGGAAATCAGTACACCAGTAACATCAGCTAGCTGTAAAAAAACTTTTACATGGATTTAATTAGGGTCCGGGTTTTTGAACTGAGTGCCCAGAAAGATATAGTGGCACAGGTCACTCCCGTACTCCATCAAGCCTTTTTAATAAAGTTTGGATTAAAAATGCTGTTCTTTTCAAGTGTGGAAAGGAGATGTGAAAACTGAACCTGCAGAGAAATGAGGATGGTCTCTGACAGACCCTAAAGAGTTCTGATATACTCATCTTTTTGTTACACTGCTTGGAGTGAACACAAAGTGTTGGACTTTAGGTTATGTAATATTTAAAGTCTGAATAACAATTAGAGGTTGAACTTGAACTTGTTTATAATTGCTTTCTTGAATAAAATCTGCCTGTGGTAAAGACTAAACTGACACCTTTGTGTCGTGTTTGGACATTTTTAAATTAAAACACCAACAGAATATATTTACCCTCCTGGCGGGGGTGTTCACCACCTCATCTTCTTCCTCCTCATCATCCTCCTGGACCTCATCTGCCTCAGGTGGGCTATGGGCTTGATGCCCTGATGGTCCTGCCTGTTCCTCTTCCTGCTGCTCATCCTCCTCATCCTCCCCCATCTCCTCTTCCAACACGACCTTCTTATTAGAGCGCTTAGCTCTTACTTTAGGAAGAGGCACCCTGTAATGAACAAATTTTCCAAAAAACCAAGATAAACAAGGAAAGCAAAAAAATAAGGTAACAGTACACAAATTATTCTATGGTGGGATCTTGATGGGATAATCATTACCCCTATGTTTGATTTCACATGATATGGTCTTAGATGAAACTATGAATGAAGTCTTTCAGATGGTTTACAGTTGAGTACGTTAATAGTTAGGAATAGGTAGCAGGGGGATTGGTTCGCAAGGTACTGTTGCAGGGTTATTGAAATGAGGTGGACCAGGTCAACTGTTTTGACATTTGATAAGGGTTTACATCATATATCTGTATCTCGCTGTGAGTGTATGTATATATTTTAAAGGAATAATCAGCTACGTGTCCCATCATGTACTAAATCTGTGCTGGAGAACTTTTAGGCAGAAGAGAAAACCAACTAAATTATTCATTGCAAATTTCCAACGTTACCATTGTACCTGAATACCAGTATAGTCTGTCTTCAACACAATTATCATTTTGCTGTAACAGCCTGCCTACATTCAATATGCTGACTGTGCTGTTAGTAGTGTGCCTGCGATACTGTATGGTAGGAAATGTCTAAAGCCGATTAGTACGCCTTAGACCTTTTCAAGGGTAATCGGCCCACAGAGAGGGCCCTGAGTGCCACCTCTGGCACCCGTTCCATCGGTTCAACACCACTGAACTAAGTAATCAGTTGTAAAGGAATAGAAATACTTATTTGCATAAGTGAACACATAAATAACAATAGGTGGGTGATATAAAAATAATGTAAGCATCGTACCTGGACAATTTTTGTCTCTGACCTCTTTGACGAGATCCATTCTATGCCGTTTTAGGTCAGACCATTTTTTTAGATAGGCATTCTTGGAATGCCTCTTGCTATTCTTCTGCCACAGAGTGTGGGCTAATCTACGTACAATATTTTGTTTTTCTGTACGAGAATTTCAATCATCATAATGTTTTTCCAACATAGTCTGCAAGATAACAATTAAAGGATATAATCCCAAAGTTGTAAAATACAATTATTAGTAATTATAGTCATCTCAACCATAAAAAATTAAAATTTATATGAAAATGGTAAAATAATAGATTTATATAGTCTCCTATGGAACTATATGAAAGTAAAGTAAAAATAAAAACATTTTTATTCAAAGCAAATATAAGAATTAAACTCCACAGTGGATGCCACTTAAACATTGACTTTCACAGATACCCCCACTTTAACAGTGACTTTGACAACGGCCTCCCCTTTAACAGTGACTAGAACAGTGGCCGCCCCTTTAACAGTGACTTGAACAGTGGCCGCCTTTAACAGTGACTTTGACAACTGCCTCCCCTTTAACAGTGACTAGAACAGTGGCTGCCCCTTTAAGAGTAAGTTGAACAGTGCCCTCCCCTTTAACAGTGACTTTGACAATGACCTCCCCTTTAACAGTGACTAGAACAGTGCCCTCCCTTTAACAGTGACTAGAACAGTGGCCGCCCCTTTAACAGTGACTTGAACAGTGGCCGCCCTTTAACAGTGACTTTGACAACTGCCTCCCCTTTAACAGTGACTAGAACAGTGGCTGCCCCTTTAAGAGTAAGTTGAACAGTGCCCTCCCCTTTAACAGTGACTTTGACAATGACCTCCCTTTAACAGTGACTAGAACAGTGCCCTCCCTTTAACAGTGACTAGAACAGTGGCCGCCCCTTTAACAGTGACTTGAACAGTGGCCGCCCTTTAACAGTGACTTTGACAACTGCCTCCCCTTTAACAGTGACTAGAACAGTGGCTGCCCCTTTAAGAGTAAGTTGAACAGTGCCCTCCTTTAACAGTGACTAGAACAGTGGCCGCCCCTTTAACAGTGACTTTGACAACTGCCTCCCCTTTAACAGTGACTAGAACAGTGGCTGCCCCTTTAAGAGTAAGTTGAACAGTGCCCTCCCTTTAACAGTGACTTTGACAATGACCTCCCCTTTAACAGTGACTAGAACAGTGCCCTCCCCTTTAACAGTGACTAGAACAGTGGCCGCCCTTTAACAGTGACTTGAACAGTGGCCGCCCTTTAACAGTGACTTTGACAACTGCCTCCCCTTTAACAGTGACTAGAACAGTGGCTGCCCCTTTAAGAGTAAGTTGAACAGTGCCCTCCCTTTAACAGTGACTTTGACAATGACCTCCCTTTAACAGTGACTAGAACAGTGCCCTCCCTTTAACAGTGACTAGAACAGTGGCCGCCTTTAACAGTGACTTGAACAGTGGCCGCCTTTAACAGTGACTTTGACAACTGCCTCCCCTTTAACAGTGACTAGAACAGTGGCTGCCCCTTTAAGAGTAAGTTGAACAGTGCCCTCCCCTTTAACAGTGACTTTGACAATGACCTCCCCTTTAACAGTGACTAGAACAGTGCCCTCCCTTTAACAGTGACTTTGACAATGACCTCCCCTTTAACAGTGACTAGAACAGTGGCCGCCCCTTTAACAGTGACTTTGACAACTGCCTCCCTTTAACAGTGACTAGAACAGTGGCCGCCCTTTAACAGTGACTTTGACAACTGCCTCCCCTTTAACAGTGACTAGAACAGTGGCCGCCCTTTAACAGTGACTTTGACAACTGCCTCCCTTTAACAGTGACTTGAACAGTGGCTGCCCCTTTAAGAGTGACTTGAACAGTGCCCTCCCCTTTAACAGTGACTTTGACAATGACCTCCCCTTTAACAGTGACTAGAACAGTGGCCGCCCCTTTAACAGTGACTTTGACAACGACCTCCCCTAAGACAGTGACTAGAACAGTGGCCGCCCCTTTAACAGTGACTTTGACAATGAACTCCCTTTAACAGTGACTAGAACAGTGCCCTCTCCTTTAAGAGTGACTTGAACAGTGGCCTCCCTTTAACAGTGACTTTGACAACTGCCTCCCTTTAACAGTGACTTGAACAGTGGCTGCCCCTTTAAGAGTGACATACTTGTTAGGTAGAATTACTTACAGTGATCAAATATTCCAGCTCTTCTGAATCGAAATTGCTTTTTGCCATTTTCTTCTAATCGTGATTCGTCTGTAGAATCTGTCTCTCTCCACTCTCCTTGCGATCCAAAGACAGGCACGCACGTACAGACGCACGTACAGACGCACGCTCACGTTTATTTAAATTACGTATTATCGAGATAACGAACCAAACATAGTAGACTGCATAGGCAGGCAAATTTCATATTGGTTCCTTGCTCTAAGTTGTATTCGCATACGAATGAAACCTAATTCGATTGAGCCAACCAATGGGGTAACTCAGACTAATAGCTCTAAGTTGTATTCAAGGCATCGAATGAAACTTAAAGTTGTATTCGCGTACGAATGAAACGTAATTCTATTGAGCCAACCATTAACCAATAGTAAATCAGACTAATAGCTAATGTTCCATTCAAACGCGATTACAACTTATAGTGGGGGACTAATTGGAAAGTTGACTAATGTGACTGAACAATTGACTAACCAGGTCTAAGTTGAAATCGCAATGTGATTTATTTAAGTTATATTAATCGCATTGCGATTTCAACGTAATTCTCAAATCCGACAGTACATTTTAGTATTGGAGACGTTCTTGGCTTGGTAGAATTAGCGAATATGACGAATGTATTCGTCATATTCTTCAAAACGAAGATAACTAAGTATTCTCCATCTTCGTTTTAGCTACCTATTCGTCAACTTCGCTAATTCTAGCAATCAAATAGAGAAGGTTGACTAGAGACTGAGTCGAGACAGCTGTGTTTAATTCGCTATGCGATTATATATCTATATATTTTTTTTTAATAAATAGAATAATTAATTATAATAATTATTAATTATCAAGTAATATAATCTATTAAGAAAAGCAAAGTAATATAATCACATAGCGAATTAAACACAGCTGTCTTTATAGTCAACCCTCCTATTTGATTGCTAGAATTAGCGAAGTTGACGAATAGGTAGCTAAAACGAAGATGGAGAATACTTCGTTTTGAGGAATATGACGAATACATTCGTCATCTTCGCTAATTCTAGATATTAAACCAATAGAAAAGTAGTCTTAAGTTAAAATCGCAATACGCGATTATTTAAATCGCATATTAATCGCGATAACGAGAATAATGACGAATATTCGATTTCGACGAATATGAAACGAATATTCTTTCGAATATTCGCGAATTTCGTCGAAATCGAATATGGCACCTGCCGCTCATCACTAATTAGACGTGCAGTGGATAACGAGTTTACTGTAGGCCAGTGGAGCACAGGCCTCAAACATCATGCAATCACCGGACAGAAAAGAACAAGTGATTATGTGGCTGGAGGTATATTACAGGATCAGTAGATAACAATTTTACTGTAGGCCAGTGGAGTACAGGCCCCAAACATTAGGCATTTATCGGACAGAAAAGAACAAGGGATTATGTGGCTGGAGGTATAATAGGTGGTCATTTGATAACAATTTTGCTATATGCAAGTGGGATACAGGCCCCAAACATTATGCATTGACCAGACATAAAAGAACAACTGATTATGTGGCTGTAGGTATATTTGTTGGTTATTGGATAACAATTTTACTGTAGGCTAGTGGAGTACAGTCCCCAAATATTAGGCATTTACCGGACAGAAAAGAACAACTGATTATGTGGCTGGAGGTATATTGGACGGTCAGTCGATAACAATTTTACTGTAGGCTAGTGGAGTACAGGCCCCAAATATTAGGAATTCACCTGACAGAAAAGAACAACTGATTATGTGGCTGGAGGTATATTAGACGTACAGGGGATAACGACTTTACTGTAGGCCAGTGGACCACAGGCCCCAAACATTATGCAATCACTGGACAGAAAAGAACAAGTGATTATGTGGCTTTAGGTATATTACAGGATCAGTAGATAACAATTTTACTGTAGGCCAGTGGAGAACAGGCCCCAAACATTAGGCATTTATCGGACATAAAAGAACAACTGATTATGTGGCTGGAGGTACATTAGGTGGTCATTGGATAACAATTTTAATGTAGGCTAGTGGAGTACAGGCCCCAAATATTAGGCATTTACCGGACAGAAAAGAACAAGTGATTATGTGGCTGGAGGTATATTAGGCGGACAGTCGATAACAATTTTACTGTAGGCTAGTGGAGTACAGGCCCCAAATATTAGGCATTTACCGGACAGAAAAGAACAAGTGATTATGTGGCTTTAGGTATATTACAGGATCAGTGGATAACAATTTTACTGTAGACCAGTGTAGTACAGGCCCCAAACATTAGGTATTCACCGGACAAAAAAGAACAAGTGATTATGTGGCTGGAGGTTTATTAGGCGGTCAGTGGATAACAAATTTACTGTTTCCCAATGGGATACAGGCCCCAAACATTAGGTATTCACCGGACAAAAAAGAACAAGTGATTATGTGGCTGGAGGTTTATTAGGCAGTCAGTAGATAAAAATTTTACTGTAGACCAGTGGAGTACAGGCCCCAAACATTAGGCATTCACCGGACAGAAAAGAACAACTGATTATGTGGCTGGAAGTATATTAGTTGGTCAGTAGATAACAAATTTACTGTGGGTCAATGGGATACAGGCCCCAAATATTAGGCATTCACCAGGCAGAAAAGAACAACTGATTATGTGGCTGGAGGTATATTAGACGGTCAGTGGATAACAATTTTACTGTAGGCTAGCGGAGCACAGACCTCAAACATTATTCATTCTTTGGACAGAAAAGAACAAGTGACTATGTGGCTGATGCTATATTAGGAGGTCATACGATAACAATTTTACTGTAGGTCAGTGGAGTAGAGGCCCCAAACATAAGGCATTTACCGGACAGAAAAAACCATTGAATATGTGGCTGGAGGTATATCATGCGGTCTGTAGATAATAATTTTACTGTAGACCAGTGGAGTATAGGCCCCAAACATTAGGCATTCACCGGACCGAAAAGAGTAGTGATTATGTGGCTGGAAGAATATTAGTTGGTCAGTGGATAACAAATTTACTGTGGACCAATGGGATACCGGCCCAAAATATTAGGCATTCACCAGACAGAAAAGAACAACTGATTATGTGGATGGAGGTATATTAAAAAGTCAGTGGATTACGATTTTCCTGTAAACGATTCGGGCATAGGCCCCAAAAATTATGTATTCACTGGACAGAAAAAAAAAATTTGATTATATGGTTGCTGGTATATTAGGCAGTCAGTAGATAATAATTTTTCTGTAGGCCAGTGGAGTAAATGCCCCAAACATAAGGCATTTACCGGACAGAAAAGAACCATTGAATATGTGGCTGGAGGTATATTATGCAGTTAATAGATAATAATTTTACTGTAGACCAGTGGAGTATAGGCCCCAAACATTAGGCATACACCGGACAGAAAAGAGTAAGTGATTATGTGGCTGGAAGTATATTAGTTGGTCAGTGAATAACAAATTTACTGTTTGCCAATGGGATACAGGCCCCAAATATTAGGCATTCACCAGACAGAAAAGAACAACTGATTATGGGGCTGGAGGTATATTAAACGGTCAGTGGATAACAATTTTACTGTTGGCCAGTGGAGCGGTCATTGGATAACAATTTTACTGTGGGCCAGTGGAGTACAGGCCCCAAACATTAGGCATTTACCAGACAGCAAAGAACAAGTGATTATGTGCGTGGGGCTATATTAGGTGGTCAGTGGATAACAATTTTACTGTAGGCCCCAAACATTAGGCATTTTCCAGACAGAAAAGAACCATTGATTATGTGGATGGAGGTATATTATGGGTCAGTAGATAAAAATGTTACTGTAGGCCAGTGGAGTACAGGCCCCAAACATTAGGCATTTACCGGACAGAAAAGAACAAGTGATTATGTGGCTGAATGTATATTAGGCGGTCAGTGGATAACAATTTTAGTATATGCCAGTGGGATACAGGACCCAAAAATTATGCATTCACCACACATAAAAGAACAACTGATTATGTGGCTGGAGATATATTAGGTGGTCATTGCATAACAATTTTACTGTAGGCCAGTGGAGTACAGGCCCATAACATCAGGCATTTAACGGACAGAAAAGAAAAAGTGATTGTGTGGTTGGAGGTATATTAGGCAGTCATTAGATAACAATTTTACTATAGACCAGTGTAGTACAGGCCCCAAACATTAGGTATTCACCAGACAGAAAAGAACAAGTGATTATGTGGCTGGAGGTATATTAGACGGTCAGTGGATAACAAATTTACTGTAGGCCAGTGGGGCACAGGCCCCAAATATTAGGAATTCACCTGACATAAAAGAACAACTGATTATGTGGCTGGAGGTATATTAGACGTACAGTCGATAACGACTTTACTGTAGGCCAGTGGAGCACAGGCCCCAAACATCATGCAATCACTGGACAGAAAAGAAAAAGTGATTATGTGGCTTTAGGTATATTACAGGATCAGTAGATAACAATTTTACTGTAGGCCAGTGGGATACAGGCCCCAAACATTAGGCATTTATCGGACAAAAAAGAACAAGGGATTATGTGGCTGGAGGTATAATAGGTGGTCATTTGATAACAATTTTACTGTAGGCTAGTGGAGTACAGGCCCCAAATATTTGGCATTTACTGGACAGAAAAGAACAAGTGATTATATGGCTGGAGGTATATTAGGCGGTCAGTCGATAACAATTTTACTGTAGGCTAGTGGAGTACAGGCACCAAATATTAGGCATTTACCGGACAGAAAAGAACAAGTGATTATGTGGCTGAAGGTATATTAGGCGGTCAGTAGATAACAATTTTACTGTAGGCCAGTGGAGTACAGGTCCCAAACATTAGGTATTCACCAGACAGAAAAGAACAAGTGATTATGTGGCTGGAAGTATATTAGTTGGTCAGTGGATAACAAATTTACTGTGGGCCAATTGGATACAGGCCCCAAATATTAGGCATTTACCAGACAGAAAAGAACAACTGATTATGTGGCTGGAGGTATATTAGACATACAGTGGATAACAACTTTACTGTAGGCCAGTGGAGCACAGGCCCTAAACATCATGCAATCACCGGACAGAAAAGAACAAGTGATTATGTGGTTTTAGGTATATATTAGGCGGTCAGTAGATAACAATTTTACCATAGACCAGTGTAGTACAGGCCCCAAACATTAGGTATTCACCAGACAGAAAAGAACAAGTGAATATGTGGCTGGAGGTATATTAGACGGTCAGTGGATAACAAATTTACTGTAGGCCAGTGGGGCACAGGCCCCAAATATTAGGAATTCACCTGACATAAAAGAACAACTGATTATGTGGCTGGAGGTATATTAGACGTACAGTCGATACCGACTTTTCTGTAGGCCAGTGGAGCACAGGCCCCAAACATCATGCAATCACCGGACAGAAAAGAAAAAGTGATTATGTGGCTTTAGGTATATTACAAGATCAGAAGATAACAATTTTACTGTAGGCCAGTGGGATACAGGCCCCAAACATTAGGCATTTATCGGACAGAAAAGAACAAGGGATTATGTGTCTGGAGGTATAATAGGTGGTCATTTGATAACAATTTTGCTATATGCAAGTGGGATACAGGCCCAAAACATTATACATTGACCAGACATAAAAGAACAACTAATTATGTGGCTGGAGGTATATTAGGTGGTCATTGGATAACAATTTTACTGTAGGCTAGTGGAGTACAGGCACCAAATATTAGGCATTTACTGGACAGAAAAGAACAAGTGATTATATGGCTGGAGGTATATTAGGCGGTCAGTCGATAACAATTTTACTGTAGGCCAGTGGAGCACAGGCCCCAAACATTAGGTATTCACAGGACTGAAAAGAACAAGTGAGTATGTGGCGGGAGGTATATTATGCGGTCAGTAGATAATAATTTTACTGTAGACCAGTGGAGTATAGGCCCCAAACATTAGGCATACACCGGACAGAAAAGAGAAAGTGATTATGTGGCTGGAAGTATATTAGTTGGTCAGTGGATAACAAATTTACTGTGGGCCAATGGGATACAGGCCCCAAATATTAGGCATTTACCAGACAGAAAAGAACAACTGATTATGTGGCTGGAGGTATATTAGACGGTCAGTGGATACCAATTTTACTGTAGGCCAGTGGAGATGTCAGTGGATAACAATTTTTCTATATGCCAGTGGAGTACAGTCCCCAAAATTAGTCATTTTTCGGACAGAAAAAAAAAAAAGTGATTATATGGTTGCAGGTATATTTGGCAGTCAGTGGATAACAAATTTTATATCAAGACACGGAGGCTCGTATTGCATTACCCTTTCTTTACTGTGCCAAATAGCAGCAAAGAAAAAAACTGGTACATAAACAGTTAAACTGAGAAACCAACAAAGAAACTCCTCCCCTAGCCCTAGAACATATAAGGCCAGTCTCTCAGTAGCACATCCTCTTTCTTTGCTGCTGCCCTTACAGCTAAGCATCCTTTTGTCGACTTTAACCTTTTCTTTTTACAGGTATATTTTCAGGTTTAATTATTTGGTTAATTCCCTTTGATTTTTGGTTTTCTTTGTCCTCATTCATCGGCCCCATGGCCCGTTGCTCGGAGGGTCTAGCGGTTCTCTTGACCGATTGAGCCTCCCGGTTTGTTCCCTTTACTGCCCGTTTTTCCCCATTTCTGGGATTCGGGCGCTCTCTCCTTCACTTACCTCGGCCCTCCACCGAGGTTCGGGGGGTGAGGGAGGTTATCGGGCCCATCGATTTGTGTTTCCTTAGTAGGCCCCGTCGCGACCGAGCTCTCGCGAGATCTCGGCCGCCATTACGGGATCGGGGCGGCAGTTAGTGCTTGGCACTTCTCGCAGAGCGAGATCTCGCGATCTTTTCGCTCTGCGTTTACAACGGAGGAGGCAAGCGCGCAGCTCCGGTCCTGGTAGTGGTGCTTTTTGCCCATTTATTATATTATAATTTCGTTAGGCTTTTCCCTAGGGGTTGTTTGTCTAGTTTCCCCACTTTTATTCAGGTTTTTCTCCTACTGGCTGGGGCGACTACTCCCACCAGTATTCTCAGCATGTCACATCGCTCCTCTAATGCTTTTTCCCCGGCTCCTGCTATTCAGGAGGAATCATCTGGGGTCAACTCCACAACCACAGAAAGGGGAGCACAGTCTCAGGGCCCAGTAGACTCTCAGGCCATGGCCCTGCAGCAGTCTATTTCCAATGCAATCATCTCGGCAATGGGTTCTATGTCGACTGTTTTGACATAGTCCATATCTCAGGCTTTGATGTCTCAGCCAGCAGCTCCCATGCCGCCTCCACCCACCTCCAGAATTATTTGCTCGGATGGCTTGGTTCCATCGAAAGATGTCGCGCTTGGTACGCGAAAAAGAGCCTGCTCCTGCCAGGCAGAACGTGCGAGGAACTGGAAGTCTGCCCGTATGCAGCCAGACTCAGATTCGGACTCAGATAAGGAGTCCCTAGAGGAGGTTCAGAGCGAATCCTCTCAGGATTCATATGCCAATGCACTGCCCGATGATCCGGACCTTCAGGGGTCCAGTGGGGATACCCAACCCCAGCTCCCGCCCTCCGCTCCCGCCACCACGCTGGCCCCTACTGGGGCAGAAGCCTTACTAGATGCAGCGGGGGTCCCGCTTTTCAACCCGGATGCCTTACACCATCCGAGGTCTTCGGAGTGGCTCCCTGCGACGCATGTCGCTCAGTACATCGAGGCCAGGGTTCGCAAACCCTTATCTAAGGAGGCACGAAATAAATTAAGGGCCGAATGCCCGAGACCCCTTATTCCGAATAAGGCATGTGACACCCCGACAGTGGACCCCAAAATGGTCCAATTTCTTTCCAAATCTGGATTTAACATTCGCAGGGGTCTTGACTCCGCTTTGCGGGCATGTCAAGATAAATTATTAGATATGTTGGGCCCCTTGACCAAAATTTTTGATATTGCCGAAGCGGCTAAAGCAGAAAATCGTCAGGTAGACCCAGACGAACTTTGTGGCTGGATTCAGAGAGCCGTATGCATGTTAGGTAACGTTAATACCTCTCTGTCGATTGAACGGCGTAAAGCCCTTCTCATTAAAATTGAGCCGAAGCTGGCCAATATGGCGCTAACCGAAGCCGGGAAAGACGCCCAGGGTCTCCTATTTGGAGATACATTTATAAAGGATTTAGGGGAAATTTGTGGGTGCGTTTACGGCCCTTGATAAAGCCCAATCCTCTATGAGGAAAGTTTTTCATGGTAGGGTTTCTACCAGGGCGGCCACCTGTCCGGCCGTACGCCTTTCCAGACCCGGGGCACGGGTTGAGGCTCCTTCGCTCATTACAACTCCCTACAAGATCAACGACACCAGCCGTCGTTCTTCCCCTCCCGTGGTGCTGCCGCCCGCTCCAGAGGTTTCAGAGGAAATCAGAACTTCAGGTGCCCTGTCGGTAAGTTTACTGCTTCCCCCTTTTTCCCCTGCACGGTTGGGGGGTCGACTCCAATTTTATTTGGATGTGTGGAAAAGCATTACGGCAGACCCATGGGTTCTCGCCACTGTACAAGGTTTTCGGATAGAGCTAACTCACTACCCCGGGAATATTTCTATCCAAGCTCCCATACCCCACTCCCCGTCGGTTCTAGCTTTGATAAACACAGAGTTAGGGGCGATAAAACGAGCTCCCCTTACCCACCTTGGGATCACAAGCAGCATCTTTCTTGTAGAAAAGAAAGGAGGTCAGTTACGACCGGTCATAAACCTAAAAAGACTAAATGCGTTTATCAGATACCGCCATTTCAAAATGGAGGGTATTCATTTGCTAAGAGACACGCTCCTGCCCGGAGATTGGCTGGCAAAGATAGACTTAAACTACGCGTATCTGACGGTCCCGGTCGCAACGTCATCCAGGAACCTTCTTCAGTTCTGGTGGGGGGACCAGATATGGCGTTTCACTTGCCTTCCCTTTGGTCTATCCTCGGCCCCTTGGTGTTTCACCAAGGTGATGCGTCCAGTGGTGGCGTGGCTCCGCAGCCGCGGGGTTCGCCTCATCATCTATCTGGACGACATCCTTTTTATGGCGTCCAGTCGACAGATGCTCATGGACCATCTGGCTATGGCCACCCAACTCCTGCTAGGTTTGGGGTTTGTGATCAACCAGGAGAAATCCTGTCTAGTTCCGGCCAGGACTTTGGATTTTCTAGGCTTCTCAGTAGACTCGGTGTCTTGTACGCTCAGCCTTCCGCTGGACAAGGTTCGAGCCATCAGGAAAGAGATTCGTCGGACCTTATCGGCCGGGAATATCTCGCTCAGACATCTGGCCAGGGTGATCGGCCTTCTCTCTTCGTCCATACAGGCCATTTTTCCAGCGCCCCTCCACTATCGGGCCTTACAACGCCTGAAAATCGCGCATCTTCATGCAGGAGCGTCATACGCAGATCAGATTTCCTTGGACAAGGAGACGAGGGACGAGCTCACTTGGTGGGTTCACAATCTGGCAGCCTGGAATGGCAGAGCCATTTTCGGTCCGCAACCAGATTTGGTCATCGAGTCCGATGCCAGTCTTTTGGGTTGGGGAGCGCACTGCAACGGCGTCTCCACGGGAGGCCCCTGGTCTCCGTCAGAGTCTCGTTTGCACATCAATGCTCTGGAGCTCTTGGCGGGGTCGTTTGCGATCAGAAGTTTTGCCATCGACAGAGCCACAGCGTGCGTCCGTCTTCGGATGGACAATGTTTCGGCAGTGCGTTACGTGAATGCGATGGGGGGGACCCACTCGGCGGTCTTGACCCATCTGGCACAGGATTTCTGGGCATATTGCCTGGACAGGAACATTGTAGTAGTGGCAGAGTATCTCCCGGGTTTACACAATTCCTTGGCCGATTGGAGTTCTCGGCATGTTCGGGATTCCAGCGATTGGAGATTACACAAGATGGTCTTCGACTCCGTTGCTTTGCGCTGGGGGCCTCTTTCTATAGACCTTTTTGCTTCGCGTCTCAATACGCAGTTAGTCCGGTTTTACAGCTGGAGTCCGGATCCTCTGGCAGAGGCGGAGGACGCGATGGCCCAGTTCTGGTCAGAGGAACGCCTCTACGCGTTCCCTCCATTTGCTCTCATCCCCAGGGTTCTGGCGCAGACCCGTCTTCAGCGGGCGGATCTGATTCTGATCCTCCCCTTCTGGGGAACCCAATCTTGGTTCCCTCAGCTACTGGAATTACTCATAGAGAAACCTCGCCTGCTTCCTTCATTTCCAGATCTGCTGAGGGGTCCGGGGGACGAGTTACATCCACTGTTGACGGACAACTCGCTCCGACTTCTGGCCTGCAGGGTATCAGGAATCCCTGGGAGATCGAGGGCCTTTTGACGGAGACTAATCTCCTGTTGGAGAATACCTGGGCCCCAGGTACTCGTAGAGCCTACCGAGCGGCTTGGCAGTCATGGGTTCGTTGGTGCGATCTTCGGAACGTGGATCCCTCTGTTGCTCATGTAGAAGATATTTTGCTATATCTTACCTCGTTGTTTGAAGCGGGGAAAGCTTATCGTACTCTTAATTTGGTACGGTCGGCTATTTCTTCATTTCATCGGGGCTTTGGCGGTTGTCCAGCGGGTCAACATCCCCTGGTCTGTCGTTTACTTCGGGGCTCCCGTATGACCAGGCCCCCTAGACCCCGTTTTTTCTCCTGCTGGGATGTTTCCGTTGTACTGCGGTTCCTGTCTGCCTGGCCCCCTAACGGTGAGCTATCTCTTCGTCAGCTGTCAGCCAAGCTGGTGACATTATTTTGCCTCATTTCCTGTAAACGGGTGTCGGATGTGCGGGCTCTGGACTATGATGCCCGTTCATTCACGCCTGATGGTGTCACGTTCAACATTTCTCGCCGGATGAAGACAAACATAAGGTCAGTGTGACGAGACCAATCTCGCCACATTGCATTGGAGAAACCTGGTTGCTCGCCTGCTGCCTTTGGACTATGGCCCCCTGTTAAAAGACATCTTTTTTTACCTGCAGAAAAGCTTAATTCGTGCTTTTCTGCCTGGGGTTCGGTAGTTTTGGTTGAATGTGTTATACCCCAGATAGGAATCCCATGGAGCCCATTCGTATGAAACTGACTGTAAAGACTTTGGCTCCATGGCGATTAAACTGTATTCGTGTGGTCTGAGCGCCATTCACTTAATAATGTGCGCTCAGACCTGAGCTATCTGGGGATATGTTAAATGTATAGTTTTAATGTAATGTGTCTTACCTGGTGTATTTTAACAGTAATGCTTGTTCTGTGTCCCCATGTGCATAATGGAGTCTTGTCTCTGAAATGTCTGTGTGTATTGTAAAGGGTGGGACATTGTGTATTGAATAGTGATGTCTGTCCTATTGTCCCCACATGTGTATTGGCGATTTCCCTTTGTCCTGAGAGATAATTGAATGACTCCTCAATTGTCTCCAGGACAGAAGACATGTGTGTATTCGTCTGCCTGTGATGATTGCATTACCCATGTAGGGTGATGGTATCACAGGCAGAGGAGAGGATATGCTGGGGGTGTCTGTATTGTCCCAATGTGTGTGATTGGCTGCTGTATCCCGTGTCGCAGTCTTCCTTCTGGTCCTCTAGGGGAGTGTCCACCAGGTGGGAGACCTGGATAAATACCAGGCAGGTAGCCGTTAATAAATGAGAGAATTCCTGTTTACCATCAATACGGAGCCTCGTCTCGTTCTTGGGGGATTCACTGTATGCTGTTAGAGACTGATTGCCAGGAGTGTAAGCTGATTGTCTGCTTTTCCTGTTCGTCTGCTAGCAGCTATTTGGGAGGTTCCAGTACGGGAGTTGGAGTGCTATTTTGTATCCAGTTCGGGAGTTTGGTGTTCTGCAGTAGCTGTGCCTATATCTCTGTAAAGGGGCCGATCGCCTAAGCGGTTTTACCCCTTGTCTGCAGAAACGGTCCGTTACAATTGGTGGCGAGCAGCGGGATCGTTCCTACAGCCAGAAGGACAGCTACAGGAGACACCATTTCCTTGGATTTACAAGTGGGGGCAACGCATGTCCCAGTACAGCGACCCTAAAAGCACCAGAATGGAACCAGCAGTGTCATACGAGGAGGAGGACCTGGATGGCCGGGATGCATTAAGGAAAGGCATCTGGTACCAGGCCCTGGACAATGTACAATACCAGCGGGGTGAGAGTCTCCCCAGTGAAGAGCAGCGGTGGCAGAAGCAAGTGGCCCTGCGGATGCCCTTTCTGGGAGAGCAGCCCCTGGATGAATGGGTGAAGGAACTAGAGCACCGGGTATGGCAGGAGCTATGGCTGGAGAATGCCTACCAGGCGCTCTGGTGGTATATGGCACAGTATATACCCTGGACAGCCGAGCATGACAAGCCAGAGGGAGAGGAGTTTGATGGTTCTGGCTTGTTATGGGAGTCCTTTGCAGAGCCTGACTTCGGGAGTCCTGCGCAGAACAGACTTCAGGACATTTTCTACGAGAGGGAGGCTAGGCATGACGGGGATGACCCCCATGAGGTAGAGCAAGACCTGGCTCACCTAGCAACCCTGGAGTGGGAACTGGAGCAGGACTACCGAGATCTCTTCCACTCCATTGGGAAGGCTCAGCAGGACAGCAAGGTGACAGATCCAGTTCCAGACCCATTCCGCTGGGAAGATATTATTGAAATTTACTGGGAGGAACCCCAGGCGGCAGGTGGAGATGGGACCGAGGTCTCTCCACCGGTATTGCAGGGAATTGGGAGCCTGAGCTCCATTCCCCAGCGGGAGATATTGCAGGGAATTGGGAGCCTGAGCTCCATTCCCCAGCGGGAGATATTGCAGGGAATTGGGAGCCTGAGCTCCATTCCCCAGCGGGAGATATTGCAGGGAATTGGGAGCCTGAGCTCCATTCCCCAGCGGCAGGCTGAGCTACAGGGGGCAGAGGTAGTTGTTCCTGCCCCACAGCAGCAGCGTGATTTTTCGGGAATTGGGAGCCCGGTCTCCATTCCCCAGCGGCAGTATTATTTGTTGGGAATTGGGAGCCCGGTCTCCAGTCCCCAGCGGCAGAGTAACCAGCAGGGAATAGAGAGCCCAGTCTCCTTTCTCCAGCAGCAGGACTCTGTATTGGGAGGAGAGACAGTCGGTCTCCCTCCACTGAGGAGGAAGGTATGTATGGGAGAGGAGCTTACTACCACCTCTCCCCAGCGGCGGATCATTAATGGGCAGGGAATAGAGAGCTCAGTCTCCTTTCCCCAGCAGCAGAGCTGTGTAACCGAAGGGGAGACAGTCGGTCTCCAGCAGCAGGACGGTATATCTAAAGGGGAGACAGTCGGTCTCCCCTCCAACAACCAGGCTTCAACCAGGCTACCCTCCCAGTAGCGCTGGCAACAGGAGCAGAGTGACGGGTCTCTGCCCATGCAGCACCCACCAAGTCAGCGTACCCGTACCCAGCACAGCCGTGGTGAGGCACCTGGACATGGACAAGCTTCTCCTCTACCCAGTTGCAGTAACTATTTATTGTGGGTGGGCTGTGCTGTTGATTGTGTTTTGTGGGTGGGCTGCTGGACTAACAAGGGCACTGACCGGCAGGAGGTCAGATACCCTGTTAGTCTGTTTGGAAAAAGGGGAGAGATGTGACGAGACCAATCTCGCCACATTGCATTGGAGAAACCTGGTTGCTCGCCTGCTGCCTTTGGACTATGGCCCCCTGTTAAAAGACATCTTTTTACCTGCAGAAAAGCTTAATTCGTGCTTTTCTGCCTGGGGTTCAGTAGTTTTGGTTGAATGTGTTATACCCCAGATAGGAATCCCATGGAGCCCATTCGTATGAAACTGACTGTAAAGACTTTGGCTCCATGGCGATTAAACTGTATTCGTGTGGTCTGGCGCCATTCACTTAATAATGTGCGCTCAGACCTGAGCTATCTGGGGATATGTTAAATGTATAGTTTTAATGTAATGTGTCTTACCTGGTGTATTTTAACAGTAATGCTTGTTCTGTGTCCCCATGTGCATAATGGAGTCTTGTCTCTGAAATGTCTGTGTGTATTGTAAAGGGTGGGACATTGTGTATTGAATAGTGATGTCTGTCCTATTGTCCCCACATGTGTATTGGCGATTTCCCTTTGTCCTGAGAGATAATTGAATGACTCCTCAATTGTCTCCAGGACAGAAGACATTGTGTATTCGTCTGCCTGTGATGATTGCATTACCCATGTAGGGTGATGGTATCACAGGCAGAGGGAGAGATATGCTGGGGGTGTCTGTATTGTCCCAATGTGTGTGATTGGCTGCTGTATCCCGTGTCGCAGTCTTCCTTCTGGTCCTCTAGGGGAGTGTCCACCAGGTGGGAGACCTGGATAAATACCAGGCAGGTAGCCGTTAATAAATGAGAGAATTCCTGTTTACCATCAATACGGAGCCTCGTCTCGTTCTTGGGGGGATTCACTGTATGCTGTTAGAGACTGATTGCCAGGAGTGTAAGCTGATTGTCTGCTTTTCCTGTTCGTCTGCTAGCAGCTATTTGGGAGGTTCCAGTACGGGAGTTGGAGTGCTATTTTGTATCCAGTTCGGGAGTTTGGTGTTCTGCAGTAGCTGTGCCTATATCTCTGTAAAGGGGGCCGATCGCCTAAACAGTTTTTACCCCTTGTCTGCAGAAACGGTCCGTTACAGTCAGTATCTTACCCTAGTTTCCCATCTTCTTCGCAATTGTGTCCTGTAGCGTGTCTGAGAGAGTATGAGACCCGCACGTTGGGGCTCCGTCAGTCGGGTTACTTCCAATTGTTTATCTCTTACAGGCGGCCATTCGCGCCGGTTACTAGTGTCACTCTGTCTAGATGGGTGAAGTGGATTCTCTCTCTAGCGGGGGTCGATACTTCTATTTTTACGGCACATTCGGTCAGGGGTGCATCGGCTACGTCCATGGTGGTATCCGGGGCACGCTTGGAGGATGTCATGCTCCTGGCGGATTGGTCCAGAGCTTCTACGTTTCGGGAGTTTTACTTCAGGCCTCCTGCTCATGCGTTTTCGTCGGTTATTGACCGGCTTTAAACTTGCAATACGAGCCTCCGTGTCTTGATATAAAATTGTAGAATTTTGCTAATTTATGACGTAAAGTCATAATTTTATGAAAGACACGGAGGCGAGTATTGCCCTCCGCTCCCGCCCTTAGTTCGGTTGGGGTTTGTATGGAGCTTGATATGTCTAAGGGTACATCTTTTCGCTTTTCCGATATATGTGTAGTTTTATCTTGTTCTATTTCGTTCTGATCCGAGTACGTTTTACCCGTCAACTGTTTTGCAGTTTTGATCTGCTGCTGATAGCATCAGTTACTATGCTTTCATTCTCTCTCCCCAGGGTGAAGAAGAGCTCCTCATGGTACTCCGCTGGAAGGTTGATCTCATGATTCTCTACGGAGTTGTTCCTGATTGCAGTTCTGTTCTGGACGTCCTCATGTTCGAGAGGAGGACGTGTTTTGACGGTTCATCACAAAGAAAGAGGATGTGCTACTGAGAGACTGGCCTTATATGTTCTAGGGCTAGGGGAGGAGTTTCTTTGTTGGTTTCTCAGTTTAACTGTTTATGTACCAGTTTTTTTCTTTGCTGCTATTTGGCACAGTAAAGAAAGGGTAATGCAATACTCGCCTCCGTGTCTTTCATAAAATTATGACTTTACGTCATAACTTAGCAAAATCCTACAATTTACTTCAGGCCCCAAATATTTGACATTCACCAGACAGAAAAGAACAACTGATTATGTGGCTGGAGGTATATTAGACAGACAGTGGATAACAATTTTACTTTAGGCCAGTGGAGTACAGGCCCCAAACATTAGGCATATAACAGACAGAAAAGAACCATTGATTATGTGGATAGAGGTATATTACAGGATCAGTAGATAACAATTTTACTGTGGGCCAGTGGAGTACAGGCCCCAAACATTAGGCATTTACCAGACAGCAAAGAACAAGTGATTATGTGCGTGGGGCTATATTAGGTGGTCAGTGGATAACAATTTTACTGTAGGCCCCAAACATTAGGCATTTTCCACACAGAAAAGAACCATTGATTATGTGGATGGAGGTATATTATGGGTCAGTAGAGAAAAATGTTACTGTAGGCCAGTGGAGTACAGGCCCCAAACATTAGGCATTTACCGGACAGAAAAGAACAAGTGATTATGTGGCTGAATGTATATTAGGCGGTCAGTGGATAACAATTTAAGGATATGCCAGTGGGATACAGGACCCAAAAATTATGCATTCATCACACATAAAAGAACAACTGATTATGTGGCTGGAGATATATTAGGTGGTCATTGCATAACAATTTTACTGTAGGCCAGTGGAGTACAGGCCAATAACATCAGGCATTTAACGGACAGAAAAGAAAAAGTGATTGTGTGGTTGGAGGTATATTAGGCGGTCAGTAGATAACAGTTTTACTATAGACCAGTGTAGTACAGGCCCCAAACATTAGGTATTCACCAGACAGAAAAGAACAAGTGATTATGTGGCTGGAGGTATATTAGACGGTCAGTGGATAACAAATTTACTGTAGGCCAGTGGGGCACAGGCCCCAAATATTAGGAATTCACCTGACATAAAAGAACAACTGATTATGTGGCTGGAGGTATATTAGACGTACAGTCGATAACGACTTTACTGTAGGCCAGTGGAGCACAGGCCCCAAACATCATGCAATCACCGGACAGAAAAGAAAAAGTGATTATGTGGCTTTAGGTATATTACAGGATCAGTAGATAACAATTTTACTGTAGGCCAGTGGGATACAGGCCCCAAACATTAGGCATTTATCGGACAAAAAAGAACAAGGGATTATGTGGTTGGAGGTATAATAGGTGGTCATTTTATAACAATTTTACTGTAGGCTAGTGGAGAACAGGCCCCAAATATTAGGCATTTACCGGACAGAAAAGAACAAGTGATTATATGGCTGGGGGTATATTAGGCGGTCAGTGGATAACAATTTTACTTTAGGCCACTGGAGTACAGGCCCCAAACTTTAAGCATTCATCGGACAGAACAGAACAAGTGATTATGTGGACGGAAGTTTATTAGGCGGTCAGTGGATAAAAATTTTACTGCTGGAAAGGGGCATACAGGACTAAAACATTAGGCATTTACCGGACAGAAAAGAACAAGTGATTATGTGGCTGAAGGTATATTAGGCGGTCAGTAGATAACAATTTTACTGTAGGCCAGTGGAGTACAGGCCCCAAACATTAGGTATTCACAGGACAGAAAAGAACAAGTGATTATGTGGCTGGAAGTATATTAGTTGGTCAGTGGATAACAAATTTACTGTGGGCCAATGGGATACAGGCCCCAAATATTAGGCATTTACCAGACAGAAAAGAACAACTGATTATGTGGCTGGAGGTATATTAGACGGTCAGTGGATAACAATTTTACTGTAGGCCAGTGGAGCTGTCAGTGGATAACAATTTTTCTATATGCCAGTGGAGTACAGTCCCCAAACATTAGTCATTTTTCGGTCAGTGGATAACAAATTTACTTCAGGCCCCAAATATTTGGCATTCACCAGACAGAAAAGAACAACTGATTATGTGGCTGGAGGTATATTAGACAGACAGTGGATAACAATTTTACTGTAGGCCAGTGGAGTACAGGCCCCAAACATTAGGCATATAACAGACAGAAAAGAACCATTGATTATGTGGATAGAGGTATATTACAGGTTCAGTAGATAACAATTTTACTGTGGGCCAGTGGAGTACAGGCCCCAAACATTAGGCATTTACCAGACAGCAAAGAACAAGTGATTATGTGCATGGGGCTATATTAGGTGGTCAGTGGATAACAATTTTACTGTAGGCCCCAAATATTAGGCATTTTCCAGACAGAAAAGAACCATTGATTATGTGGATGGAGGTATATTATGGGTCAGTAGATAAAAATGTTACTGTAGGCCAGTGGAGTACAGGCTCCAAACATTAGGCATTTACTGGACAGAAAAGAACAACTGATTTTATATCAAGACACGGAGGCGAGTATTGCTTAACTCTTTCTTTACTGAAGCATAGCAGCAAAGAACAAACAAGGAGAAAAAGTTCAGTAACCATGGTGATAACCCCTCCCACTGCTCCCCTATATAAGGAGCCTCCCTCACAACTTCTTCCTCTTTCTTTGCTGCTCTTCAGTAAAGATAAGTATAGCAGCTTTCTCTATTATGTTATTATCCGTGGGGTTGTTTTATTCCACAGGAGGATCTATTCTTTATATATATATATATATATATATATATATATATATATATTGCGCTTGCCTTCTGTCTCTCATTATATATATTTTCTTTTGCATATCTGCTTTATATCTTTATATATATTTTGTTTCCTCCCCTACTTTAGTGTCTGATTATATCTCCACTCTTGGAGTGACGCCGCCGCGACTTTTCCCCTTCTCTCCTTTTCGTTTACCCGTTGCGGTTTTGCGGTGCCCCGTTACCTTCTGGTTACTTTATCGGCACCATTTTTTCCCCCTCTCTTCATCTTCCTTCCCGCGGCAGGCTCCTCATCCTCGCGCTCGTGATCTCGCAATTCGCGAGATTCACGGGCGCCAACTTGGATTCTAGCTGGCGTTGAGTTCCCGCCGCCTGCGGGAATCTCGGGCGCCATCTTGGTTTTTCCAGGCTCCGAAATCTCGCTCCCCTGGCGAGATTATCGGCGGCCATCTTCCCCTGCTTCCAGATCACGCTCGATCGGCGGCGCAAGTGCCATCTCTCCTACCTGAACTCACCCTTTTTCTGCTCATAGTCAGGATTGGTTCTAGCGTTCTTAGGATATATTTTTATAGCCCTCCCTCCAGTTATTTCCTAACCTGTCTGGGGTGATTAACTCCTCAGGTTCCTCCTACCATTATGTCTAATTTTCCTTCTCCCTCTGCCTCTGCTAGAGAGGATCATACTGGGGCACAAAGACTTTCCCCTGGCAGGGCTCAGGATCGTTTTCTAACTAATGTACAGGGATTAGACCTCCAGCAGTCTATATCCCAGGCTATTATCACGGCTATGGGTTCAGTGTCTGCTACCCTTACCCACTCAATTTCTCAAGCGCTCAGGGTCCTCCCCTCTACCAGTGAGATGACCCCCGCCTCCAGAGGTCAATTGAATGATGGCTCTGTTCCATCCCTGAATGATGGCTCTGTTCCATCCAATGAAGGCACGACCATGTCGCGCAAAAGAGCTCACCCGGCAGAAAGGGCTAGAAATTGGAAAACTGCTCGGTCCGGAACCGGTTTCTAACTCAGACCCCGAGTCTGATGAGGAGGCCTTTGACAATATTTCCTTTCATTCAGGGGATGACCATGAAGAGGTGGCACTACTCCCTAGTATTGAGGCACCCGCTTCTCAAGCTCCTGCCACAGCTACTGCATCGGCAGAGGACCCTGACGCCCTACTAGACCCTAGAGGCGAGCCTCTATTCAATCCTGATCACCTCCACCATCCTCGTTCCGATGAGTGGCTACCTGCTACCCATTTGGCTCATTATATCGAATCTAGAATCAGAGCTCCTTTATCAAAGGAGGCCCGCAGCAAATTAAGAGCAGAGTGCCCTCGCCCCTTGATTCCGAACAGGACCTGTGAAACCCCTAGCGTGGACCCGAAGGTAGTCCAGTTCCTCGCTAAGACAGGGTTCAATCCTCGCAAAGGTCTGGACGCAGCCCTCAAAGCTTGCCAGGAAAAGCTTCTGGACATCACCGGTCCTTTAGCAAAAATCTTTGACCTAGCAGAAACAGCCATCTCAGAGGGCAAGCAGGTCGACCCGGACGAGCTCCGTGGCTGGACCCAGAGGGCAATTTGTCTGGCAGGTAATGCCAATACGGCTATAGCCGTGGAAAGACGTCGGGCCATTCTTATGAAGATTGAGCCCAAATTGGCTAACCTGTCTCTCTCGGAGGCAGGCAAGGAGGCTCAGGGGTTATTATTTGGAGAGCCCTTTATAAAAGAATTGGGCAAGTACATAGGCGCTTTCACGGCGCTAGACAAGGCGCAATCCTCTATGCGCCGGGTTTTTCAAACCCGTTTTTCTGCTAGGGCCGGCAGTTCTAGGGGCCGACTGTCTGGCCGTGCCTCCTTTCAGCCTAGGGGTACAGGCAGAGGCTCCTTTAACTATAGACAATCCCTCCAAGACCCGAAGCACCAACCGGCGTTTTTTCCATCCAGAGGGACTGCCACCCGATCAAGAGGATACCGAGGCACCCCAAGCTCCCGCCGTCCGTATGGTAAGTCGAATTCGGGGTTCCTGTTCTCGGGGATCGGCTATAGGGGGAAGACTCCGTCTCTTTTTCCCTGCGTGGTTAGAGATCACCTCAGACCAATGGGTACTGTCTACGGTCAGGGGTTTCATGATAGAGCTAGTGTCGTGGCCGGGGAGCCTCCCTGCTCCTCAACCGCGCCCCGAGTCACACCAGGCGTCCGCCCTGATAGATTCAGAATTGAACTCCCTATTACAAAAGGAGGCCATAGAACCATCCCCCGATCCCCAATCCGGGGTAATAAGCAGTATTTTTCTGGTCCAGAAAAAAGGCGGTCAATTCCGACCCGTTATCAATTTGAAGAACCTAAATGCCTTCGTCAGGTTCAGGCACTTCAAAATGGAGGGCATTCACTTGCTAATGGACATGCTTCTACTGGGGGATTGGTTCGTCAAACTGGACCTACAGGATGCTTACCTGACGGTCCCAGTTCATCCCACCTCCCGAAATCTGCTACAATTTCTCTGGAAGGACCAGGTGTGGCGCTTTACGTGTCTCCCTTTCGGGCTGTCCTCCGCCCCCTGGTGCTTTACAAAAATCATGAAGCCGGTTGTGGCCTGGCTCCGGGCGAGGGGCATTCGTCTAATAATCTATTTGGACGACATGCTTATGGCCCAATCCCCATCGGTTTTGTTACACCATCTAGATCTAGCAATTGCCCTCCTGGAGGGACTCGGTTTCATTATCAACCGGGACAAATCATGCCTGACTCCGGCAACTACCATAGAATTCCTGGGGTTCGATGTCGACTCCTTAGACCAGACCCTCAGGCTCCCCATGTCCAAGGTCAAGTCGATTCGCAAAGAGATTCGTCATGCCCTCTCCCTTTCGCAGGTGTCTCTGAGACATTTGGCTCGTCTAATAGGCCTGTTAGCCGCCTCCATTCAGGCAATTTTTCCGGCCCCCCTTCATTACCGTGCGTTGCAACGTTTGAAGATTGCGCACTTACGAGCGGGGGCGTCCTACTCGGACACCCTGGTCCTCGACAGAGAGACCAAACACGAACTCTGGTGGTGGATCCACAATCTGTCCGTCTGGAACGGGCGGGCCATTTTCGGTCCCCAACCAGATCTGGTCATCGAGTCCGACGCCAGTTTACTGGGTTGGGGTGCGCATTGTCAAGGCGTGTCCATCGGGGGTGCTTGGTCGGTAGAGGAAGCCCGGCTCCATATAAACGCTCTCGAGTTGTTGGCAGGATCCTTTGCGATCCGCAGCTTTGCTCAGGGTTCGGTCTCAGCCTGCGTGCGTCTCCGCATGGACAATATCTACGTGAACTGC
Source organism: Bufotes viridis (assembly GCA_033119425.1). Taxonomy (NCBI): domain Eukaryota; kingdom Metazoa; phylum Chordata; class Amphibia; order Anura; family Bufonidae; genus Bufotes; species Bufotes viridis. The sequence continues at coordinate 196,868,865 of CM065593.1, read as the reverse complement.
CTGGGGGGCACCAGGTCTTCGGTCCTGTCCTTCCTAGCCAAGGACTTCTGGGAGTACTGCTTGGCCAAGGGAATCTCGGTGGTGGCGGAATATCTTCCGGGCCTCCACAATACCTTGGCGGACTGGAGTTCGAGGTGCATCTCGGACTCCAGCGATTGGAAGTTAGATCGGCAGGTATTCCTAGATATCTCCTCTCGCTGGGGCCCTTTCTCCATCGACTTATTCGCTTCCAGATTGAATACACAACTCCCCAGATTTTACAGCTGGCGTCCAGACCCGGAAGCTGTAGACGCGTTCCTGCAGCAGTGGGGAGAGTCCCTCAATTACGCATTTCCTCCGTTTGCTCTCATCCCTCGAGTCCTGGCTCAGATTTCCCGTCAGAGAGCCCGGTTAATCTTAATCGCTCCCTTTTGGAGAACCCAATCGTGGTTCCCGCAGCTTTTGGGCCTTCTCGTAGAAGAACCGGTTCTTCTCCCAGTTTTCCCTCACCTCTTACGGGACCCCTTTGGGCGCGACCACCCCCTCTTACTGGACGGCTCTCTACAGCTCATGGCTTGCAACCTGTCGGGGGATCATGGGATGCCTCTACTTTTTCGGCAACAACTAGACATCTGTTGGACTCAGCCTGGGCCCCGGGAACTAGGAGAGCCTACGGTGCAGCTTGGGGGGTTTGGGTTCGCTGGTGCTCTGCAAGGCACTTGGATCCCTTTCAAGCCTCTGTGACGGGTATTCTAGGCTTCCTTTCTTCTCTGTTTGAACAGGGTAAGGCTTACCGTACGATAAATTTGTATCGTTCGGCGATTTCTGCTAGGCATCGGGGTTTTGATGGTTGTCCGGCTGGACAACATCCCCTTGTGTGTCGGCTCCTTAGGAGTTCCCGTTTGACCCGTCCGCCCAGGCCTCGTTTTTCAACCACTTGGGATGTCGCGGACGTTCTCAGATTCCTTGAATCTTGGCCGGCCAACGACCAGCTCTCCTTACGCCAGCATTCGACGAAGTTGGTGACCCTATTTTGTCTGATCTCTTGCAAGAGAGTTTCAGACGTGCGGGCCCTGGATGTGGATGCACGTTTCTTCACTCCGGACGGGGTTACTTTCAACATTCCTCGCAATACTAAGACTAATATTAAGTCGGTCTCGTACCCGGCTTTCCCATCTTCGTTACAATTATGTCCGGTCTCATGCCTTCGGGAGTATGAAGCTAGGACGCTTCCTTTTCGCTCAGGTTCTTCTCCTCAGTTGTTTATCTCTTTCCGGCGACCTTTTGCTCCTGTCACTAGCGTTACCCTCTCGCGATGGGTGAAATGGATTTTATCTCTATCTGGCATTGATACTTCCATTTTTACGGCCCACTCGGTTCGAGGGGCTTCGGCCACTTCCATGTCGGTTGCTGGGGCTCGCCTGGAGGATGTCTTGCGACTGGCGGATTGGTCGCGTGTATCCACCTTCAGAGAATTCTACTTCAGGCCGCCTCCGCATGCATTTACTTCGGTGATTGCGCAGCTTTAAACATGCAATATGAGCCTCCGTGTCTTGATATAAAATTTAGGATTTTCCTAAGTCATGACGTAAAGTCATGATTTTATGAAAGACACGGAGGCGAGAATTGCCCACCCGGTATTGGATTTTTCCCCTCCCTGCTAATGTTTGTATTTGTGATGCCTACTGTGACTGTTTTAAGTTTTAGCTTTTTTTACCGGCACAGAGTTATTTATCCTCATGACGTTTTTCTCTCAAATGATTATGGTAGTCTATCACCTTTTGTCTTCTAGGTTAAGATTTCAAGGCTCTCTTGGATGTGCATCGTCTTCAGTTCCTGAGTTCCATAAGTTCGGGCCTTCGTTCCGTCGGTTTGGCCGGCCCGGTTGTTGCCTGTTCGTTCGGAGGGTGTTACAAGTTTGAGGATCGTTTCATCTCAGACAAAGAAAGAGGAAGAAGTTGTGAGGGAGGCTCCTTATATAGGGGAGCAGTGGGAGGGGTTATCACCATGGTTACTGAACTTTTTCTCCTTGTTTGTTCTTTGCTGCTATGCTTCAGTAAAGAAAGAGTTAAGCAATACTCGCCTCCGTGTCTTTCATAAAATCATGACTTTTATTATGTGGCTGGAGATATATTAGGTGGTCATTGCATAACAATTTTACTGTAGGCCAGTGGAGTACAGGCCCATAACATTAGGTATTCACCGGACAGAAAAGAACAAGTGATTATGTGGCTGGAGGTATATTAGACGGTCAGTGGATAACAAATTTACTGTAGGCCAGTGTAGCTGTCAATGGATAACAATTTTTCTATATGCCAGTGGAGTACAGTCCCCAAACATTAGTCATTTTTCGGACAGAAAAAAAATAGTGATTATATGGTTGCAGGGTATATTTGGCAGTCAGTGGATAACAAATTTACTTCAGGCCCCAAATATTTGGCATTCACCACACATAAAAGAACAACTGATTATGTGGCTGGAGATATATTAGGTGGTCATTGCATAACAATTTTACTGTAGGCCAGTGAAGTACAGGCCCATAACATCAGGCATTTAACGGACAGAAAAGAAAAAGTGATTGTGTGGTTGGAGGTATATTAGGCGGTCAGTAGATAACAATTTTACTATAGACCAGTGTAGTACAGGCCCCAAACATTAGGTATTCACCAGACATAAAAGAACAACTGATTATGTGGCTGGAGGTATATTAGACGTACAGTCGATAACGACTTTACTGTAGGCCAGTGGAGCACAGGCCCCAAACATCATGCAATCACCGGACAGAAAAGAAAAAGTGATTATGTGGCTTTAGGTATATTACAGGATCAGTAGATAACAATTTTACTGTAGGCCAGTGGGATACAGGCCCCAAACATTAGGCATTTATCGGACAAAAAAGAACAAGGGATTATGTGGCTGGAGGTATAATAGGTGGTCATTTGATAACAATTTTACTGTAGGCAGGTAGAGTAAAGGCCCCAAAAATTATGCATTTACCGGACAGAAAAGAACAAGTGATTATGTGGCTGAAGGTATATTAGGCGGTCAGTCGATAACAATTTTACTGTAGGCCAGTGGGATACAGGACCCAAAAATTATGCATTCAACACACATAAAAGAACAACTGATTATGTGGCTGGAGATATATTAGGTGGTCAGTTGATAACAATTTTACTGTAGGCCAGTGGAGTACAGGCCCAAACATTAGGCATTCACCGGACAGAAAGAACAAGTGATTATGTGGAGACGTACAGTCGATAACGACTTTACTGTAGGCCAGTGGAGCACAGGCCCCAAACATCATGCAATCACCGGACAGAAAAGAAAAAGTGATTATGTGGCTTTAGGTATATTACAGGATCAGTAGATAACAATTTACTGTAGGCCAGTGGGATACAGGCCCCAAACATTAGGCATTTATCGGACAGAAAAGAACAAGGGATTATGTGGCTGGAGGTATAATAGGTGGTCATTTGATAACAATTTTGCTATAGGCAAGTGAGATACAGGCCCCAAACATTATGCATTTACCGGACAGAAAAGAACAAGTGATTATGTGGCTGGAGGTATATTAGGCGGTCAGTCGATAACAATTTTACTGTAGGCCAGTGGAGTACAGGCACCCAAATATTAGGCATTTAACTAGACATAAAAGAACAACTGATTATGTGGCTGGAGATATATTAGGTGGTCATTGCATAACAATTTTACTGTAGGCCAGTGGAGTACAGGCCCATAACATTAGGCATTCAACGGACAGAAAAGAACAAGTGATTATGTGGTTGGAGGTATATTAGGCGGTCAGTAGATAACAATTTTACTGAAGACTAGTATAGTACAGGCCCCAAACATTAGGTATTCCCCGGACAGAAAAGAACAAGTGATTATGTGGCTGGAGGTATAATAGGTGGTCATTTGATAACAATTTTGCTATATGCAAGTGGGATACAGGCCCCAAACATTATATATTGACCAGACATAAAAGAACAACTGATTATGTGGCTGGAGGTACATTAGGTGGTCATTGGATAACAATTTTAATGTAGGCTAGTGGAGTACAGGCCCCAAATATTAGGCATTTACCAGACAGAAAAGAACATGTGATTATGTGGCTGGAGGTATATTAGGCGGACAGTCGATAACAATTTTACTGTAGGCCAGTGGAGTAAATGCCCCAAACTTTAGGCTTTAACCGGACAGAAAAGAAAATGTGATTCTGTGGCTGGAGTTATATTAGACGGTCAGTGAATAATGATTTTACTGTAGGCAGGTAGAGTAAAGGCCCCAAAAATTATGCATTTACCGGACAGAAAAGAACAACTGATTATGTGGCTGGAGATATATTAGGTGGTCATTGCATAACAATTTTACTGTAGGCCAGTGGAGTGCAGGCCCATAACATCAGGCATTTAACAGACAGAAAAGAAAAAGTGATTGTGTGGTTGGAGGTATATTAGGCGGTCAGTAGATAACAATTTTACTATAGACAAGTGTAGTACAGGCCCCAAACATTAGGTATTCACCAGACAGAAAAGAACGAGTGATTATGTGGCTGGAGGTATATTAGACGGTCAGTGGATAACAAATTTACTGTAGGCCAATGGGGCACAGGCCCCAAATATTAGGAATTCACCTGACATAAAAGAACAACTTATTATGTGGCTGGAGGTATATTAGACGTACAGTCGATAACGACTTTACTGTAGGCCAGTGGAGCACAGGCCCCAAACATCATGCAATCACCGGACAGAAAAGAAAAAGTGATTATGTGGCTTTAGGTATATTACAGGATCAGTAGATAACAATTTTACTGTAGGCCAGTGGGATACAGGCCCCAAACATTAGGCATTTATCGGACAAAAAAGAACAAGGGATTATGTGGCTGGAGGTATAATAGGTGGTCATTTGATAACAATTTTACTGTAGGCTAGTGGAGTACAGGCCCCAAACATTAGGCATTTAACCGGACAGAAAAGAACATGTGATTCTGTGGCTGGAGGTATATTTGACGGTCAGTGGATAACAATTTTACTTTAGGCCACTGGAGTACAGGCCCCAAACTTTAAGCATTCATCGGACAGAACAGAACAAGTGATTATGTGGACGGAAGTTTATTAGGCGGTCAGTGGATAACAATTTTACTGCTGGAAAGGGGCATACAGGACTAAAACATTAGGCATTTACCGGACAGAAAAGAACAAGTGATTATGTGGCTGAAGGTATATTAGGCGGTCAGTGGATAACAATTTTACTGTAGGCCAGTGGAGTACAGGTCCCAAACATTAGGCATACACCGGACAGAAAAGAGAAAGTGATTATGTGGCTGGAAGTATATTAGTTGGTCAGTGGATAACAAATTTACTGTGGGCCAATGGGATACAGGCCCCAAATGTTAGGCATTTACCAGACAGAAAAGAACAACTGATTATGTGGCTGGAGGTATATTAGACGTACAGTCGATAATGACTTTACTGTAGGCCAGTGGAGCACAGGCCCCAAACATCATGCAATCACCGGACAGAAAAGAACAAGTGATTATGTGGTTTTAGGTATATTACAAGATCAGTAGATAACAATTTTACTGTAGGCCAGTGGAGTACAGGCCCCAAACATTAGGCATTTATCGGACAGAAAAGAACTTAATGATTTTCCTAGTCTACGACGTAAAGTCATGGTTTTATTAAAGACACGGAGGCGAGTATTGCATTCTCTTCCTTTACTGATCACCAATAGCAGCAAAGAGATTAACATATGCAAAAAAGTAACCATGGTAACAGTAGGTCCCACCCCAACAGCCCCTATAATAGGCCATTCCTCCTGTGGACCTTCCTCTTTCTTTGCGAACCAGTCTACGTAAACATCTCAGGGATCCAAAACGATGAGCCCCCATCCTCAGGGCGACGACCAACGGAAACTTGTCAACAGAGCCAACATGGCCAACTAGAAGAATTTCAACCGCAGCAGAATCCAGCAACGGACACCGGAACCCAGTCAACCTGAAAGAGAAAAAAAAACAGGCCATATGGCCAGGGTAAGCGATGTACCAAACCAGCAGGTACCGAAGCCTAAAACGTGCATAGCAACAGCAATAAAACAAAATAGCATCAGCAATAACATTATAGCCAGCAAAAAGCAGGGAAATCATGACCGAACAACCTAGGCGAAATAAAACACTGATAAATTTGAAAGCACAGGCACAAAAACGGCAATGCAGCAGGCAATAAAAGGAACAATATGGAAAATGACCTCAAAACCCCAGGGAGGGAAGGGTGGGCAATACTCGCCTCCGTGTCTTTAATAAAACCATGACTTTACGTCGTAGACTAGGAAAATCATTAAGTTTTACAGCAAGACACGGAGGCTCCTATTGCAAGTTCAAAGCTGACTTACCAATGAGGAAAACAAATGTGGAGGCGGCCGAAAATAATGTTCACGAAAGGTAGCGGCACTAGACCAATCTGCCAACCGCAGGATGTCCTCTAGGCGGGCACCCGAGACCGCCAGAGAAGTTGACGAAGCACTACGAGCCGAGTGCGCCGTAAAAGGCAAAAGAGGGTGACCAACTTGGTCGAAAGCTGACGCAAAGAGAGGTCATAATTAGAAGGCCAAGAGGACAAAAAGGACAACACCACGGAGACATCCCAAGTGGAGGAGAAAGGCGGCCGAGGCGGCCGAGCCAAACGGGAGCCACGGAGAAGGCGCGAAACCGAAGGGTGCTGCCCCGCAGGAACACCATCAAAGCGCTGGTGCGTAGAAGAAATCGCCGAACGAAACAAATTGATCGTCCTGTAAGCCCCCCCTTCCTCGAAAAGGGAGGTGAGAAACTGAAGTAGCTGCGCTACAGGGGCTGAAACGGGATCCAAGTCCCGTTCCACGCACCAGCCAGCCCAAGTTCGCCAGGCCACCCTATAAGATTTTCTGGTGCCGGGAGCCCAAGCGTTGTCCAGGAGGCGTCTAGTAGCCTCCGAAACTCCGTCGACCGCTCTGGGAGTCCTGAGATCCGGCAGGCCAGCAACCGCAGGGATCCGTCCAGCAGCAGGGGGTGTGGAGTCCCCTGAGGGCAACGAAGGAGAGAAATCGGATTCGGGAGGAGAAGGGGGACGTCCACCAAGAGTTCCATCAGTGACGGGTACCAGACCTGAGAGTCCCAAAAGGGGACTACCACCACCAACTCCGCCCGATGGCGACGCACCTGAAGAAGCATCCGTGGGATCATCATGAACGGGGGAAAGGCGTAGAGGAGAACGGAGGACCAATCTTGAAGAAACGCATCCACCGCCGTCGCTTCCGGATCTGGGCGCCAGCTGTAAAACCGGGGAAGATGCAAATTGAGCCGGGAGGCGAACAGGTCTATGGAAAACGGTCCCCACCTGTCCGACAACACCGAGAACAGCGCTGGATCCAATTGCCAATCGCTGCCATCCGCCAGATGACGCGAGTTCCAATCCGCCTAAACGTTGCTGAGACCAGGGAGGTACTCGGCCTGGACCATGATGTCCCTGGAAAGGCAGTACGACCAGAACTCCTTCGCCAAACCCGCCAGCGTTGCTGTCTGGGTGCCACCCAGTCGGTTGACGTAGCGGACCGCTGAGATATTGTCCATCCGTAAACGAATACAGGCGTTGGCGATCCCATTTGTAAAGCTCCTGACGGCAAAGGATCCGGCTAGCAACTCCAAGGCGTTGATATGAAGCCGCGCTTCGTCTTCCGACCAAGGTCCCCCGGTGGACACCCCGTTGCAATGTGCCCCCCAACCCTGGAGGCTTGCATCGGACTCTATGGTGAATTCCGGTTGGAACCCAAAGATCGCCCTGCCATTCCAGGCCTCCAGATTGGCGATCCACCAACGAAGCTCTTCCCGAGCATCCGCGTCCAAATCCACCACGTCCGCAAAAGAAGCACCTGAACGGAGATGCGCTATCTTCAAGCGCTGAACGGGGCTGGAAACACTGCCTGGATGGACGACGCCAACCGTCCAATGATGCGGGCTAGATGCCGCAGGGACAGGCGAAGGTTGGCCAATGCATGCCTCAACTCCTTGCGAATAGATCTCAACTTCGCACCCGGCAGGCTGAGGGATTCCTTGATCGAGTCCACCGTGAAGCCCAGGAACTCCATCGTCTGGGAGGGAACAAGGCAGGACTTCTCCCTGTTGAGGAGAAAACCGAGAGACTCCAAGAGATCCGACGTCCACTGTAGATGTTCTACCAATACCGTCTTGGACTGATGCATCAGAAGGATGTCGTCCAGGTAAATTATGAGGCGGACTCCACGACTCCTCAACCAAGCCATGACCGGGCGCAGCAGCTTGGTGAAACACCAAGGGGCCGACGACAAGCCAAACGGCAGGGAAGTGAACCTCCACACTTCGCCCCTCCAGCGAAAACGGAGAAGATCTCTGGAGGGAGGGGAGACGGGGACCGTCAGGTACGCGTCCTTCAAATCCAGCTTGACCAACCAGTCTCCTGGAGTCAGCAGGTCCCGAAGCAGATGGATCCCCTCCATCTTGAAGTGGCGGTACCGCACAATTCCGTTCAGAGCGCGGAGATTGATCACCGGGCGCATCTGACCGCCTTTTTTCTGGACTAAGAAAATGTTGCTTATCACGCCCCCCGAGGGGCAGGGAGCCTTCTCTATCGCCCGTTTGCGGAAGAGGGAGGACAGCTCCTCGTCCACCAGAGCGCAACCCGGGCCCAGCCGAGGAGAGCCCGGGGGAAGAGGCAGAAGCCGCGGGGAGCCTGTGAGCTCTATGGAGAAACCTCTGACTGTCGACAGGACCCACGGATCCGAGGTGACTAACTCCCAGGCATGGAAAAAATGTTGGAGCCTGCCCCCTACACAACTGGCCAAAGAATCCCCGTCCGGGGTCGGACTAACCGGAAGACTTGCGAGAGGACGTGTTCCCTCTGAAGGAACGGGAGCGCCACTGTCCACCTCTGGACGGGAAGAATGGGGACGAAGTCTGCTGTTCCTGGAAGGACGACCTCTGGGAGAAGGAGCCTCGACCTGCACCTCTGGCACGGGTGCTGGAGCGGCCGGACAGTCGGCCCCTGCTACTGCCGGCCCTGGTAGAGACCCGCACCCTGCGCATGGTGGACTGGGCCTTATCCAATGCGGTAAATGCTCCAACGTAACGGCTAAGGTCCTTGATGAACGAATCAGCCAACAATAGACCCTGTGCCTCTCTGCCTGCCTCCGTGAGGGCGAGGTTTGTCGCTTTGGGGTCGATCTTAAGGAGTATGGCTTTGCGCCTCTCAGCCGAGAGGGATGCATTAGTGCCACCGGCAATGCAAATTGCTCGCTGTACCCAGCCAGTGAGCTCCTCGGGGTCAATCTGAGAACCCTCCTCTCTGGCGGACTCCGCCAATTCCAGAATTTTGGCCAGGGGACCGAATATGTCCAGGAGTTTATCCTGACAGCCCCTCAGAGCCGAGTCCAACCCCTTACGGGGGTTCCAGCCGGTCTTTGATAAGAATTGCGTCAACTTAGGGTCGACGACCGGGGTGTCGCAGATCTTATGGGGCACAATGGGCCTGGGGCACTCGGCCCTCAGCTTGCTGCGCGCCTCCTTAGATAAAGGACGGCGGACCCAGTGCTCCAAGTAAATGCTTACATGGGCCGCTGGAAGCCACTCTGCCGACCTAGGGTCGTGGAGGGCCTCAGGGTCAAACATCGGGGCACCAGAGGAATCAAGCAGGGACGCAGGGGCATTATCGGCGGAGGCGGACTCCTTAGCTATGGGGGCAGAAGGGGCGATGCTGACACCTGGACGGTGTCGTCCTCCTCAGATGGGTCACTTGCCTCTGCCAGATCCTCTGGATCAGACCTGAAGTCCGATTCGGACTCGCTTTCAGCCTGTGCTCTGGCACACTTCCATACCCGCGCCCGTTCAGCCTGGCGGGGAAAGGCTCTCTTACGCGACCTCAGCGCGTCGTCTTTGGTGGCTTTCATCACACCAGTCATGGGCTCCTGTTCAACAGGAGGTTCTGCAGCATGGGAATGCTGGGCCCGTACAGAGGGGGGTGGTCTGGCCCCAACAAGGGGGTGTGCAGACAGGGCCTGGGTAATAGACTGTGAAATAACGGAGGACATGGACCCCATGGCCTCCATGATAGCGCTGGATACCGAACGCTGTAGCGACAGTGCCTGGCTGTCAACACCTATGGGGCTATGGTCCCCTGAGGGGGAGCGGAGGTTGGCCTGATTAGTGGAGGCATCCATAATCAAATATAGGAGCAGTGCTAAATATATATATGCTTAGCAGTAAACTAAATCAACCCTAAGGAGGGTTTGAAAGGAGCTCTAATGTGCTACTACCTGTGGAAGGAAAAACGCTAGCTAATAAGGGGTTAATCACCCCAGGAGAGCAGCCAGCAGAGCAGTGAGAGCAGGAGCCAGCAGCAGAGCACACAGGGAGACTGGGAGTCCGAGATCTCGCGAGAACGGGATCCAAGATGGCCGCCAAATCTCGCGAGATCTCGCTGCTGCCGGGAGGAAGCACGGGAACTCGGGGAGCCTGCAGCAGGAGCAGAGGAGAGGGATACAGCAGGCAAAGCCAAGCAGAGAAGAGGAGAGGAGGCGGGGCCGAGGGGAGCCGCACAGGAGTGCAGTAAGACTGAGAGGACAGTGATGTAATGCAGCAGTCCTGGGAGGTACAGAGAAAACCAGGCAGGAGGGAGGGAGGGGAGAGGAATAGGGGAGACTCTCCAGAGATAACTAAGAAACCCAGAGGGGAAGGGAGAAAAACTGCAGGAACATAAGGGAAGAATAAGTGCACAAAGGGGCACAATATAGCAAAACACAAACAATCTGAGTGCAAACTATTTAAAGGGTATGCACAAAAACCTCCACAAATGAGAAATTATCACAGCAATCACAGAAAGGAACAAAACTGAGCAAGGTGTTACTTATCTGGTGAGCAGCAAAGAAAGAGGAAGGTCCACAGGAGGAATGGCCTATTATAGGGGCTGTTGGGGTGGGACCTACTGTTACCATGGTTACTTTTTTGCATATGTTAATCTCTTTGCTGCTATTGGTGATCAGTAAAGGAAGAGAATGCAATAGGAGCCTCCGTGTCTTGCTGTAAAACAAGGGAATATGTGGCTGGAGGTATAATAGGTGGTCATTTGATAACAATTTTGCTATATGCAAGTGGGATACAGGCCCCAAACATTATATATTGACCAGACATAAAAGAACAACTGATTATGTGGCTGGAGGTATATTAGACGGTCAGTGGATAAAAATTTTACTGTAGGCCAGTGGAGCTGTCAGTGGATAACAATTTTTCTATATGCCAGTGGAGTACAGTCCCCAAACATTAGTCATTTTTCGGACAGAAAAAAAATTGTGATTATATGGTTGCAGGTATATTTGGCAGTCAGTGGATAACAAATTTACTTCAGGCCCCAAATATTTGGCATTCACCAGACAGAAAAGAACAACTGATTATGTGGCTGGAGGTATATTAGACAGACAGTGGATAACAATTTTACTGTAGGCCAGTGGAGTACAGGCCCCAAACATTAGGAATATAACGGACAGAAAAGAACCATTGATTATGTGGATAGAGGTATATTACAGGTTCAGTAGATAACAATTTTACTGTGGGCCAGTGGAGTGCAGGCCCAAACATTAGGCATTTACCAGACAGCAAAGAACAAGTGATTATGTGCGTGGGGCTATATTAGGTGGTCAGTGGATAACAATTTTACTGTAGGCCCCAAATATTAGGCATTTTCCAGACAGAAAAGAACCATTGATTATGTGGATGGAGGTATATTATGGGTCAGTAGATAAAAATGTTACTGTAGGCCAGTGGAGTATAGGCCCCAAACATTAGGCATTTACCGGACAGAAAAGAACAAGTGATTATGTGGCTGAATGTATATTAGGCGGTCAGTGGATAACAATTTTAGTATATGCCAGTGGGATACAGGACCCAAAAATTATGCATTCACCACACATAAAAGAACAACTGATTATGTGGCTGGAGATATATTAGGTGGTCATTGCATAACAATTTTACTGTAGGCCAGTGGAGTACAGGCCCATAACATCAGGCATTTAACGGACAGAAAAGAAAAAGTGATTGTGTGGTTGGAGGTATATTAGGCGGTCAGTAGATAACAATTTTACTATAGACCAGTGTAGTACAGGCCCCAAACATTAGGTATTCACCAGACAGAAAAGAACAAGTGATTATGTGGCTGGAGGTATATTAGACGGTCAGTGGATAACAAATTTACTGTAGGCCAGTGGGGCACAGGCCCCAAATATTAGGAATTCACCTGACATAAAAGAACAACTGATTATGTGGCTGGAGGTATATTAGACGTACAGTCGATAACGACTTTACTGTAGGCCAGTGGAGCACAGGCCCCAAACATCATGCAATCACCGGACAGAAAAGAAAAAGTGATTATGTGGCTTTAGGTATATTACAGGATCTGTAGATAACAATTTTACTGTAGGCCAGTGGGATACAGGCCCCAAACATTAGGCATTTATCGGACAAAAAAGAACAAGGGATTATGTGGCTGGAGGTATAATAGGTGGTCATTTGATAACAATTTTACTGTAGGCTAGTGGAGAACAGGCCCCAAATATTAGGCATTTACCGGACAGAAAAGAACAAGTGATTATATGGCTGGGGGTATATTAGGCGGTCAGTGGATAACAATTTTACTTTAGGCCACTGGAGTACAGGCCCCAAACTTTAAGCATTCATCGGACAAAACAGAACAAGTGATTATGTGGACGGAAGTTTATTAGGCGGTCAGTGGATAAAAATTTTACTGCTGGAAAGGGGCATACAGGACTAAAATATTAGGCATTTACCGGACAGAAAAGAACAAGTGATTATGTGGCTGAATGTATATTAGGCGGTCAGTGGATAACAATTTTAGTATATGCCAGTGGGATACAGGACCCAAAAATTATGCATTCACCACACATAAAAGAACAACTGATTATGTGGCTGGAGATATATTAGGTGGTCATTGCATAACAATTTTACTGTAGGCCAGTGGAGTACAGGCCCCAAACATTAGGTATTCACAGGACAGAAAAGAACAAGTGATTATGTGGCTGGAAGTATATTATGCGGTCAGTAGATAATAATTTTACTGTAGACCAGTGGAGTATAGGCCCCAAACATTAGGCATACACCGGACAGAAAAGAGAAAGTGATTATGTGGCTGGAAGTATATTAGTTGGTCAGTGGATAACAAATTTACTGTGGGCCAATGGGATCCAGGCCCCAAATATTAGGCATTTACCAGACAGAAAAGAACAACTGATTATGTGGCTGGAGGTATATTAGACGGTCAGTGGATAACAAATTTACTGTAGGCCAGTGGGGCACAGGCCCCAAATATTAGGAATTCACCTGACATAAAAGAACAACTAATTATGTGGCTGGAGGTATATTAGACGTACAGTCGATAACGACTTTTCTGTAGGCCAGTGGAGCACAGGCCCCAAACATCATGCAATCACCGGACAGAAAAGAAAAAGTGATTATGTGGCTTTAGGTATATTACAAGATCAGAAGATAACAATTTTACTGTAGGCCAGTGGAGTACAGGCCCCAAACATTAGGCATTTATCGGACAGAAAAGAACAAGGGATTATGTGGCTGGAGGTATAATAGGTGGTCATTTGATAACAATTTTGCTATAGGCAAGTGGGATACAGGCCCCAAACATTATACATTGACCAGACATAAAAGAACAACTAATTATGTGGCTGGAGGTATATTAGGTGGTCATTTGATAACAATTTTACTGTAGGCTAGTGGAGTACAGGCACCAAATATTAGGCATTTACAGGACAGAAAAGAACAAGTGATTATATGGCTGGAGGTATATTAGGCGGTCAGTCGATAACAATTTTACTGTACGCCAGTGGAGCACAGGCCCAAATATTTGGGGCCTGAAGTAAATTTGTTATCCACTGACTGCCAAATATACCTGCAACCATATAATCACTATTTTTTTCTGTCCGAAAAATGACTAATGTTTGGGGACTGTACTCCACTGGCATATAGAAAAATTGTTATCCACTGACAGCTCCACTGGCCTACAGTAAAATTGTTATCCACTGATCGTCTAATATACCTCCAGCCACATAATCAGTTGTTCTTTTCTGTCTGGTAAATGCCTAATATTTGGGGCCTGTATCCCATTGGCCCACAGTAAATTTGATATCCACTGACCAACTAATATACTTCTGTAGTGTACAGGAGCTGTAATGCCCGTCACTTCAGAAGGGTCACTTGTGTGTTGTTGTTCCCCTCAGGAGTTGAGGAGATTGGTGTGATATATCTTCATGTAATGTAATGCTGTCTATTTCCCTGTTACTGTGAAATGTGCCATGTGCAGGCCTGCTAGGGGTGTCATTCCAGCTCTAGTCACTAGAGGGAGCTAGGGAGCCCTAGTTTATATAAGGCCCAGTCAGGGGAAGGAAAGGCAGTTTAGACTGTGCCTAAGACAAGTGCAGGCCATGAGTCTGTGAAGTCCAGCTCAGGCCTTGAGCCTGTGAAGGCAAGGCCCAGGCCTTGTACCCGCTGAAGTCAGCCCAGGCCCTATCGCCTGTGGGGGTCCAGCCTAGGAAGATTCATGCCCCAGGAGGAGCAGTCCAGACCCTAGTACTAGTGGAGAAGAGTTGCCTCCTTAGTCAAGCTGCAAGCAGGACAAGTATCCCTGGAGAGAGAGGACAGTTGCCTGAAGTGTGTTGCTGCATTACTAGTAACGTTAAAACCCGATCTTAAGAGGCCTGTCTTGAGGATGGCCCTTTGGGACTGTGATTTATTGCTTGAACCACTTCTGTGACTGTATTATAACGTGTGGAACATTCTGGAGCTGTACCTGATGTCTGTACATCTGTCTGCAACTACGTTAAGTAAAGTATCCCGTTATTTAAAGATACAGAGACTCCTCAATTATTCCACCTATCGGCAAACGGCGTGCCACCGTTACTTGGCACTGGCGTCACGAACATTACCTATCACTACCTACTCTTGCAGAGAGTCAGCCGTCTCAGGTTAGTGGTCACCATTGCACTACAACATTCAGGAACACTATTAACCCTAACTTGAGTATGCTGCACTTCCAGCCACATAATCACTTTCTCTTTTCTGTCCGTGTATGCCTAATGTTTGGGGCCTATACTCCACTGGTCTACAGTAAAATTATTATCTACTGACCGCATAATATACCTCCAGCCACATACTCACTTGTTCTTTTCAGTCCTGTGAATACCTAATGTTTGGGGCCTGTGCTCCACTGGCCTACAGTAAAATTGTTATCCACTGACCGCCTAATATACCTTCAGCCACATAATCACTTGTTCTTTTCTGTCCGGTAAATGCCTAATGTTTTAGTCCTGTATGCCCCTTTCCAGCAGGAAAACTGTTATCCACTGACCGCCTAATAAACTTCCGTCCACATAATCACTTGTTCTATTCTGTCCGACGAATGCTTAAAGTTTGGGGCCTGTACTCCAGTGACCTAAAGTAAAATTGTTATCCACTGACCGTCCAATATACCTCCAGCCACAGAATCACATGTTCTTTTCTGTCCGGTTAATGCCTAATGTTTGGGGCCTGTACTCCACTGGCCTACAGTAAAATTGTTATCGACTGACCGCCTAATATACCTCCAGCCACATAATCACTTGTTCTTTTCTGTCCGGTAAATGCCTAATATTTGGTGCCTGTACTCCACTAGCCTACAGTAAAATTGTTATCGACTGACCGCCTAATATACCTCCAGCCATATAATCACTTGTTCTTTTCTGTCCAGTAAATGCCTAATATTTGGTGCCTGTACTCCACTAGCCTACAGTAAAATTGTTATCCAATGACCACCTAATATACCTCCAGCCACATAATTAGTTGTTCTTTTATGTGTGGTCAATGTATAATGTTTGAGGCCTGTATCCCACTTGCATATAGCAAAATTGTTATCAAATGACCACCTATTATACCTCCAGCCACATAATCCCTTGTTATTTTCTGTCCGATAAATGCCTAATGTTTGGGGCCTGTATCCCACTGGCCTACAGTAAAATTGTTATCTACTGATCCTGTAATATAGCCACATGATCACTTTTTATTTTCTGTCCGGTGATTGCCTGATGTTTGGGGCCTGTGCTCCACTGGCCTACAGTAAAGTCGTTATCGACTGTACGTCTAATATACCTCCAGCCACATAATCAGTTGTTAGGTGGTCATTGCATAACAATTTTACTGTAGGCCAGTGGAGTACAGGCCCATAACATCAGGCATTTAACGGACAGAAAAGAAAAAGTGATTGTGTGGTTGGAGGTATATTAGGCGGTCAGTAGATAACAAATTTACTATAGACCAGTGTAGTACAGGCCCCAAACATTAGGTATTCACCAGACAGAAAAGAACAACTGATTATGTGGCTGGAGGTATATTAGACAGACAGTGGATAACAATTTTACTGTAGGCCAGTGGAGTACAGGCCCCAAACATTAGGCATATAACGGACAGAAAAGAACCATTGATTATGTGGATAGAGGTATATTACAGGTTCAGTAGATAACAATTTTACTGTGGGCCAGTGGAGTACAGGCCCCAAACATTAGGCATTTACCAGACAGCAAAGAACAAGTGATTATGTGCGTGGGGCTATATTAGTTGGTCAGTGGATAACAATTTTACTGTAGGCCCCAAATATTTGGCATTTTCCAGACAGAAAAGAACCATTGATTATGTGGATGGAGGTATATTATGGGTCAGTAGATAAAAATGTTACTGTAGGCCAGTGGAGTACAGGCCCCAAACATTAGGCATTTACCGGACAGAAAAGAACAACTGATTATGTGGCTGGAGATATATTAGGTGGTCATTGCATAACAATTTTACTGTAGGCCAGTGGAGTACAGGCCCATAACATTAGGTATTCACTGGACAGAAAAGAACAAGTGATTATGTGGCTGGAGGTGTATTAGACGGTCAGTGGATAACAAATTTACTGTAGGCCAGTGGAGCACAGGCCCCAAACATTAGGTATTTACAGGACAGAAAAGAATAAGTGAGTATGTGGATGGAGGTATATTATGCGGTCAGTAGATAATAATTTTACTGTAGACCAGTGGAGTATAGGCCCCAAACATTAGGCATACATCGTACAGAAAAGAGAAAGTGATTATGTGGCTGGAAGTATATTAGTTGGTCAGTGGATAACAAATTTACTGTGGACCAATGGGATACAGGCCCCAAATATTAGGCATTCACCACACATAAAAGAACAACTGATTATGTGGCTGGATATATATTAGGTGGTCATTGCATAACAATTTTACTGTAGGCCAGTGGAGTACAGGCCCATAACATCAGGCATTTAACGGACAGAAAAGAAAAAGTGATTGTGTGGTTGGAGGTATATTAGGCGGTCAGTAGATAACAATTTTACTATAGACCAGTGTAGTACAGGCCCCAAACATTAGGTATTCACAGACAGAAAAGAACAAGTGATTATGTGGCTGGAGGTATATTAGACGGTCAGTGGATAACAAATTTACTGTAGGCCAGTGGGGCACAGGCCCCAAATATTAGGAATTCACCTGACATAAAAGAACAACTGATTATGTGGCTGGAGGTATATTAGACGTACAGTCGATAACGACTTTACTGTAGGCCAGTGGAGCACAGGCCCCAAACATCATGTAATCACCGGACAGAAAAGAAAAAGTGATTATGTGGCTTTAGGTATATTACAGGATCAGTAGATAACAATTTTACTGTAGGCCAGTGGGATACAGGCCCCAAACATTAGGCATTTATCGGACAAAAAGAACAAGGGATTATGTGGCTGGAGGTATAATAGGTGGTCATTTGATAACAATTTTACTGTAGGCTAGTGGAGTACAGGCCCCAAATATTAGGCATTTACTGGACAGAAAAGAACAAGTGATTATATGGCTGGAGGTATATTAGGCGGTCAGTCGATAACAATTTTACTGTAGGCTAGTGGAGTACAGGCACCAAATATTAGGTATTTACCGGACAGAAAAGAAAAAGTGATTATGTGGCTGGAGGTATATTAGGCGGTCAGTCGATAACAATTTTACTGTAGGCCAGTGGAGTACAGGCCCCAAACATTAGGCATTAACCGGACAGAAAAGAACATGTGATTCTGTGGCTGGAGGTATATTTGACGGTCAGTGGATAACAATTTTACTTTAGGCCACTGGAGTACAGGCCCCAAACTTTAAGCATTCATCGGACAGAACAGAACAAGTGATTATGTGGACGGAAGTTTATTAGGCGGTCAGTGGATAACAATTTTACTGCTGGAAAGGGGCATACAGGACTAAAACATTAGGCATTTACCGGACAGAAAAGAACAAGTGATTATGTGGCTGAAGGTATATTAGGCGGTCAGTGGATAACAATTTTACTGTAGGCCAGTGGAGTACAGGCCCCAAACATTAGGTATTCACCAGACAGAAAAGAACAATTGATTATGTGGCTGGAGGTATATTATGCGGTCAGTAGATAACAATTTTACCATAGACCAGTGTAGTACAGGCCCCAAACATTAGGTATTCACCAGACAGAAAAGAACAAGTGATTATGTGGCTGGAGGTATATTAGACGGTCAGTGGGTAACAAATTTACTGTAGGCCAGTGGGGCACAGGCCCCAAATATTAGGAATTCACCTGACATAAAAGAACAACTGATTATGTGGCTGGAGGTATATTAGACGTACAGTCGATAACGACTTTACTGTAGGCCAGTGGAGCACAGGCCCCAAACATCATGTAAGCACCGGACAGAAAAGAAAAAGTGATTATGTGGCTTTAGGTATATTACAGGATCAGTAGATAACAATTTTACTGTAGGCCAGTGGGATACAGGCCCCAAACATTAGGCATTTATCGGACAAAAAAGAACAAGGGATTATGTGGCTGGAGGTATAATAGGTGGTCATTTGATAACAATTTTACTGTAGGCTAGTGGAGTACAGGCCCCAAATATTAGGCATTTACTGGACAGAAAAGAACAAGTGATTATATGGCTGGAGGCATATTAGGCGGTCAGTCGATAACAATTGTACTGTAGGCTAGTGGAGTACAGGCACCAAATATTAGGCATTTACCGGACAGAAAAGATCAAGTGATTATGTGGCTGGAGGTATATTAGGCGGTCAGTCGATAACAATTTTACTGTAGGCCAGTGGAGTACAGGCCCCAAACATTAGGCATTAACCGGACAGAAAAGAACATGTGATTCTATGGCTGGAGGTATATTCGACGGTCAGTGGATAACAATTTTACTTTAGACCACTGGAGTACAGGCCCCAAACTTTAAGCATTCATCGGACAGAACAGAACAAGTGATTATGTGGACGGAAGTTTATTAGGCGGTCAGTGGATAACAATTTTACTGCTGGAAAGGGGCATACAGGACTAAAACATTAGGCATTTACCGGACAGAAAAGAACAAGTGATTATGTGGCTGAAGGTATATTAGGCGGTCAGTGGATAACAATTTTACTGTAGGCCAGTGGAGTACAGGCCCCAAACATTAGGTATTCACAGGACAGAAAAGAACAATTGATTATGTGGCTGGAGGTATATTATGCGGTCAGTAGATAATAATTTTACTGTAGACCAGTGGAGTATAGGCCCCAAACATTAGGCATACACTGGACAGAAAAGAGAAAGTGATTATGTGGCTGGAAGTATATTAGTTGGTCAGTGGATAACAAATTTACTGTGGGCCAAAGGGATACAGGCCCCAAATATTAGGCATTTACCAGACAGAAAAGAACAACTGATTATGTGGCTGGAGGTATATTAGACAGACAGTGGATAACAATTTTACTTTAGGCCAGTGGAGTACAGGCCCCAAACATTAGGCATATAACAGACAGAACAGACCCATTGATTATGTGGTGTGGGAGTCGCTCTGGTAGATAGCAGTGCGGGTGCAGTATAGAGGCAAAACGGAGTCCAGAAAGTGTAGCAAACAGTGTTTAATTCACACTTGTAGCAAATACACAAACAGTCACTTGGTGTTAATTCACACCCATCAGAAAACGTGCAGCAAAACAAAATAGTCCAAAACAGGTTCCAGTCACCTGGGAGGCTTTAGGTGCAGGTTCGCACCTGGCTGTCAGTCCAGCCGCAAGGCGATCGACCTCCGGCTTCCAGGCCGTCTGCACTCCTCCTTGCTTGGGGTCTTGCTTCCAGCCCAGAGAACTCCACACAGCACAGCATGGATCAGCACTCCCAAACTCAAGTGATTCCACAGCCTAACAGCAGCTCCAGGACAATCACACTCAGCTGCTGAGGAGGCTGCCTTTTAAAGGCCCGGATAAAGTCCGGCCTGGACCGTGGGGAATAGGCACCCACCCAACTCTTTGCCTACTCCCAGTAAGAGCCGGCCCGGATTGGCTTTGCAGCCAAACTAAAAACAAGGTGTCAAACAGCACTAGCTTCTGCTGACACACGAAAACCCGGCTCTTACCTCACCGAGGCCAGGAACCTCGGTGACACGTACCTGCCATCGACCACGGTACCTTGCACCCTCTTACACACCCCTTTGTTCAACCCTGAGGGGGTGAACACATGTGAGGCAGTGGACGCGGGACAGGGCATCTGCGTTACCCTGCAAGCGGCCTGCCCTGTGTTCTACAGAGAACTTAAAGTTCTGCAGGGATAGGAACCACCTGGTGACCCGAGCATTCCTCTCTTTGCCTGGCTCATCCACTTGAGAGGGGAATGGTCGGTCACCAGACGGAACCTCCTCCCTAACAGGTAGTAGCGGAGAGATTCGAGTGCCCACTTGATAGCCAGGCACTCCCTCTCCACTATACTATATCTGGACTCGGCGGGACTGAGCTTACGGCTCAGGAAGACAACGGGATGTTCTTCCCGTTGACCTCCTGAGACAGTACCGCACCG
This sequence comes from Bufotes viridis, assembly GCA_033119425.1. Classification (NCBI taxonomy): domain Eukaryota; kingdom Metazoa; phylum Chordata; class Amphibia; order Anura; family Bufonidae; genus Bufotes; species Bufotes viridis. The sequence continues at coordinate 196,847,939 of CM065593.1, read as the reverse complement.
AGGCCTACCTCCGAGGCGTCGGTCTGTACGACGAACTCCCTGTTGAAGTCGGGTGTCACCAAAACCGGGGACCCACACAGGGCCGACTTCAACGCGGAGAAAGCCTCCTCCGCCTTCTCACTCCAGCTAACCTTCCCAGACTTTCGCCCCTTCAACAGGTCTGTCAATGGCGCTGCTATTGTGGCAAAGTGGGGCACAAACCGCATGTAGTACCCTACCATTCCCAGGAAGGACTTTACCTGCCTGGTGGTGACCGGTCGGGGCCAGTTACGTATGGCTTCTACCTTAGTTACCTGCGGTTTAATGACTCCCCGCCCAATAACATATCCCAGATATTTAGTCTCTTCCAACCCAATCGCACACTTCTTTGGATTGGCGGTTAGACCAGCTTTCCTCAGGGCATCCACTACCGCCTGCACTTTGGGCAAATGGCTTTCCCAGTCGGTGCTGTGGATGATTACATCATCTAAGTAGGCCGAGGCGTAACGACGATGAGGTCGCAGCACTATGTCCATTAACCTTTGGAAGGTGGCAGGGGCACCATGCAGGCCAAAGGGTAACACCTTGTAGTGATACAGGCCCTGCGGGGTAACAAAAGCGTTTTTTCCTTGGCCGACTCCGTTAAGGGTACCTGCCAGTACCCTTTAGTGAGGTCTAGCACAGAAAAATACCGGGCTTGTCCTAAATTCTCAACAAGCTCGGCATGGGATACGCATCAAACTTGGACACTTCATTTAACTTGCGAAAATCGTTGCAGAACCGCAACGTCCCATCCGGCTTGGGTATTAGAACTATGGGACTGGCCCACTCACTTTTCGACTCCTCAATGACATCAAGCTTCAACATTAATTGCACTTCCTCCGCGATGGCCCGTCGCTGAGCCTCGGGTACCCGGTATGGTTTTAACTGGATCTTGGCCTGAGGCTCAGTGACGATGTCATGTTGGATGAGAGACGTGCGGCCAGGGAGGTCCGAGAACACATCCGTGTTCCGACTGATGAACTCCCTGACTTCCTGAACTTGTTTGGAAGACAGGCTGTCTGCAATTTTACCGTGGCTACCGCTCGCAGGCCTCGAACTGTGGGGCTGGACCCTTCTCACCCAGAAGCCCTGGCCGGGGGCTGTTGTCGTCGGTCGTGTTCCTATCCTTCCACGGCTTTAGTAAATTCACGTGGTACACCTGCTCCGGCTTGCGCCGCCTGGCTGGTGTACCTTGTAATTTACTTCCCTACCTTCTCAATCACCTCATAGGGGCCCTGCCACCTAGCTAGGAACTTGCTGTCAAGGGTGGGTACCAGAACCAAAACCTGATCTCCCGGATTGAAGCCCCGTACCCGAGCCTGACGATTATACACCCTACTCTGGGCTTGTTGCGCTGCCTCCATATGCTCCCGGACCAGCGGCAACACCCTTTCCATCCGGTCTTGCATCTGGGTGACATACTCAATGACACCTTTGTGGGGGACAGGCTGTTGTTCCCACGCTTCCTTGGCGATATCCAACAGGCCCCGAGGGTGTCTGCCATAAAGCAGTTCGAAGGGCGAGAACCCAGTAGAGGACTGGGGCACCTCTCGCACTGCGAACATGAGATAGGGCAGAAGCAGGTCCCAGTCCTTCCCATCTCTAGACACCACCCTTTTTAACATATTTTTTAGAGTTTGGTTAAACCTTTCGACAAGACCGTCCGTTTGCGGATGGTAAACGGACGTCCGCAATTGCTTTATACGCAATAATTTACACAGTTCCCTCATAACTTTAGACATAAAGGGGTCCCTTGGTCTGTCAGAATCTCTTTTGGCAGGCCCACACGGAAAACATTTCCATTAACTCTTTGGCAATGAGCTTAGCCGAGGTATGTCGCAGAGGCACCGCCTCCGGATACCGAGTGGCGTAGTCGAGAACTACCAGAATGTGTTGGTGGCCCCTGGCAGACTTCGGTACAGGCCCGACTAGATCCATAGCGATACGCTCAAACGGGACCTCAATGATTGGAAGAGGCACAAGGGGACTACGGAAATGTGGCTGGGGGCTATTTACCTGACAGGTTGGACAAGATTTACAATATTCTTCTACCTCCTTAAACACGCCAGGCCAATAAAACCGCTGCAGTATGCGGTCCTACGTTTTCTGCCACCCCAGGTGTCCCCCAAGAACATGTTGGTGGGCAAGCTCCATGACCAGCTTGCGATATGCTGTGGGCACCACCAACTGTTCAACAGATTCACCCCGGATTTGGTTCACCCGATATAACATTTCTTGGTGAACGACAAAGCGGGGAAATATTAACTCAGCCCCTGGATTCTGGGGTTTACCATCAATTTCCACCACATTCTCCCAGGCCCTAGTTAGGGTTTGGTCCCGGTGTTGGGCGGTCCCAAAATTGTCTCCGGAGACGTGGAGGTCTGCCAACTCAGGTCTTGGTGGCAAGTCCTCCATGTCTCCCACCATTACACTCAGTGGGGGTGTCTCCCCCTCTATCACAGCAGTGGTGGTCACCCCTACCGCAGGCCCTTCGGACTCGGGCTCTGGCCCCCCACTGGAACCAGGCCACTCTGCTAGGGTTGCCCCTGTCTCAGGGCTTTTAGTCACTTTCATCTCAGGCCATAGTGACGGAAAACCAGGGAAGTCTCTCCCAATTATTAGTTCATAAGGTAGCTTTGTGGAGATCGCCACTTCACAAGTCCATGTGCCGGCCGCCGTGAATAGAGACATTACAGCAGTGGGATAGTCCTTTAAGTCTCCATGTATGCACACAGTCTCCGGGCATACATGGAAGCCCGGTACCCATAATTAATCTCCATGGGTTCTCCCCACTGTGGACAGTCGGCCCTTACGTGGCCAGGCTCGTGACACCGCCAGCAGACTATCGGGGGCGGGTCTACAGGGGGTACACCCCGAGCAGGTTTCTCGGGTACCAGTCGTCGGGACTGGATGGGAGTCCTCCGGGGTTTGACCGGCCCCCTCCCAACAACACCCCCTTTCAAGTTTTGGGTGGCCTCATAGCGCTCCACCAGGTCGACCATTTCTAGGGCATTGGTGGGTGATACCTGGCCGATCCAGTGCTGAAGGGGGTAAGGCAAGGCCCTCCAGAACATGTCAGCCAGCAGACGGTCCAGCATAGCAGTCGGACTTAGAATATCAGGCTGCAGCCATTTTTGCAACCTGTGCAGCAACTCATAGTACTGCGGCCGGGCGGGTTCAGCCGCTTTAAAGTCCCACTGGTGGACCCGTTGAGCCCGGACTAACACGTTTACCCCCAGCCTGGCCAGGATCTCCCCCTTCACCGTGGGGTAATCAGCAGCCTGGTCATCTGCTAAGTCAAAAAAACTTGTTGGGATCCGGATGCCAGGAACGGAGCGACCACCTCAGCCCACTGGTCACGGGGTAACTTCTCCCTCACGGCCACCTTTTCAAAGACCGCCAGATACGTCTCCACGTCGTCCGAGGGGGTCATCTTTGGGATCGCCGCACGGACCGCTTCCGGGCATCATGGTCGTGGTGGGACGCTCCTGCAGCTTGTAACGCCATCACGTGCTGTAAAAGTAGTTGGTTGGTCTCCCGCTGCTGCACGTTAGCCTCCATGAGGGCTTTCACAGCCGCCTCCATGTTGCCAGAAATTCCTGTTTGCAACTTTGCCGGTTTTATATATGCCATGCACTTGTGCTCAGCAAAACAAAAACAATTCGGCGTTCACGCCAGCCTCACTGCGCATGCCCGCATCCGACACCAAATGTGGGGAGTCGCTCTGGTAGATAGCAGTGCGGGTGCAGTATAGAGGCAAAACGGAGTCCAGAAAGTGTAGCAAACAGTGTTTAATTCACACTTGTAGCAAATACACAGCAAACAGTCACTTGGTGTTAATTCACACCCATCAGAAAACGTGCAGCAAAACAAAATAGTCCAAAACAGGTTCCAGTCACCTTAGTCACTTTCATCTCAGGCCAAAGTGACGGAAAACCAGGGAAGTCTCTCCCAATTATTAGTTCATAAGGTAGCTTTGTGGAGATCGCCACTTCACAAGTCCATGTGCCGGCCGCCGTGGATAGAGACATTACAGCAGGCTGTCAGTCCAGCCGCAAGGCGATCGACCTCCGGCTTCCAGGCCGTCTGCACTCCTCCTTGCTTGGGGTCTTGCTTCCAGCCCAGAGAACTCCACACAGCACAGCATGGATCAGCACTCCCAAACTCAAGTGATTCCACAGCCTAACAGCAGCTCCAGGACAATCACACTCAGCTGCTGAGGAGGCTGCCTTTTAAAGGCCCGGATAAAGTCCGGTCTGGACCGTGGGGAATAGGCACCCACCCAACTCTTTGCCTACTCCCAGTAAGAGCCGGCCCGGATTGGCTTTGCAGCCAAACTAAAAAACAAGGTGTCAAACAGCACTAGCTTCTGCTGACACACGAAAACCCGGCTCTTACCTTACCGAGGCCAGGAACCTCGGTGACACGTACCTGCCATCGACCACGGTACCTTGCACCCTCTTACAGTGGATAGAGGTATATTACAGGATCAGTAAATAACAATTTTACTGTGGGCCAGTGGAGTACAGGCGCCAAACATTAGGCATTTAACAGACAGCAAAGAACAAGTGATTATATGCGTGGGGCTATATTAGGTGGTCAGTGGATAACAATTTTACTGTAGGCACCAAACATTAGGCATTTTCCAGACAGAAAAGAACCATTGATTATGTGGATGGAGGTATATTATGGGTCAGTAGATAAAAATGTTACTGTAGGCCAGTGGAGTACAGGCCCCAAACATTAGGCATTTACCGGACAGAAAAGAACAAGTGATTATGTGGCTGAATGTATATTAGGCGGTCAGTGGATAACAATTTAAGGATATGCCAGTGGGATACAGGACCCAAAAATTATGCATTCACCACACATAAAAGAACAACTGATTATGTGGCTGGAGATATATTAGGTGGTCATTGCATAACAATTTTACTGTAGGCCAGTGGAGTACAGGCCCATAACATCAGGCATTTAACGGACAGAAAAGAAACAGTGATTGTGTGGTTGGAGGTATATTAGGCGGTCAGTAGATAACAATTTTACTATAGACCAGTGTAGTACAGGCCCCAAACATTAGGTATTCACCAGACAGAAAAGAACAAGTGATTATGTGGCTGGAGGTATATTAGACGGTCAGTGGATAACAAATTTACTGAAGGCCAGTGGGGCACAGGCCCCAAATATTAGGAATTCA